>JAECUM010000027.1:0-411603 GCA_016617855.1 Megalonaias nervosa
GAAGGTTTGTTGAGTTAGAAACACTTACATGGAATTACAAGACCTTGTTTCAGCCTAATTGTATATGATCATTTAGTATGTCTGATGTGTATGTCTTTTTATGGTAAGATATCTGAAACTTTAATTTAACTGACAACCTGCTGATGTAACTAATCATCTATAAATTATAAATTGTTCTGCATGAAAGACAAACTAATTCACGATAAGTACTTCACCTTCCCACACGTTTTAAATATTAGGTAAAAATGAAGGAAGGTAAGAAAGAAAAATAGGAAGAAAAGAGTACAATCTGGTGATAGTATATTGTGATCAAATAGGCTGGGTACAATTTTAACAGAAAGAATGCAGTTTGATTGAGAGAAGGAGCATTTATAGCAGATATATTTTTGTCAGGGCATATTTTTGTTAATATGCTTTTCAGCATCACTTGGGCTTGACTTGACCAACAAGAGTACCATAAATTTTACACCTGCAAGGTAGTAAATAGTACTGTTATACTTCTATTGGTTGGCATGATATTGACTGGCACCACAATGTGGATGAGGATCATAAATTCAAACCATGTAATGTCTGGGTATTGCAACCTATAGTTGTTTTCAGCTATATTTTTGTACAAATAGTGCCAAAATGTTAACTTATAACAGTATCCTTAAATTTATCTGTCATTACTTACTACAACTTGCTAAGTGACAATTGTTTGATTCTTCTTTTCTTCCAAACTTTGCACTGGAAGCAGTATGCATAGGAAATGCACATCATAAAATAAAATAAGTTTCTTCACTGCATCAAATGCCAGCAGTTTGGGCAATATAATCCAAATATGTGCTGTTGTTCACATGGAAACAATATCTAGTTTGAGCTACTATGACCTTGACCGCTGACTTCCAAATAAATCTCTTTCTTTCTTACCTCATTCAACAGCCAGTCAAAATGGTTGCCCAAAATCCTAGGCATATTACAGAGAAGTGCCTCTTCTTTACTATTTGTGATCTTGACCTTTGACTTTTGAATTTGGAATCAAGAAGAGCGCTCCTCAAATGCAAGCCATCAATACAATTTCATCACAGTAATAAAGACAGAAACTTAATTATCTAGTGGACACTATTTTTGTTTTTTCAGTCTTGTGACTGTCCATTTTACCAATTGACTTCAAAATCAATGGATGTCTTTCTGGTCTCCAATACAAACCAGCCACAAAGTTTGGTCATAATCTGTGGCACAGTTAAGCAACTATTTACAATGCATGGTCAAGGTATCTACAATATAAGTAAAGTTATTGTGTGAAAACAGTTTTCCTCATTTCAGTCCCTGTGACCTTGACCTATAATACCAAAATTTACATATTTTCTTCCCTACCCAAAATGCAAAGCTACTTACCAAGATTGGTAATGTTAGAAATGAAACAGTGAACAGATGGATAGATGTACAAAAAAGTGGACATGTTCTGAAAATTTTTCGGGCACATTTTGGTAGGGTGCATTCTAGCAAGGATATCCATAAACCTGTACCCTGCCAAGCTAAGTTATTACTTTGTAATCAAAGATTTGACACTTTTATTTGAGAGTACAAGGTGTCACTGATCTGTTACGCAGCTTACAAGAGTAGCAACTGGTATGCACAGTACCTTATTCATCAACATAGATGTACATCAATAAAATGACACAAAGAACGATTGAAAATATATATCAAGCTGAACATGTCCAAGAAACTAATTCAAATACATTAATTAGTAGACAGTTAAATGCCTGAAGCATTGGCCCTAGAAAAAAATAGTGGGATAAAATGATGCTTTCTCTGTAGAAAAATAATTTAATTTAAGGATATTTACAGTATTCAAACAGCTGTGATGATGATATCACAAAAGCTTTAAATATTAATTTTTAAAAAATGTCACCAATCAAACAGAGCATACAACCTACTTCTTTAAAACCTCATTGTTTTTACATACAAACTGCTTTTATTTCTGTAAAACAAAGGTAATGTGTACAGAAATGAACATCATTCTGGAATGAAAATGACACTGATTGATGATAATGCAGCAGTGTTGCACAGTGAGTTTGGGATCACAGGTTTATTGCAATTTGTTTGTCTCATGTCCCCCAAATCCTGACTGTGTGTGTCCCCTGGGCATGTTTTATTCATTTGGAACAAAAAACAACAAAAAAATACACAAGCAACCGTTCTTTCCTAAATGTAAGGTCACTCTTTTGCACACCACCCTAACCTCCAACCCCCTTAGCATCTTCACCTAAATTTCAACCGTATGCAGGATCTGATCATAAAAGTATCAGCAATACAATAAAGAATTGGGATTGAAATGCCCTGTGTTGCAGAAGAAATATGTTTTTGACATTTGGTAAACATATCTGACCACAAAGCAAGTTCAATTCAGCAAATGCATCACACTGGGGTTTAAAATTGTTAGCAATATAGTTAATGGGAAATAACTTGAAGGAGACATGAATGACTTCAAGTTAAATTTCTTCAGCAAAAAGTAAATTCCATGACTTAAAGGTAATTCAGTTTCCATCTATTTGTTATAGCTTAAAGAGTGTAACTTCTGTGGGCACACACAATCAAGCATCACATGGCATGATGGGAGATATTGTATTTTTACATGTGAAACTATAGGAATGAAAAAATATGAAAAATATTTTGCCAGTAATTTTTACACTTAATTGTAATATGAAAGTGTACAGATTTATGATCCAGAGTCTCCAATGTTGTCTTCACTATAAATAACATCGCAAATTCAATTATGATACTAAATTCAAAAATCTTAATTTTGTAATTTATATTTTTGCCAGAAAAAAAAATCAAATTTTTGCTTGAAATAGATGATTGTGATGGATTAAAGGTCAGATTATCAGGTTACCATTTTGTTGGCATGATATGCAGATGAAGAATCTTTGGTGAATCCATTTTATTGATTAACCAGGATCTACCAATTTTCAATCAGCTGATAAACACTCTAAGCTCAAAATTAAAATTTTTGTTATTATCATAAAATTATATAAAGCTTATGCTTACAATCCATATTTTACACTGAAATATCAATTTGAAAACAATTAGTAATTTAAGAAGCTGACTTTTTACAAAAAATTAAGAAATGGCTACTTTCATAAAATCTCAATGAAAAATACTCAAAATTTTGGGCACTACTCCCCCATTACAGCTGTAAATTTTCATTATAAATAATGTTCAAATTGTTGTTAGTTATAAAGAAATCTATTCAACAACATTAAAAAGATGAAGTTTCAAACTTTTATTTCAATTTGGTCTGACAATACACATACTGAGTCAGTTCATACAATACCAATGTTTTTGAAATGGACTGTTTATATATTCAAATTCTATTTTGTTTCAGACAAGCTCTGAGGTACCTGAAAACATCAACAAACAGCAAAATGAGTCGCAGCACAACTGGTATCAAACCAGATCGTGAAAAAGAAACAAATCTGAAGCCAGGCAAACAGAAGATAAATAAAACAAAGCAAAGGCAGGTGGAGCCAATGAAATTTACCGAAGATGCCTGTGCGTATCTTGAGACAGATGACTGCTATCCTGAGTGTTTGAGAAAGACAAGACACAAGACCTGGTTTAAGGTGTTCCTTTTCCTTCTCATCTTCAGCCTCGATGCTCTGGACCTGATATCTGATTGGTTACTTTATCGAGATGTTGTTGCCACGGAAGAGGGTTTAGTTTTTGGACCACCAGAAAAAGAAATAACAATTTCTCTACTTGTTTTCTCTGTTGTTGGCTCTGTAACCTTTGTCTTTGAAGTTGTCAATCTTGGATATGAAATTTTTAAAAGCAATCCTTGGATTGACACAGATCTTTGCTCTGCGATTATTGTCTGGATTGAAGATGTTCCTCAAATTGTTCTGAGTGTCATAATAGCAGCATGCCGTGAGGAAGCCATAAGTTACTTCCAGCTTGTCAAGGCTTCAGTTGTGATTCTGGGATGCATCATTCGTATAATTATTGCTTCAATTAATTACTGCAATAAAAGAAGCCTTTGTGAGGCTCGTCAAAAGAACACCAAGTCACGACTGCATACAACCTACCGTGTCTTCATAATGTTAGGTCTGATTGTCATCTTTTCTGGCTCAATTGCTGTATTTATGTTCACACAATCTGAGCGACACCCCGATGGCTCAATCAACTTCAAGGTACCTCACATGGTTTTGAGCGGAGAATATGACGATAAGAAGTATTTCACCAATGTCAGCATCTACTTCAGTCATTCACTGTTTAACTACAGTACATCTGATACCACTAACTGGATGAGGATCATGACAATTTCCAACGTTCGAAATGAAAATGCCGATGTTATGTTGAAACTCCAATATGAGGTCACAAAAAAAAAGCTAGTCATTTGGCAGTCTGATAACACTAGTAAACTGACAGTACAGGACTGTTACACTTTGGACAGATTGCAACAAAAACTGACCATTGAATACAGCTGTAACTCCTCTTTAACCGGTAATATATCAGAAATAATTTTCACGTTTCATTATGTTAAACCACGCATTCCAGGACTTGTATTTGGTGACATCACTTATAATGCGAAAGTTAATGAGTCTGGTAGATGTCAAGATCCAAACACTGCCATCGTCAGCAACATACAGACGCAATCAACAGCTCGTACAGATGCTGTGATGCGGTACTATCGTAACAAAGACAGTGTTGGTGTGGACAAACATGTGGTACATACATCAACAGATGCCCGCTTTTATACCAACAGCGATCTTATTGACATTGAGACGGTCTGGAAAACTGGTTTTGCCTACTGTACGAGCACTGGGAGCCTATCTCCTCACCATGACACTAGCTTATATGTGCCATGTTGATACTGACATACAATACTAATTTTCCAATATGGTTTGAACCAATATTAGTCAAAGTCCATGTTTTGATTGTACCATACAAATCTTCCCATACAGTTTCTACCAAAATTAGTCAAGTTCACAACTGATGAAGTTGTAGGCAGAGGTTTAAGCTGTTAGTAAAATTGTTATTTGTTAAAAGCATTAAATAATTCCACATATAAAACTATCTCATTCATGCTGAACTGATTAACAGTACAAAGTTGACAGGCCTAAAGACAGTTTCCCTTTTTGACAATTTCTCTATGTTGTTATACATGATCTTTTTGTACATCTAATTTGAAAGACAGGTTCTCTGTCTGTATTTTTTTATCTACGTACATGGGGTAACTTATAGAAAGAAAACTGTATTTTATTTTCATATTAACTCTTATTTCAAGCTACATACTGCAAGACAGCATCTTTTTCCATATAGTTTTCTGAAAACACAGGAACAAATGAATCTGAAAGTAAGGGGATTCTACTCTAACTGCTTTGGCAAATTATCAAAGCGTGAACAAAACAATTACAGTGGGATCTTTCAAGATGAAAGCATCCAGGAAAATGCTGGCAAAGATAAGCTTATAAATAAATCAAATTTTGTAAATAAAAAATTCAGTTTTTTGGACATTCTAGTTTTGTCTTAGTGACAACAGTCCTTGATTTTTTAATAAAGTTTTAAATAAAAAATAAATCAATGTAATGTCAAGCCTCTTCACAGTGATGATCCTTTCAACTAGCAAAAAGTGTCCCTTTTAGAGAAGGGGCCATCAGATCAAAGGTCACATAACATGGCAACCCAAGAGATCAGGGACAGAACAACATCGGCTACAGAGAGAAAGGTGAAGCGGTATTTAAAGTCCTGAATAAAGACTAGATACGTGTTTGCAAAACACATTTGCACCCCCCCCCATGAAAGAACAAAATGCCCATATAAGTGAGAAATAAAACATAGCAGTCACTTTTCCAATGACAGTGCCAACACTTTGTAAGGGTTTTGGTTAAAGTTTTTGGTTTTGAATAGGTTTTTGTTTTGGTTGCAGTTATGTGGGAGTGACACATAGCATCAGCAACAGTTTGTTAAAGTGTTGGTAAAATTGTTAATTTGCATAGACTTCCAAAATGGCCTTGATTGAATACCATACTTGGCATAAATCATTATCAAGCTAAGGCAAATTATCCTTAAGACACATTCTCACTTGCTCTTTTTACCTTTGGAACAAGGTTACAGTTACAGAAACTTTGTGTTCAGGTTTTAGTTAAAAGTTTTTTCATTTGATTTTATTTCCTAAACCTCTTGATAGATTTTCTTCATACTTGAAATTGATCATTGTAAAGCAAAGAGAATTATTTCTATCCATGCTGGATGATACCTTTTCCTTTTTCCAATGGTGATGGCAAATGTGGCAGTGACAGACAGCAACAACCTTTGTTAAGGTTTTGGTTAGAGGTTTTCATTGGCATACATTTACTAAACCTTTTACCAGATTTTCGTAATACTTGGCATAAGTCATTATAAAGCTAAGATAATTCAATCTATGACAAGCTTGCATGCTCTTTACCTTTGGGGTAAGGGTCACAGTCATGAAAGATTTGTGTCAAGATTTTGGTTCAAGTATTTTAATTTGTCAACATTTCCTACCCCCTCCCCCAAATAGATTTTCATTATACTTGGCATAAATAATTATAATGCAAAGACAATTCATTCTAAAGCATTCCAGTTCACACCTTTGACCTTGGGATCGAAGTCAGTTGTAGAAAATTTTGCATTATGGTTTGGTTAAGCTTATTTGTTTGCTTACATTTCCTGAACCCATTGATAGATGTTCTTCGTACTTGGGTTGGCTCAATATGAACCTAAGATAACTTATTCCATGACACATTAGCTCACCTGTCTAACCTTGGGGTCAAGGTCACAATAACATTATGGAAAAGTTGTGTCAAGGTTTTGGTTCAAGATGTGTTTTCATTCAAATGTATTTCCCAAACTACTTCATCAATTTTCTTCATACTTTGGTTGAATCTTTATGAAGCTAAAACAATTCATTCTGTGACGTGCTTGCTTAGCCTTTTGACCTTGACATCAAGGTCACACATTTTACTTATACACCTGTGCTTTGATCATAGGCTCCACAAGCTAGCCTTCTTGTATTAATTTATAATCACTCTATAATGCATCTCATTTCCACACAGGAGCCATGATGGTTCTACTGAAAGCAGCCAATCAGAATTATCATGAAATTCAGTCTTGGTAGCAAATTTTAAGCTCAGTGTGATTAGAATGAATGTAAACATTGTACTGAAGGAATTTCAACAGAAAATGAGGCCAATAAATTTAGACTCTGAGCAAGTTATGGCTTATGAATTATAATCATCTTTACTGTTGAAAGGAATCATGATATGGAGAATTTTCTGTGGATAAATCAGTTTATCACTCAATAAATTATAAAAGAGCTTATCAATTAAAGGGATAAACAACTTTTGCCCAAGAAAATGAATGGAAATGTTCCAATTCATTATTGGTGGAATTCCATGGATTTTCTCTCCTAACCATATGCACATATTCTTCTGTATTTTCCATATTTCTGGTCATATTTGCAGACAGGTAATGAAAAAGTGCAGATTTATTTGTAATCAAAATTTTCATTTTGCACTGAACAGTTGGTATCAAATAGCTTTATTTACTGCTTAATTTTCTGGTCAAATTTCTATGTATTCAAAACTGTTGCAAGCTGGAGGCATGATCTGCCAGAAAAACGAAACAAAACACAAACACATGAAAATAACAGCCACCTCATTTTTTTCCCTCTACTAAATATGGATTTTCATTTCTTAACTGAGGATAAAAGTGAGGTTTGGCCAAACCTGTGAGGTTGTCCTCTATCCCTCAGAGATAAGCAAAGCATATCATATGCTAGAAGTGTAATATGTTGTCAAATTTATAATGTTTGTTTAGAAACACAACAAATGCAAATTTTTGCAATCTGCTGTTTAAAAAACATCAGTGTAAGGGCAGTATGCACTGGAATGTGCAAAAATGTCAAAAAGGCTACATATTTTAAAAATTTTATTTTGTAAGGCCCTGAAAACACCTCATCCATCAGCCACTCTCTTATCTCACCGTCATTACCATGACAAGGGAGGTAAACCATACAGAGTCTGGATCATGTATTTGTGAGCAAAGCCAGCACAAGATTCCTAAGGTGAGAAACTTATGCCAATAAAAAACTTGATTTGATTACACTGGTTGAATAAGGAAACACTTTTTGATCATGTTGAAAATGTTTGCTGTGTACATCATGTCGATGATATAGAGCCTTTCCCAAGGTCACATGGAGGCAGCTGACCTGGGCTGGTCTGAATTGGTACTGAACCTTAGTCTCTTGGATTAAAAGTCCAAGTCTGACACTCTACTACTAACTATGATTCTTGGACTATGAGTCTGAGTCTGACATCCTACTAACTGTGACTATTGGATTACAAGTCCCAGTCTAACACTCTAATAACTGTGACTCTTGGATTCCAAGTCTGAGATTCTATTGAGCTACTGTGGCTCCCTGTTAGAAATATGGATACAAATATGCTAGCAACATTTCATTTGTGTATATGGAGTGGATTTTCTGCAATCTTGCTAACAAGCTTCTTGGGATGAACAAATACCTGGACATGACCAAGTCATGATGCCCCCTGTGGAGCATTAAAAGAAAAACAACTTAATTCAAACATCAACATCAAACTGATAATGGGTGGTTTTATGCTGCCATGTATAACCTTTTACTGTTACAACATTTGTCCTAAGTAGCACAAACAGAGAATGAGGGCAGAGAAAACTCAGTTCATATACTAACCGGATTCTATTGCTTCTTGTGGGATGAATTTCGCTGGATTGTAAGCACCTGTTCTCATTGCATAATCTGTACTAAGGGCCAGTATGTTAACCCAGTGGCCATGACCTTGTAGTGTCCGGCACAACACTCCCTGAAAAGAATGTGCAAACAGTGTTACCATGGATCACTAAGTGTAAATTTTATAGTTCCCAAGAATATCAAATTTTCTAAGTACCATTAACCAGTCAGCAATTTGTTTGGATTATTCCTAAGTATTACACTCATTAGTGCATGTTTGCAAGGGATGCTAATATGTACAGCAATTGATGAAGGTGATGTGCATTACTACACTATCCACAAAGTTTGGTCTAGGTATGTTATGCAGAACTAATGTTATTGTGTGGAAACCATTTTTATCCTTTCTGACACAGTGACCTTGACATTTGTTTGTCCCTGAAATCAACTGCACTCTTCCTTACCTTCAAGTGCTAGCCATCTACAAAACTTGATAACCACTGATAATGGATATCTTAAGTTGTGGTGCATGTCGATCGAGAAAACCTGGAGTTATTGTGCAGAAAACATTTTTCTTCTCTAAGTCACAGTGACCTTGATCTATGACCTTTTGACCCAATATCAATAGGGTTCTTCACTACACCAAGTACAAGGTAACTGCAGATGGTGGACAATACCTACTGTGTCAAAATGAAATTGGTAACAGAGAGACAACATAATAGACTTTGCCTTAAGGCAGACACAAAAAAAATCTACTTTTTTCATCATTTAAGAAATTTCAATACGCTACAAATTTTAAAAAAAAACTGAATATAGAATTGGTCTGAGGAAATGTAAACTTTGTTCTCTGTAATTTAGTGTGAAAAGCAATGTTCACATGCAGAAATAAAAATTTCTTTCAGATCAGTACTGTCTGCACAAGCACGTTTGAAAACCTTCTTGTGAGATTCTGAGATTTCTTGTGTGATTTTGTGTGAGATTTCTGCTTCTAACAAATCACAGTACAGATGTAATGACCTGTTAAAGAAGTAACCATGGCTACTGAAATGGCTCCAAAAGAATTGAAAATTTATCAGTCCCTTAGAAGGGTAATTACTCCTTAATAATGATACTATAGAAGGGTAATTACTCCTTAATAATGATACTATAGAAGGGTAATTACTCCTTAATAATGATGCTATAGAATGGTAATTACTCCTTAATAATGATACTATAGAAGGTTGAGTAGAGTTTGTGAGTATAAATTTCTTATTCTTCTCAATGAAGGCTATTTGTTTGTCTGTATCACTATGTTCTGAATAGCTGTAGGTAATATAATCAGGACATAAAAGTTTTTTTGTAACATTTAACTTAATGATGTCATGATAGTGTAAAATATATTATTGCATGCTCCAACCAAATGGATTAAGACAGTATAGCATGTTCCAACCAAATGGATTAAGACATTCTAGCATGTTCCAACCAAATGAATTATGACAATATAACATGTTCCAACCAAATGATTAAAACAGTATTGCATGTTCTGACCAAATTTATTAAAACAGTATTGTATGTCTGACCAAATGGATTAAAACAGTATTGTATGTTCTAACCAAATGGATTAAGATAGTATAGCATGTTCCAACTAGAATTCTTAAGCACTTTCCCATTTTGAACTCCACCTGACAGTTGTAGGTTCTGGGTGGGTCCCTGAAGGTCAAGACTGCCAGAGGCAAATGTCAGTCTGGGCATGTACAGTTGTCCTTTTATGCCCAGAAATCATGCACTTACATAACATGGGTATTTCCAAATTTTTTAGTTATGACCAATGGGCCAAGACCCTGATGGCTGGTGTGGGGTGGGGTATGGCAAGACACCATGACCAATGTAAGCTGCATGTATAAATTTGTATTTTCATACCCAGTAAGGGTATAAATATATAGTTATAGTGTGGGAATCTCAAAAGTTTAAAAGTGGTCACCTATGAGAAAAGTCACTAGGGGTAGGGATGTATCTTTTCATGCCCAGTAAGTTTATACATGTTTATACTTATAGGCTGGGGATCTCAATAATTTTGATGTTATGACCCAGGGACTAAGTCATTAGGGTGATACTGAAAGACACCAGGGAATGACACAGGAGTCCTAGCCTGACGTGGTGACACTTGGGTCACTGTCAACAAATGCAAATTCCCAGACATTGCCAACTGGGTCACTGACCACATATGCAAATTCCCGGACAATGACATTTGGGTCACTGACCACATATGCCAACTCTCAGCCATTGACACTTGGGTCACTCACCACATATGCAAATTCCTAGACATCGACACTTGGGTCATTGACCACATATGCAAATTCCCTGACATTGCCAACTGGGTCACTGACCACATATGCAAATTCCCTGACATTGACACTTGGGTCACTCACCACATATGCAAATTCCCAGATACATGACACTTGGGTCATTGACCACATATGCAAATTCCCAGATAAATGACACTTGGGTCATTGACCATATTTGCAGATTTCCAGACACTGACATTTGGGTTATTGACCACATATGCAAATTCCCAGTTATGTGACATTTGGGTTATTGACCACATATGCAACCAGACATGTGACATTTGGGTCATCAACCACATGTGCAAATGTCCAGACATTAGACACATGGGTCAATGACCACATGTGCAAACTTCCAGATATGAGACATTTGGATCATTGACCACAAATGCATATTCACGCAGACATGTCAGGCAAAAACTTCTGAACTTATTTGAATTTATGTGATTTATCCATCTAGCCCCACCAACAGGGGTGAGATCAAAATTCTAAAATAGTACACCCACATAACCATGAATGACCCAAGTTTAACATGTCTAGCTATACACTTATTTACATCCAAGTCCATGTGTACAGACAGACATATCTGTGAAAGTGAAGCTATAAACAAGAATCACTCAATGGGACTGGTGCCCTACTGTCTGAAAAGAATTTCCAGGTATTCAAGACACTTTCTAGTTTTAACTGCTGAATGTTGGAAAAATCTCTGATATTCTTGAGCAATAAGATTTTCATTATCCACTGTGGTGTGTTATGTATATCTATATTGTGTGTTTAACTTTTATCCATGATTGCAGATTATGCTTTAAGATAATGGTCATTTGTAAATGTTTATGTAGTAAGCATTCAAGGTCAGTCTTGTCTACAGTAAGACATTTTTTTCATTTTTTTTTACCACATCGAAATGAGTCATATTCTTTTATGTTGTAGGTCATAATGAAAATATGTATTGATATAGGTACTTGAAAAATAACTGATTCCTGTTTTAGAGAAATAAATTGTTTGTTGATTTTACTTAAATTATTGGTTTCACTTTCTTTCTGTTACTTAATTTAAAACCTAGAGCCATAACAGGTGGTTGTATTCGATGTAAGATTGACACCATTTTCATTCAGGACAGACTAAACACCATTAAGACTTCTTGTACAAATAACAAGACAATGTGACCATCCATTCCAGTGACAGTTTCATTGTGGCAGCTATACTGGATGGATATTTGCAAAGTACCATTTTCTGTTAAGACCGACCAGATATCATAAGAAATATGTTTGTGTAAACCTTATATTGCCATGACCATCTATTATGTAAGTGTAGTGATAAAAAGATTTTCTAGATGGCCATATCTGGAGGTCAAATGAGCCTCATTTTCATTCAGGACCAACGAGTGACATGAAGCTTTAGATGATGGCTGCTATGGTGGTCATATTTTTGGTCAGATGAGTTTCCATTTAATAGTCGAGGCAATAACAAGATTTCCAAGAGCTAAAAATCATGGAGATTGGATGTCAAATCGGCACAATTTTTTCGTTCTGGAGCAACTAGACATCAAATGAAGTCTTTTAGTGAAAACTCCATATTGATATGACCATCCATTCAGGAGGATTAGTGATAACGATTTTCAAGATGGCCACTTTGGTGGCCATTTTTAAAACATAGACCTTCAGATGAAGGTAAGTGTAAAATTTCATGGCAATGCCCGAAGTAGTTCAGTAGGAGTAGCAATAACAAAACCGGAGAACAAATAGCTGACTGGACACAAAGGTTACTATACACAAAAAACTCTATCCAGTTTTCACTGCATTATAAGCAGGTTCTGTGTGTGGATCAATGACAAAGTGTTGTATAATAAAGGGTGGTGGCAGTGATAACTGAAAAAAGCATGAGGATAATGCTGCAAACAGGGCTCAAAAAAGTTCCAGACCTTGAGATGAGCATTGGTTGACATGTTCTTGCCACTGGTGATGAGGACAATTTTCTTCCAAAAATTGACAAAACACTTGTAGACAAATGTTATTCTTGTCACATGCCTTAAATTTCCAAAACAATTCCAACCCCAGAAACACTGCAATAAAAAACTAATGCTATTTGTTATCATGAATTTTGGCAGCAGAAGATTATGCATCTAGGTAACATTGATCAATGTAAATATCTTATTAAAATGATACAACTATTCCCGGTCTATGGTGGCAAGCTAGGTCATGGTAATTCTTTGTCTAGCAAAAAATATGTCACAGCAGCTCAATCAAAATATATATTTATAAAATTTAGAATTAAGCAATTTTATCTGTATTATTTTTCAAACACCTATTGTCATAGTTGTATAAAAGTTACAATGATTAATTCTGATCAAGTTACCACAATTTGGCACAGCACTTTTGAGTATCTGGGTAACCATTGGCATGACACTGACATATACAACATGGCAGCTTTTTCTGTCTGGCAGTCTTGCTAGTATCAGAAAGATGGCTGACACTGACCACAAAACATATGACTGGGCCAGTCTTAGCTAGAAAGATGATTAGGACTTTGGAAATGTGGAGGCATCAATAACAATGGGTCAAATGTTTTGAAATATTAAAAGTAACTAATTTTCTGAAGGAGCACAGATGTTTTTCATGTGGTTAATATGCAGTTGCCCTTACACAACCATTCCCTCTAGTAAACAGGTAAGGAATTATATGATAGTGTTCTGATGTTTGTTTTTACTACAATTTGTGTCTGAAATTAATTTACCACTAATTTACCAATAATTTTTCTTCCAAAATCACTGCCAGTTATGCAGTAGATTTAACATCAAACAAAGTGTGATAAGAGGTATATTTGCCAAACATGACTGACAAATGACAAATAAGCCCAAAAGAACATCTGCTAACATGACATGTTGGACATGAGTAGTCGTAATATTAAGCCTTCACCATGATATTTATATTGACATGGCTGTAAGGTGCCCATAATTATCCCATGCAGAGTTTTACATACTGTTTAAACACTCTCTTGCCACAACAACACAGTTCAAAAGAGATGTGAAAGCTTATCTCTTGGTATTAACAAAGGCCTATAAGAGAATGTTTGCTTCAGAACCTGTGCTGTAGACATGACATCAGTCTCTTATGCATGCTTTTTAACTATATTCTGAGGCAGTGTGTCAGCATTTATCAAACATTTAGAAAAAAATGTGTAGTCTAAGCTCCAAATAAAGAGAGTTCATTTTGAATTTCCTGGTTTTAATCTAAAACTTAAAACACATTAATAGCTATATCATGCTTTGGAAATGGGAGCCAAGTGCCTTTCCCAAGGACACACATGGCTGGATTGGGCAGGTACTGAAGCAGTGACCCTCTGACTGCCAGAGCTTGTACCAACTGAGCTAACATGGCTCACTCTAATTACACAAATAAAACAAATAATGAACAACCACTAATGTTTATAATCATCCTTCAAAACATGTTAATTTATTAAACTTTAGTATACGTAATAAGATCTTACATCATTGGATGTGCAATGTCACTGATGAATGGTTGCGCAATGCATTTGACCCAAGGAATAAGTAGATTCAAGAACTTTTTCACCCTGTTTCTAGTTTTAAAAATGTACTCACATCTTCAGCTCTCCAAACTTTGATGGTCCTGTCCTGAGAGGCAGAGTAGATAAGATTTGTCCCTCCCCACCGTATACATGTGACTGACTGCAGATGTCCTGACAGACAGATGTTATTATGACCAAGCACTGTGTCCCATATCCTCACTGTGCCATCCTGAGTGAAAATGTAGACATTTTGTATTGACAAGTAAATCTCTGAAACTTGGCAGCATGAGCAATGTCATGGGACAAACAATAATGCTGTCCAACTGGTGTTTTCATTCATTTTTCATGCAATAACTGTATATTCCATATCCTAACAAAATACTGATACAGTGAAAATGTAGTCTCTTGGAGATAAACCAATTTTAATTCAAAAATACTTACCTAATACTAATGCATTGCATACATTTTCCAGGAAGCCAGAAATCTACTCTTATAATGTCATCCAAAGAAGACTGAGGAGTGATTCAAGCTGGCCAATGATGCAAGAACAATGTTAACTTCAAAGGCTTTTATTTTCATGAAAGACAGGTCCCTCTCTGTGATAAGCTCTTCTAATAGTGAGGACAATCCACCTGGAAATGGCAGCTGCTGAAATATCAGAGGAACCCTTGAGAGGTTGAAAGAGACAATTTTGACAATTCCTTCTCTCTTAAAAGGAAATCAAATAAAACCTTAAGACCCTAATCAGGCACAGAAGCCTATCTTGATCAGCTCCAGCATAAGCTACTGAAGATTGCTGATTCTAAGCTTGAAAGCCAGGCTGGCAAATATCAGTTAGGTTATCAAAGAAAACTTACACAAAGATTCATAAGGGTTTTCGACAATGCCCAAAGAACACAAGAAAGATTCCATTTAGGCTTTAGACAGCCTAGATACCAATCTAATGATTGTATTTAATAAGATACAGCTCTCTGAAGCTCAAAATACCTAATGAGATCAGAAAGATGAGGGTCCAATCCGATGGCAAAACCCCAAGTGAACTTGAGAATATTAGAAAAGGCTGCCCTATAGCCAATAATTGTTGAAAAAGAATGTTCTCTTTCCTCAAATGAAAGAGAAGAAAGTCTGAAACAGCAGTAAAGGGGGACAGCTAGGTTCAATGCAGTTCCTAGTGACCAGTTATAGATGATTCTCCACTTTGTATCATAAACTTTTGAGGCAGATTGCTTCTAGTCTGGGTGATGCAGTTCACAACTTTGCTAAAAGCTGATCTTGGTAGATCAATTGTTTGTGATAAACCAACCATGAATGTGGTGAATCTGAGAATAGGACAGACCCTGGTGCTGTGACCCTTCTCCATGCTAATATCCTGGACTTATCTGCCAATATGTTGTGCAGGTTGTTCAACCATCACCATTGGGGCCACAGGTGGAATATCAGAATAAGTACAGACAAATTGATCCTGACTCAGTGGAGAACCCGCAGAATTATTTTGAAAGACTGGAAAACAAAAGTGTACAGATGATCCCACTTCAGACCGAACAGTCAACCATCCAGGCTCTGTTGCTCAGTTTCATAGTGAACAAATCCATAATGATCTCCCTCACTGTTAAAAAAGTGTCTCTGCTACTGAGTTGTTTTGGAGAATAAGTCATTTAAATATATTTTTTAATTTTCAAAAATGTTGGCCATTATAAGATAACATACTGGCATCATTCGTATAAACCTGAAAGGCCTTTATGTCAGTATGCTACCAAGTTTGGTTAAAAATGGTCCGGCAGTTTCTGAGAAGTTAAAAATCGTAATTGCTGATGGACAACTCAAATGAAGGACTATATTTTAAGCTCTCTTGGCCTTATGGTCAGGCGAACTAAAATTGTCAAGGTATCCATTAGTCTCCCATCATAAGCTCATGTTTGATAATATGGGATCCCATACTTGTACACAATTTGGACCTTTTTTAATGACATATAAGCAATTTTATGTCCACTCCAACTTTTTATAAAATAAACTTGATAATGTAGGCCAATTAGGTTAATCATAAACAATGGACTAATCATAATGTAGACCAATTAAGTTAATCATAATATAATGTGCTAATCATAATGTAGGCCAGATAGGTTAATCATAAAAAATGAGCTAATCATAATGTAGGCCAATTAGGTTAATCATAAACAATGGGCTAATCATAATGTAGGTTAATCATAAACAATGGACTAATCAACATGTAGGCCAATTGGGTTCACCTTAAACAATGGGCTAATCATAATGAAGGCCAATTAGGTTAATCATAAAAAAATGGGCTAACACAAGACAATTACTTTATAAATTCCTTCCAAAGAAGATGCCATACAAGAGGTTCACTATGCCCACCTGATTTGACTACAAGTAAAAGGTTCTTAACAAAACAGAATGTACTCACCTTGGAAGAACTGGCAAGGTATCTACATTCTGAATCTCTGAAAGAGAGGAAGAATATATGCAACAGACTGGACATGTTGCCTAGTGATGATGTTATTTATGATACTGCAATATAAACAGGGGTTTAATATTTGATAAATTTGTATTTCAAAGTTTGAGAGACCATGTAAAAAGTTCACACCTCACAAGAATCTTTACATATCTGTTATTTGGATAGACTAGGCACACATACAGTTTTAAACATCAGCAGGTGGAAAATATTCATTGTACAGGTGACTCGATTTGCGCAAATTCAATTTACATGCTTTTATTTTGACACCATTTATAATGATGAAATAACATTTAACTGGCACCAGTATGCTTGCTTTGCGCCATTAATTGTGTGACTTACATGCAGTTCATGTACTTGCATTTACATTACTTTCTACTGAGGCATAAATCGAGCATCAACTGTACACTTTAATCAGAATATTTGCTTAGACAATGTTATATATACCTGAAAGAAAACATCTGGTACATATTCATACAAAACTAGAGCTATTGGCGATGGATGCATAACAAAGGGCCCTACTGACTAAAATTTGCTTGGCAGGGCATTAAGCAGATGAACTTATGTGGGAAAACCGAAGTTTGGAGTATAAGCATTCAGGGGCCATAACTTCTCTATGTGATGAAGTGGAATGCCGAAAACTATCTCAGGGGACACTCTACAGATATTATGAATTTTCTGAGCAAGTGGCTGGGGTAAGAGGAAGTTATTTACGTTTCCAACATGCACAATGGAGAGAATGTTGGTATACCTCTATGTTACTTTCACGTACTGTGGTTAAAATTTCTTTGGATATTGTACCTGTGGAAACTGTACATGATCTAAGCACACAGCTAACTAAAATGACTGCTTCCTTGTGCTAAAAACATCCAGCCTGATTTAATCTAAAGTACACTATTTTTAGAAATTAATAAAATAGTGAAATGAATTTTGTCAGACTAGACAATACCAGCTTCTGAAAGTGCAATGAATGAATTATCAAATACATAAAATGTGAAAAAAGTTATCAGCTCTTTTTTTTCACAATTTACTTCTGAAGTCCAGGAAGTGAAAATGACCAAGCGGAGCAAGCTGTGTTTTGAATGGTACATATCTGAAGTAAGGCCAAGATGTATACTCTAAAACCCATATTACATACATCAACCATACACCAAAATAAATGGAATTAAAAGTTCTTTGAACAATATATAACATATACAAGGTCTTTTTGAAATAGCCAGTATAATCAATGAGGAAAACGGGGGAAATGCTTTTTCTTTAAAAATCTAACCCTATGCAAAATAAGAAACTGTAGAGTGCCACCTTCTTCACAGTCTCATCAATATAAAGGTACATAATAAATTCTTCAGTACAGTAGTGCTGCAGAAATTAGACTTAGGATGATGGAAAATCAGGGGCCATAACTCTTTGAAATAAGAATAACAAAGAACACTGGAAATGGAAGTTATTCAAAGTGTTATGAATATAAAGCTGATTCTAAGCAAGGTAATAACATATCAGTAGAAAAATAACAAAACAGGGGCCATAACTTCTGAAAACCATGTTGTGAAATGCTAAAAATTAAAATAATTCAGAATCTTATGAATATAAAGCTGCAAGCTAAATCTGACTGAAAGCAAA
Source organism: Megalonaias nervosa (assembly GCA_016617855.1). Classification (NCBI taxonomy): domain Eukaryota; kingdom Metazoa; phylum Mollusca; class Bivalvia; order Unionida; family Unionidae; genus Megalonaias; species Megalonaias nervosa. Next base: position 18,647 of record JAECUM010000027.1, read on the forward strand.
GAATTTTAGTAAACTATTGCTGCATAAAACATTAGGATGAAAAATCAGGGGCCATAATTCATGTGAATAATGTTGTGCTACACTGTAAATCGAATAATGAATTCATTCAGGGGTCTCATCACCATATATCTGGATGCCAAATATGTCTGAAATCCAACAATCATTGGTCAATTAGCAATGCAGAAACCAAAGTTAGCCAGATGACTGGGGGCATAACTGTTGTAAATGATGTCATGGAATGCTAGAAATAAAACTTTTTGAAGGTCTCATCTATATAAAGCCACATACCAAAGTTGAAATAAAACAATCCTTGGTAAATTTATTTTGTGAAAACCAAAGTTAGGAGGATGACCATCAGGGGGCATAATTCCTGTAAATGTCACAGATTACTGAAACTGAAAGTATTTAATATCGAGATACAAACCAAATTTGGATGAAATCGAACAATCATTGGTGTGTGTGTGTGTGTGTGTGTGTGTGTGATTTAGATTATCAATGTAGCTTTAACAATTTTTCAGTCATATCACTACGATGTCTGCAGTGTGACAGTTTATAGTGATGTCTAGCACTGGGGCATCATACTGCAGACATGTGGCATGATGTCCCACCCAGTCACATTATCCTAACACTAACCTTTTAATGCTGAGCGCCAAGCGAGGCAGCTGTTAGTACCATTTTTTAGTCTTTGGTATGACTCGGCCTGGGTTCGAACCCACGTCCTTCCTCATCTGAGGCAGACGCTCTAACCACTAGGCCACTGGAGCGGTTAACAATCATTGGTAAGGTAATCTGTAAAATGAAAGTTCTGAGAACAGATAATAAGTCATCTAAATGATGATATAATAACTGCTTAAAATGAAAGATTTTCTAGTAAAGTTATCTTGCCAAAACCAACTTACTGACAAATGATCAGATGGACGGATGGACAGCTGGCTGACTGGAAGTGTAAATAATACAAGGCTCTGCCATCTTTTGTTGGGCCCTAATTAACCTGAAGGATCATATTCTACAAGGCTGTAATATTTTTCTCAATGACATGATCTGTATTACTCAGTATTTCATGTCCTCTTGCACACCTTTCTGTTCTTGTCTTCTTCTTCTTCTTGTTTTGGGATTTAATGCTATTTTTCAGCACATGATAGGCTATACATGGCGACCAGTATTAATGGTGGAGGAAGAACCCAGGAAAACCCAGAAAGAACCACCAACCCAAAAGAAGCTACTGGCAAGCTTTCTCACATACTCACACTGGCCGAATCCGAGACTCGAGCCCACTAAGACAGAGGTGAGATGGCAGTGATCTGTAACAGAGAGCACTTTCGACCACTCAGCCACTCGGGGCCCGTTCTTGTCTTGTTATGAGCCTATTACACGAATCCACTCTGTAACCGCCACTGCAGCTGATTAGCTGTTGGCATTATTTCTGCACTGATAAGTTTCAATGGATAAAAATTTTTGGTCTGTTATTTATTTATAACCTGCATGACCTCAGACCTATTGCAAGAGTCATAATTCTTACCTTTCCTTAGCAGATGTGTAGATTGGTCTATATTGGTTGATATACAATGAGAACATGCACATGCTGGTTTTACATAAAGAATTTTTCATTTGGTTTTTTTTTTGTTGGTTAGTGGCATTTTTAACACATTATTGACTACATTATAAAGAAGAATTGGGAGTAAAGAGCCTTGAGGGAACCAACCCGGGATGGGTAGGTATCAAACCTGCTACCCCTGCATTAAAATCTGATGCTATATCAATTAAGCAACTGCAGTTCCCCAAGAAGCTTCATATAACAAGTCAATCACATTATTTTGTTAAAAGAAATGTATACATTCCAATAAAATTGGCATTTATAATTATCTTCATCAGCCTTTCATTCAACATCTTTCTGTAACTCTGTCAGGTGATTCAGTGTGCCAAGCTGATGTGATTTCTGACTGGTCAATATTCATTTGTTATTGTAATACAAGTGTTTATGCATGCTTGTATAATCGGACCTTATAAGCATTTCAATGGCCTAGATATAATGGTGTTCAAGTTGCAGTTTACCTATGTTTGATTTTATAATGACTGGAAAATCAGAATCTGCTAAAAGTTATTAATAATCATTTCTTCAAAATCAGAATGGTTTGCATCTCAGTAAGCATACTGAGGCAAAGAACCAGTCTAGAAACTGCATATTTAAAATCTATCTGACTGGAAAATCTGAATCTTACAGAAGTGCTTGCAATGGCATACTTACCATCATTTCTTCAAAACCAGTCTGTTTTGCATCTCAGTAAGTATAGTGAAACAAAGAACTTGTCTAAAGATCCCATAATATAATAGCATCATCCAGATAGAGGAAAAAGAGATGGGTGATTTCCTCAGGATGCAGTTTATCTGATTGATAAATCTTACTCAGTGTACCTACAAATGCAATGGCTTCCATACAAGACTGGTTATCCACTGTTTGTGCCCTGTAAGTGTCTTGCCCAGCTGACTACCAGTCTTGGGGTCCCAAATACAGATCTAAAGCATAAACAGAAACCAAAACACGTGAGAAAATGTATCAATGTAACAAAAGCAATGAATTTTATTACATTTTCATAATCAAACTACAGCAATCTTAGTACTGATGAAAACTTAAATATCTTAACTTCTGCAAACAAATCTTACATTTTGATGGGGACAGTTACAAAATTATACATTTTTTGTAACCATAATAATAATGACTTCACCAAGAGGAAATAAATTTACCCAGACGATGATGATGATCATCATTATCTTCACTAAGTAAACCTTTACTTAATGTGCAATGAAAAAAAAAAAACATGAAGCTTAAAGAACCAAGTTACTTTCTGAAAATTTCAGCAAAAGGAATTGATTTACTGTTATACATGTTTGTAAGTCAGATTCAACTGTAAACTGCACAGAACCAGATCTGCTCTCACATAATGTGTCAGCCAGATCTGGGTTTATGCAGTTTGTTAGCAGTAACCAGTAGAACAAGCAACACAAACCATGATCTGCTGGCACATCATGTGATGGCAGGTAAGGGTCCATGCTATTTGTAGTTGGATCAACTTATATTCAGGTATATATGGTATGTCTGTGACGGGAAAAATGATCCTGATAACTACATATAATCCGTGATATAACACACTAATTATAACATGAATTCAGATACAACACAGTTGTTGCATGGCTACCTCTTCACTAATTTCTCCTGATTTACATGTTTAAGATGCAATGTTTTATTGCCAAAGTAAATTGGCATTTGACTTGTTTATCTGGCATGATAAGTTGTATTCTTTAAAAAAAATGTAAAAATGATATAAAAACTTTCTTCTGTTAATATTCATATTGTTGCTAGTTTTGATACATGTCAGCTGTACAAAAAGCTGATAACTGTTAAGCTAATTTGCATTGATCCATCAATAATAAAGGTAATAATTTTTCTTTGTGTCTTACTCTGATTTATTATACAACAGTTGTTCAATCCTGGACAAACAATAATCAACAAATGCTTGCACATTCAATGTGCATACAAACGAGTGCATCAAACAATGCCATTGTTGAAATAATTTTATGACCTGAATTGATAAATCAATTAAATCACCTGCCTAATAAATAACTGCAAATCCTCAAAGATAATTCCATACTGAACACCTGTTGCAACTATCAAATGCTGATTGATTAACATTAAGAAATAATCATCAAACAAAAACCACCTTCACGCACACATAGCTTGACCAGACTGTCAGTCAAGTGTTACATGATCAATGGACCAGCAGCTAAAAATCAATCAGTTCCAATGAAAACAATAGCCTATATCCCTACCTACATAAGTGGAATGAAATATTTTGTGTACGTATATAAGAGTGATCCAGATTGTTGTATCAGAAGCAGTTTTGGTCATTCCCACATACATGTATCCTTTTTCATCTGAAAGTTAACTTCTTAAAAATATAAATGTCCACATTATGTCTTTCACGTAAATAATGAAGTCATCATGGCTTACACCAATATGCTTCAAATAGGACTCAGTCCTTTGTAATTTCCTTAAAATATAGTCAGAAATGCAATATCACCTTCATATCACTCCCATATGCACAGGTCACTTGTTATTGTGATGCTTGGTTATGTCACATGCACTCTAGAAGGACAGATGACTTTGTAACATTTAAGATGCAAGGATTTGCTGTTATAAACAAGCATGCCACTCCATTTTTGATATGCTTCATTTTGCTATATCTTTCCTTATTCTTAGATAAATATTTTGCACTGAATTTGGACACATGCTTGACTGATAAAAATTATGCCTTTTTGTGCATATTTTCAATGGAATTACAGAGATCAGTTGGTACCAAGATCATTTGGTGAGCACACGTGTACTTAAATATTTATACTACCAGTACTTAGTTGCCATTTTATTCTAAAATCCCAATGCATTATTCTCTGCCAAAAAATTAAATATTCATTTTGTTATCACTGTTTTTCTTGTTCAATAAATGTGTGTCAATTTAAGTTGGTAACTGTATTAATGAAGCATGCAGTTTTGTACCCTCCACCCCCCTGTTAATAATCCAGAGCGCACAGATGAAACATTTTCTTCAGTTAATTGACTTGACTCAATAATGCATATATTACATAACGCAATGAAATTTTATGGATCTTGACATGTTAATAAGTAGTTCCCCTGTATAGTGAAATGTTGTGGATACTGAAATCTTCATAAGGAGTTTCCTTGTATATTGAAATTTTGTGGATCTAGACATGTTAATTAAAAGTTTCCCTGTGTACTGGAATTTTGTGGATCCTGATATCTCATTAGGCATTTTCCTGTATACTGAAATTTTGTGGATTTTGACATGTCAATTAGGAGTTTCCCTGAGTACTGAAATTCTGAAATTTTGTGAAACTTGACATGTTAATTAGGTATGTCCCTCAATAATGAAATTTTGTGAATCTTGATAAATTAATAAGGAGTTTCTCTGTGTACTGAAATTTTTTGAACCTGACATGTTAATTCTGCATTTCCCTGTATAATGAAAATTTTGTGGCTCTTGGCATATTTGAAGGAGTATCCCTGTATATTTATATTTTGTGGATTTTGACATGTTTGAAGGAGTATCCCTGCATATTTATATTTTGTGGATTTTGACATGTTTGAAGGAGTATCCCTGCATATTTATATTTTGTGGATTTTGACATGTTTGAAGGAGCATCCCTGCATATTTATATTTTGTGGATTTTGACATGTTTGAAGGAGTATCCCTGCATGTTTACATTTTGTGGATCTTGACATGTTAATCAGGAGTATCCCTGCATATTGATTCTAAGCAAACAAGAAATTTGTTGATGGTACAACAACGAACACCACACTAACCTAAATGCAAAACTTAATCTAAGGGACAGAGAGACAGGTAATACTCTTTTTTCCTTCCACATCTATGGAGGGACATAAAAAATACTGAGAAAAATTAAGCCTTGATAATTCAAGCATCTATTACTCCATATTTGGCATCACCTGAATGACCAGAATGGTCTATACTTTAAAAAATCTCAAAACCACCAAACTACTAAAATCACAAACCAAAGCTTTGGACCATGAGGCTTTCAAACCTTTATTGTCTATCAGCAAAAGTTATCACAAATATAAAGATTAAGAATAATAGAATAAGGATTTACAAAGAGAAGATGGTCCTACCTGACTGTTTTTACAACCTGATGCAAGTTTCATGCCATCTGGAGACCAGGCTATTGCTAGAACCCAATGTTTGTGACCTAAAATAGTAGTCAAAACAAACAGTAATTAAACAAAATTACTGACTGATAAATTACAGTATATTTGTATTGTTTTCTAATAATACTTTAAAATTTTTAGAGTGAAAATAAAATAAAAATAAAATTTTAGCAAAATACAGACATAATCAATGTGACAGGCTCTTTATAATGGTGTGAAAAAAAAAACAAGTCAGGAAACAAAGCTCCAGATGGTTAATATTACTTAACTGATAAAAATGCATAACAGTTCTTGAGAAGCCCCAAAATTCTAATTTTAGTAGAAATGCAAAAAGCAACTTTTTTTAAAACACGAATTTTATTACCAACTCTTTTAAAAAATACATTGTTGCTGTGCTGACAACATTTCACATGGACAACAGATGAACACATAGGCATAAGAACAATGTTTTTGTGTATCCATCCCAAAAAGTCCCTTGAAGGGTCTGAACCTCCCTTGGCTAAAAAGAATGCCTAGGAATCCAAGATGGATGTTTTCCTTCTGTTGCTTTTATTTTAAACTACTGAATACTGAAACCATCGCTGATACTTTGTGAAGCTCAAACATACCAAATTTGATAACAATATTTTTTTAATATGTTGGACTTACCATGCTAACAAGATGCCTAAAAGTGCAGTACATTATTCTTTGTCATGGCCTTTGACCTTTAACTGAACATAATAGATGAATCTTGCTGAACTTGTCTCAGTCTGTCAAAGTATACCGATTAAATATTTGTTTTGGAAAAAAGTTATTTCAGTGGCATTATTCATGGCATTTATCAGATTTCTGCACCAACTCAGTATGATAAAATTCCATTCTTAACATATGTTATTATGCGCTAATTTTGTTCAGCTAAGAAACAAAGCTAAGATTTTAAAATCAAAGTCAGGACAAAATTCAAGTATATGTGTACAAGTCAATGTGTTCATAAACTCGTCCAAGTACAAAAGAGCAACACTGACTTTTAACTTGACCCTTATGTCAACTGAGTTTGGTTTTTAGAACTCCTTCACAAAAGTGCACAAATGTCCACCATTTTTACTCAGAACCTATTATTGCACAGCCAATGTTAAGGTCACAATTTATGCTGAAGAAGTAGTGAAAATAAGACTTTTTCAAGATGGCCACTATGATGCCATATTGGAAATCAGATGAGCACAATGTTCATTCACAACCTAGTTCATATTCCTATAATAGTGTTTTTAGTGAAAAAAACGTTCAGGAGAGCCATATCAAAAATTTTCAAGATGGCTCTAAAGACAGTGACTTCAGAGGTCAGCTCAGCATTATTTTAATACAGGAATAACAATCTTTTGTCAAAAAGAAATGTGTTTTGGGGGACTTTATTTAAATGTTGGTAAACCATTTTCATTTATGACCAACGAGACATTATAATTAGTTAAACTTGAGTCTGATTGGCATCCCTATCATCCAGTACCAACTAGGCATCATAAGATGTCTTTCAGTGAATACCCAATGCTGATATGAGCATCTGTTAAGGAATAACTATAACAAAATTTTTAAGTTTCAATGCAATCCTCCATTTAGTTTAGAAATGACAATAAACTTGTGCTAACTGACTACAAATGGATGACAGATAGACGGATGAGAGAGAATAGTCCATAGCATAGTTCTTTTGGTCCATGTCCAGTGGAACTAGTAAAATCAAGGTCAATTTACGAAAGTTACTCTTTATTCATTTCTGGATGATCCCTGTTAGACTTTTCAAAGTTGGTACAGCAGTTTTGGAGAAGATGTTCAAAGTCCTTTTACATTTAGATGCAACCATCCTGTTCAAAGGTAAACCAGCACTCCTAGCACAACAATTAAAGGGCCTTTTTCTTCAATGAATCTTCTTGTCAAACTTGTTGAGCAGTTTTTGCGAAGTCATTCAATTATAATTGCAGAGCACAATCGTTGTGAATTGCAAGTTAGCATTTTTAGTAAAAAACTAAAAAGGCCTTAATGCAACATTTCTACCTAAATATTCAACACTGGTTCCACTTTCTGCAGAAGATAGGATTTACACTGGTTGCTAAGGAAACCACACCATGGTTAGTGAGGCCATCTGAGACACAAATTTGGTAAAGCATTTCCACAAGAAGATACTTAACAAGCCTGATCAAAATTAGTTTGGCTGTTCTTGAGAAGCTGAAACTAGGTTGTCCACCTGGTTGCCATGGAAGCCATGCCATTGCAAGTGAGGCCATCATAGCAAAATTTTAGTACAGTATGTCCTATGACACATTCCTAATAATTTTTATCAAAATAAGTTCCACTATACATGTTCAGCCTGGAAAGATAAGCAACTTTTCCATGTTCTGCCTGGAATGAAAAGTGACTTCATGATGCTATGCCTGGAAGGAGAAGTGACTTCTCTATGTACTGCCTAGAAGAAGTGACTTCTATGTACTGCCTGGAAGAAGTAACTTCTCCAATGTACTGCATGGAAGTAGAAGTGACTTCTCTATACACTGTATGAAAGGAGAACTTCAACATCACCAATTTGCTGCCTGGAAGTATAAGCGACTTCTCTATGTGCTGCCTGGAAGGAGAAGTGACTTTTCCAATGTACTGCCTGGAAGGAGAAGTGTCTTTTCCAATGTTCCAATGTACTACCTCGAAGGAGAAGTGACATCTCCTTATTTTGGGAGCTTATAATTGTCTCAAAATATATTTACCTTTACATGTGTACTGGGGAGTCTCTGTGCTTACATCCCAAAATCTGACAGTTGTGTCACCTGAACCACTAGCCAGGTATCTGAGGAGAAAAGGAGCAAACAAATGAGTATGAAAATAAACAAGGCTTAATAGACAAAGCTGGCTCGATAGATTTACACCTCTAGAGATACCGTATATACTCATGTATATGTTAGATCCAAAAGCAAACTGCATAGAATCAGATCTGCCATTATATTATGTGCCAGTAAATCTAGGTATATGCAGACTGTGAAGACTAATTAGTAGAACAACATAGGCCCTAATATGATGGTACTTATACTATGGCACATCTTGATTTATGTTGCTTGAAGATGGACCCAACTTATTGCAAATCTATACAGTAAAATAATCCATACTACTGTAACTTGGATGGCTTGCTATTACAATGCAAATTCCCTTAGCTACTCGGATGGCTCACTATTACAATGCAAATTCCCTTAGCTACTTGGACTGCTCGCTATTACAACACAAATTCCCTTAGCTACTCGGATGGCTCGCTATTATAATGCCAATTCCCTTAGCTACTCGGATGGCTCGCTATTACAATGCCAATTCCCTTAGCTACTCGGACGGCTTGCTATTACAATGCAAATTTCCTTAGCAACTCGGATGACTCGCTATTACAATGCCAATTCCCTTAGCTACTTGGATGGTTCACTATTACAATGAAAATTGCCTTAGCTACTCGGATGGCTTGCTATTACAATGCAAATTCCCTTAGCTACTCAGATGGCTCCCTATTATAATGCAAATTCCCTTAGCTACTCGGATGGCTCCCTATTACAATGCAAATTCCCTTAGCTACTTGGATGGCTCGCTATTACAATGCAAATTCCCTTAGCTACTCAAGTGACTCCCTATTACAATGCAAATTCCCTTAGCTACTCGGATGGCTCGCTATTACAATGCAAATACCCTTAGCTACTCAGATGGCTTGCTATTACAATGCAAATACCCTTAGCTACTCAGATGGCTTGTTATTACAATGCCAATACCCTTAGCTACTTGGATGGCTCGCTATTACAATGCAAATTCCCTTAGCTACTCAGATGGCTCCCTATTACAATGCAAATACCCTTAGCTACTCAGATGGCTTGTTATTACAATGCCAATACCCTTAGCTACTCAAGTGACTCCCTATTACAATGCAAATTCCCTTAGCTACTCGGATGGCTCGCTATTACAATGCAAATACCCTTAGCTACTCGGATGGCTTGCTATTACAATGCAAATTCCCTTAGCTACTCAGATGGCTTGTTATTACAATGCCAATACCCTTAGCTACTTGGATGGCTCGCTATTACAATGCAAATTCCCTTAGCTACTCAGATGGCTCCCTATTACAATGCAAATACCCTTAGCTACTCAGATGGCTTGTTATTACAATGCCAATACCCTTAGCTACTTGGATGGCTCGCTATTACAATGCAAATTCCCTTAGCTACTCAGATGGCTCCCTATTACAATGCAAATTCCCTTAGCTACTCGGATGGTTCACCATTACAATGCAAATTCTCTTAGCTACTTGGATGGCTCCCTATTATAATGCAAATTCCCTTAGCTACTCAGATGGCTCACTTAGCTACTTGGATGGCTTGCTATTACAATGCAAATTCCCTTAGCTACTCGGATGGCTCACTATTACAATGCAAATTCCCTTAGCTACTCGGATGGCTCACTATTACAATGCAAATTCCCTTAGCTACTCAGATGGCTTGCTATTACAATGAAAATTCCCTTAGCTACTCGGATGGCTTGCAATTACAATGCAAATTCCCTTAGCTTCTCGGACGGCTTGCTATTAAAATGCCAATTCCCTTAGCTACTCAAGTGGCTCACTATTACAATGCCAATTCCTTTAGCTACTCACATGGCTTGCTATTACAATGCCAATTCCCTTAGCTACTCAAGTGGCTCACTATTACAATGCAAATTCCCTTAGCTACTCAGATGGCTCCCTATTACAATGCAAATACCCTTAGCTACTCAGATGGCTTGTTATTACAATGCCAATACCCTTAGCTACTTGGATGGCTCGCTATTACAATGCAAATTCCCTTAGCTACTCAGATGGCTCCCTATTACAATGCAAATTCCCTTAGCTACTCGGATGGTTCACCATTACAATGCAAATTCCCTTAGCTACTTGGATGGCTCCCTATTATAATGCAAATTTCCTTAGCTACTCGGATGGCTCACTTAGCTACTTGGATGGCTTGCTATTACAATGCAAATTCCCTTAGCTACTTGGATGGCTCACTATTACAATGCAAATTCCCTTAGCTACTCGGATGGCTCACTATTACAATGCAAATTCCCTTAGCTACTCAGATGGCTTGCTATTACAATGAAAATTCCCTTAGCTACTCGGATGGCTTGCAATTACAATGCAAATTCCCTTAGCTTCTCGGACGGCTTGCTATTAAAATGCCAATTCCCTTAGCTACTCAAGTGGCTCACTATTACAATGCAAATTCCCTTAGCTACTCAGATGGCTTGCTATTACAATGCCAATTCCCTTAGCTACTCAAGTGGCTCACTATCACAATGCAAATTCCCTTAGCTACTCGGATGGCTTGCTATTACAATGCCAATTCCCTTAGCTACTCAAGTGGCTCACTATTACAATGCCAATTCCCTTAGCTTCTCGGATGGCTCACTATTACAATGCCAATTCCCTTAGCTCCTTGGATGGCTTGCTATTACAATGCAAATTCCTTTAGCTAATCAGATGGCTTGCTATTACAATGCAAATTCCCTTAGCTAATCAGATGGCTTGCTATTACAATGCAAACTTCCCTAGCTACCCTGAAAATAAGTTGCCCTCAAACTGATGATAAATGTCAATGTCCAGTGCATCTCTTCCTTCTTATTTATGAAATATGGAATAATCTTATTTACTTTTCACAAGTAATCAGCCTGAAATTCTCCAAAATTGTTATGAATTGCTTGTGATGTGGCTACTAATGGATGGAATTTCATTCACTTCTTCAACATTCATTTGTGAATATGTTGCAGGAATCTGGTTTTTGAAATATAAAGGCCAGTGTAATTAATATTAAATTTGTACTATTTTTAAAAACTATGAAAATATTATACAAACACTCTTTTACATTTCTGTATTAAAAGAAAGATAAGATATGATATTTCACTCAGAATACTTAGAATTAAAAAACCCAAAATAAATGTACTAATTCTGGAGAATTTCTAGCCAGAATGTTTAAGAAGATACTGAGTGGAGGACAAATGATTGACGGAGGGTAACACAATATCCCTTCTGCTGAAATAAATGGGGAAAAATATTCTTTTTTACCTTCCATCAGGACTAAACTGTATAGATATGACGGCCTCAGCATGCCCTGGTATAGAACTTGTACAACGAGTCACAGCTCGGACCTTGAACACTGCCTGTGGCTGATATAATATTTCTAAAACCTGCTCCGAATTTTCCAAAGTTTTTTCATCAAGGGTTTTCTCAAGTGTATCCAAAATCTCAGTATCACTGACAAAGAAGGAATATGGAACTCTTTCTTCCTGTCAGTAAAAATAAGATAATTACAATTGTTATATATATGATATGTAGACAGTGTATATTTATGTGACTTAGATCACTATGTATAGTGTATGCTCACATCAGTTACTGTATACAGTGTATATTTTTACTCATTACTATATAACGTATACACATAATGATTAATAGACAGTGTATATTCATACTGATTTAGATTACAATGTACAGTGTATAGAATACCATGCAGTTTCCACAATGATCACTATATACAGTGTATATTCCTAATGATTATAAAGTACAGTGCATATTCATGATGATTACAATGTACAATGTATATCCATAATGATTACAAAGTACGGTGTATATTCATAATGATTACAAAGTACAGTGAATATTCATAATGATTACAAAGTACAGCATATATTTATACTGAATACTATGTACAGTTTCCATAATGATCACTAAGTACAGTGTATATTCATAATGATTGCTAAGTACAGTGTATATTCATAATGATTACAAAGTTGTGTATATTCATAATGATTACAAAGTACAGTGAATATTCATAATGATTACTAAGTACAGTGAATATTCATAATGATTACAAAGTACTGTGTATATTTATACTGAATACTATGTACAGTTTCCACAGTGAATATTCATAATGATTACTAAATACAGTGTATATTCATACTGACTACAATGTACTGTGCATATTCATGTTACATCTCCACAACTGTTATACGCTTTCATTTAAAAAACAACTTATACCTATTTTAATAAATGATTAAATCCTTCTATTATTCAAGAACAGATCACTTTATACAACATTGTATTTAATTTAAAGGTAGGATAGGGAGGGTTTCTGTTTACACTTGTAATAAAATTTTTTATACTTGAAAACCCAAATCGATTGTCTAACTGTAAACAGCACAGATCCAGGTCATTCAAACTTTAAACAGCACAGACCCGGGTCAGTCCAACTGTAAACAGCATAGATCTAAATCTGCAAATGTATAATAGGCCAGCAGATGCATGTCTATGGTGTTTTCATCGGAAAATCATGCAAACATTTAAGGTATGGATGAAATTAGAGCTCTTGGCAGAAAGAGTTTGTTTTATGGCTGCTGTTTGCAATTCAGCCTGTCAGTTTTCAAAGTCTTGTCCACAGTAAATATGCTCATCTTCAACCCCCAAATGACTCGGAGATGTTCAATAGACCCAATGCACCCTCCAGCATGTTGTAAGAGGCATCTAATGCTGGCAGAAGTCACTGTGACTCGGTGGTTAGCATGCATGAGTCATGACTGAAAGGGTTGTGGGTTTGAATCCCACCACTGGCTTAGCCCAGTTTGGCATCATGGTGTGTCCTTGGCACTTTACTCCAATGCACTAAATAACCCATTTGTGTTTCTGTGCCATAAAAACCCAAACACCTCAAAACAAGATTTCTGCACTTTTGAAACAAGAGGATCCAATTCTAGATATTATTCTATATCCCTTGATTATGGAAAAGAAGAAGTTAAATATGTTTAGGTGAAAAGAACATACTTACATTTTGTAAGAGTGCATTGCACACAAGCTGCAATTTGTCTACAGTAATGTCAAGTGGGAGGTCAAATGCACTGCCTGTCAGTTCCCCAGCCTCACTTTTAAACTGTGCTAGGATCCTGCGGCCTATAAGGTTGCTGGCATCACTTCTTCTTTTGAATCTATCTCACTGAAAATTATTTAGCAGAGGAATTACACCAGCATCGAGCAAAGTACTAAATGATCATCAGTTATTCCTGACCCTGTGAAATATTTTTTTTTAACTAACAGACAAATGTTAGAGCAACAAAAGAATGTTATCCCTAAAATTAAAAAATATGCTTCACAAAATCAATGAATTAATACCAATTCTACAGTAACTGGTTCCAAGCAATGCAGACAAGCACTGGATATTGCCAGTCATGTTGTATCATGTTACATATCACGGCATTTGTCTTTAAGACAACATGCCTCAATATAGTATCAAATGAAAAATAAACAAGTCCATGTCTGCAAAACAAGCATAGTTTGTATCATTCATAAGTCCATTACAAGATAAGCTCAATTCCTGGAATAAAGGAAGACCCCAACAGCTAAAGTATTTCGTTCTCTTTAAGTGTACTTTTTTGTGCAGACTTCTCCAGTGGCATTAGTGGTTAGAGCATCTGCCTCAAATGTGGGAGGTTGCAGGTTCAAACTCCCACAGAGTCATATCAAACATTTATAAAAATGGTACTAGCAACTGCCTCACTTGGCAATCATCATTAAGAGGTTGGTGTTAGGACTGGTGGGCCTGGTGTCAGAACAATGTGACTGGGTGGGATATGATGCTGCATGTCTGTAACATGATGCTCCAGTGCTAGACATCACAATAAACTGCCACATTGCAGACATGGTAGCTGTGTGACTAAAATTGTTAAAGCTACATTAAAAGTAAAAAATATGGTATGCACATGGTAGAGAATACAGTAGGCACATTTAATAAGTATTAATAAGTAATCTACAGTATGGGGTAAGAGTGCACATTCAAAGAACGGATATATAGAATATTATTTAAAAATACTTACAGGGATTAACAAATGCTAAAAAACTGATGACAGTGTTTGAGCTTCAAATGAGCAGTTAATTAGGATTTGTTCAAGGAGCCAGATAAGTGCATTCATAGTACAGTGGAACCTCATTAATCAAGATTCTGTTTATTCAGAAACCTCGCTATTCTAACATATTTCAATAGGAATGGAATTCCTAAACATTAATTTGCTCCTAATGGAGCAGAAATCCATGTTCTGGATCCAGAAATCAAAATTGAAGACCAAAGTGTAAAATTACTATAAAACTTGCCTCAATCATTCATAAATAATCTGTCCAAAAATAAGAAAGTTGCAAGAATCATATATGAAAATACAGTCAGTCAGACTACACAGATTCACCTATGCAAATCTGGAGGTGTGTCAATTTATCAATCTCTGATTGGTCAAATTCTAGTGGCATGTTAAAGTTATAAACTGATCATGCAATTGTGTGTGTAGAAAAACTTAAAAGTTGCATCACCATATTGTAACCAGCAATTGTATAAACAATGTCTGTTTTGCTGCTCACCAGTGGGGATGCTAATATTTCAATAAACACACTAAGATCAAATCAAACACACTTTTGACATAACATATGGCTAATAAATTATGTGTGTCATTAAATCTCTTTTTTGTTTACCAACTGCATGCAACAAACACAGTTTGTTAATGGCTGTACAAATAAAGTTAATTGATTTGAGTTGAGAACTGTATAGAACTTCATTTTAGAATAAAAAGTGATAACAATTATTGGCTCATTAGAATGTGTGTGTGTGTGTGATTTGGATTTTTAACATAGCTTTAAAAAAATTTCAGTCATATGACTACAAGGTCTGCAGTGTGGCAGTTTACAGTGATGTCTAGCACTGGGGCATCTTGCCACAGACATGTAGCATGATGTCCCACCAAGTCACATTATCCTGACACCAGTCTGACCATTCCTAACACTAACCTCTTAATGCTGAGTTGATAGTACCATTTTGATATGTCTTTGGTATGACTCTGCTGGGGTTCGAACCCACGACCTCCTGCATCCGATGCTGACTCTCTAACCACTAGGCAACCAGATGTTATTAACCAGATTCATTTCACTGACCCTTCCACCCTCATAACACATATCAGGGTCAGCATTTTACGTTGTGGGACTAATTTAGGTTTTGGATTGAAGTGAAGCTGTAACTGTATTCTGCTTGAAATCGATTTATATATTATACCTTTTTGACTTTTAATTAGATTTAATAAGTGCCAAAAAAGGATAACTTATTTTAGTCCACTGTGATATTTTGTGGATAATTTTATGATGGTGTCAATGATAAGTATTTGTATGTTGACTGTGATAAATTTATGACTGTACAATGATAATGTCAGTGATGTCAGCCTGGATTTTCAAATGTATAAAAATTTCTGCATGAAATAACTTACTGAATTAAAATTGGTATCTCACATACAAAATTCTGTAGGTGGTTTACAAAAAGTCACGATGCCATTTTCCTATGCAAATTATATACATATATATCAGTTACCTCTCAAAACTCTTGCTTATATGTCAATATCAATTTCCTAGTCCATTCTTACAATTTTTGCCAGTAAAAAGATATTATAATTTCTTATGATAATAATCAGAGAAAAGAACGTGTTTTACAAAACATATACATTAGAGCCTTGTTAATCGGAATACCTTCATTCCCAGTGAATATGTCAGGATTAATGAGTTTTCCAGATAACTGAATCATGCACATTTTTATTTTACAGGTTCTTCATATTGTATACATGTACATGTGCTGTACATTTGTATTTAATAATGGCTGAAATAAATTAATTAATACATCTATTGACTTCTATTTAATAATAATAATGAGGACTTTGTATAGAGCCTAATCTTTAGAAGCTCTAAGCGTTTTACAACATTTGACAACACTTAAAAAACATATATAATGATATGATTACAAAAATAAAAACAAACACCACAAAATTAGAAAACAGAAAACATACTGTAAATATTTAAGGTAAGGAAACATTATTAGGTCTTTAAGTCTGTTCTTGCAGTTGAAATAAGTGAGTTTTAAGAGCGCTCTTGAATGAGATCACTGTGTCTTTGTGTCTAAGTTCAGTGGGCAACTAATTCGTTCCATGTTGCTGGGCCCTGGTATGCAAAAGAACGTTGTCCATATGATTTCATTTTCATAGTGGGAATAATGAGAATATGAGTGTCAGAAGAGGAGCATAAGTATCTTGCTGGTGTGTACACATGGGTGAGGTCGGATAGGTATGTTGGACTGGAGCCCATCAGTGAAACGTAGTACAAAGAACAAATTTTGTGTTTAATTCTGGATCAAATGGATAGCCAGTGTAGGGTACAGAGCAGGGGGGAGGCGTGCTCTGATCATGGTACTCTAAGGATGATCCGAGAAGCTGTGTTTTGAACTTTTTGAAGTTTCTGGAGTAGATATTGGGATGAACCAGACAGAATTGAGTTACAATAGTCCAGTCTTGAAAGTACTAAGGAACAAACAAGTGTTTTAGTGGCATCAACTGAAAGATACTTGCAAATGGAGCTGATGTATTACACTTTATTATAAGTTGTACATAAATATAAGTTCAAACAATTACTGGCAAATCCCTTTTATGCTTTCCGGTATCTCTACTCATCTATGCTTGCTTGACAGTGTCACCATAATACATGTAATGTAAAGAGTACAATGACTACAAACTGATATATTGCAGTTAAAAGCATAGAGTAAACTAATAAAATGCTGTTATGATAAACTAAATGCAGTAATTTTTATAAGTCATTTAACTGTTATAGCTACTAATGAGCCAACCACTCCGTTGGCCTAATGGTTAGAGAGTCCATGTCGGATGCAGGAGGTCATGGGTTCGAACCCCAGCAGAGTCACACCAAAGACTTATAAAAATGAGGTTAGTGTTAGGACTGATAGGACTAGTGTCAGGATAATGTAGCTAGGCGGGACATCATGCTACATGTCTGTGGCATGATGCCCCAGTGCTAGACATCACTATAAACTGCCACACTGCAGACATCATATCGATACGACTGAACAGTTATTAAAGCTACATTAAAAATCCAAAACACACACACAAAAGAATCCCAGATGAATATGCTACACAACACCAATTGTTGAAGCAATAAGACATCAACTCGAAATCGTTCATATTAGGGTTGACATCTTGCATTGTAGGACTGCACCAGGGTATGCACAGCTATAATATTTGCTATCCATCTCGTTTTGCTTGCATCCCCATATTAATTTTAAAACCAAAAGGCTTCAAGAATATGAAAATTGCACAAAACTTTGTCATTTCATTAACTGATTTATAATTTTTCTAACCTAATTGTCGCCAAGTCTGTTTTCAAGCAACAGATGTGATGTAGTCAACCATCTTTGATAATCTCAGTAATTCTATAAATTTTGGAGTTACACCTTTTTGAACACATTGATGATGATGATGATGAATGACTAAGATCTGTACATCTTTTATATCCTTAATGTTTTTCGTTTTTTTTTTAAAACTCGGTAGGGGGTATAAACAATGGGGATGGTGTGCGAATACTATAGGTTTAGCCAAAGATCAAATTCAGCCCTACTGTGCCTTTGATCTTACTGCTCAGCTGACTGCTTGTAAACTATCTGCGTATCAAAAGAGAACGGGTGATATCTGGAAACCCTTATAGAGTTTCCAGTCCCCATGTTATTTATACGGTCGCTGTTTATGGCAAGTATTGAATGCTCGACTCAATTAGCCATAGGATTGGCCTGAAATGGTTCTCTGGTTTCTTTAATGCTTAGATCGGGGATTCAGATTAAGCTGAAAAGACAAGTTTTTGAAACTGAACCTTAAAGGTCTATTTCAAACGAGAGGGTATGTCTATGTTGTTTTACTACCCTACCTCATGCTTGTTGTTGTAATGAAAACAGCGGAAATTGCATATGTGCCTGTTTTTGGGGATCATTTATTATCAATGTTAGGCCAAAATATAAAATATTAGATGTAAAAATTTAAAAGTGTTAAAAGTTCCTTCTTAAATAATTGAAATATATTGTGTGGATATGTTCAAAGTCAAATAGGTATCTATTAGACTCAAATGATACAACATAAGTTTCATTTAAACATAATAAGTTTGAAAATAGATTGCTCCCTATGACCTTCACCGGGATGAAGATGAAAGGAATGACGACTTTGCACCGTCTGCAGCTCGTTAATCCTGCATTAATAAATGCAAATGTTTTTTCCTGCTCAACAAGGTTTCTCAGGGGTAATATGTTAACTTAATGTACATGTTTTGTATTGCTGTTTGTGCAAGGGTATGGAGAGTTAATGATTGAACATACGTCGGTAATATGTTTTCGTGGTCAGCCAACGATTCATTTTTGGAGAGTTAGCTGACTTTAATCCCCCAGATCTGAGAAAAGGAAAATTTTATCACAATAACAGTTTCATTCGTAATTATGACTAGAAGCGTACTGAAATCACAGAATTCTGTGTTGGACATTACTTGATCAAAATGACACTGAATAAGGGCACTTGTCAAAGGCGTACATCGGAGATTCCCTGTATGACGTCACAACTAAGCGTTTGCAGAGCTCTGGTTGGCAGAACGAACCACCATGGCGATAAAGGAAGATGATCTATATATCAGCTTAAGTCATTGAATCGGCAGTGCTAATTGTATACCCCATATTGATGTTGGATATATGATTTTAGTCCTACAATGTAAGACGTATCACATGTTATTTATGTTTTAGTGCAACGTCTTACTACCCAAATAACGGCTTTGTATAGCATGTTCCGATGTCGGTTGACATTGGAACGAGTAGTCAAAGTTTCAGAAATACCGCACACATGGCAGCCCATATTGACACTCTTCCACAAATTGATATGTAATTAATATACTTACTGTGTTGTTTATATCCTGGTGGAATCAAAATCTGACACTTGCAAATGGATGCATTTCCATGTTCTATTGACATACATTTGAATTTGTTGAAATGCGACAGTCGAGGTATGCCGAAGTATGTTCAAGTAGGTTCATGTGGGAGATATGTTTCTTGAACGAAACGAAACATTGCTTACAGTTCCAATAGGCATAACAAATTTTTATTCGTTAAAGAATAATATTTCAACTTACCCCAATTTCGGCATTCCTGGCTTTCATCGCTTTACAGCCAACTGAAATGTAGGCCAACAAAACTTGAAAACAGGTCCATTTCTTTTGTGAGAATTTGAATTTATTAGAGAAAAGACATCAGAGTAAGTCAAGTCAGACTAAAATATTATGACTTTACTTTGTAGGAAAGCATCATTATTAGTTGCCAGTTGTGTGAGATATTCCTGAAAATTTGACTTTAGTTACGATGTTAGTGAAGATCAAAACACATTACACAGTGCCGTTAGTTAGGCATTAAGACCCAGATGCCAAAAACATAAATATCAGCGTCTAGGTCTTACATGTAGGTCTAATAATGTTTAGGTTAATAAGACTCACTTTCCTTATATATATATATACCACCATGTCAGCCAATTCTGCACGTTGGGTAATTCTGCGTAACAATATGACATTCCTGTAAACATTGGATCGTGTGTTGTTTTTGGTTGAAAATCCAATTTGTATAAAGAAAGAATGATTGTCCTTTCATTAAAGAAGTGATATTCATAAAGTGTACAAAAATAACCCACATTTCTATCTAAATACATATGAAAATGTAATTTCTAAATGTCAACATGAAGACCCACTCCATGACCTTCTTGAACTTGTAACAAAGAAAATCCTATTTACTCTGTATCTTTTAGAATCATAAAATAAGTACATTATATAAAAGATGGAAATGTATACCTTAAAACAATACTGCATTTTAATCCAAGTTCCAGTTTTGCAAGAAGTTGTCCCACACGGTTTAATCGTCTGCTATACAACATGTCAACTTGCCGCTAGAACGGGATTCTCAAGAAATTCCCTGATGTATAGTCTTGCAATTTTTTTTCCACGTAAATGAGATTATCCTATTTGTTGTTGGTTCTCTTCAACATAAATGCGTATCTTTTTTTTATAAAATGCTGAACTTTGCAAATTTTTTTTTACATGATAAGTTTAGTTTGCTTAATATCTCTTGCTATTTATAATGGCATTGTTATGTTGAATTTTGTAAAACCAGCTATATACCTGACCTAATTACTCAACCGAAATGCTGACAGATAGAGTCCAAAGTAATGTATTTCATATCTGTAGCCCAATTAATAAACATTACATCTTTTCAAAGCATAGAATAGGGTGATATATTGGGAGTCACGGAAACACAGGGGTGGTATCCGGTGTGTCCAAAATTAATATTATTTTGAACAGAATATTCTGGTGACAATTGCCTCTTTTCAAATGCTAAGCATTGTATTATATTTTCGTCAATCGGTCAAATTCAGTATGCGCTTTGCTTCAGTATTGGTGAAGGAAACCTTACGTGCGCAGAAATGCCAGACAGTATTGTGTATATATATATATATATATATATATATATATATATATATATATATATATATATACACACAGACACACACACACACTTGAAATAACATGGCAAGTTTTGGTATAAAGCAATTTAATGTAAAACTGGTATACTATTGGTATATCAAATTGTGATCCACCCATGTGCAATAATACGCGTATATAAATGTTGGAACTTCATGCTGTTAATTCGAGAACTATAGATTAATGATGCATTACCACTAATTAATCATTAGTGAGTATGAAAAGAATGATACAAATGATAAATTATCTCCGTTTTCTAAATGAATTTAACATGATACACAATTTCATCGCAATCCTTTCTGCTTTCCATTCAAAGGGCAAATTTGTGTATTAACATGTGAGATAAATAAAATATATGTATAGTATATATGCTGTATCAGTGATATGCCACTTGCATAAATTTTCATCAAAAGGAAACTCAGCAAACCTTGTTTCCTTTGAACGAAAAATTTATAAATCTCATGGTATAGCATAGATACAGCATACATATGATACAAATATATATATAGAGAGAGAGAGAGAGAGAGAGAGTATTTGATACATGTTAATTCTCGTGAAACAAATTTAACTGCCATGAAAGTATTATCTGAAAGATAGCATGTGATAGCTATGGACAGTTATCCATTTCTCATAGTTGTCATAATCATCATAAACCCATTATGCAGAATAAGCTGAAGGTGATGCAAGTTGTTGCCAGGTTTTGTCATTGGACTTTTCATTTCCTTTGTTTATAAAAGATTATATTAAAATTGTTGTATTATATTATAAGATTATATTAACAGCTGGAGACAGAATTGTGTAATGTTTTAAATAATTATCAATGACAAAACAATACAACTTATCATGGTTCCATCGTGGAAACATATTTTTTTTTAAATGTTGGTGGGTGTATTGGTTTTGATGTGCTTTAATTGCATGTCTTTGTATAAAGATTTATCATGATCAATGATTACTGCAATAAATTTCAATGTTGAAGAGTTTTTTATAATATATATATATAACTTCTGGTAAACAAGCATATTCAGTCAAATATGGAATAAACCTATGGTCTTTCTGCCAACCAGACTAGGGAATCCCCCATGTAATCATGCCCTATGACATCAAGGCAATAGTTGCTATATGTTTCCTGTATTACTAGTTAAATATGTTATCATTCTGAAAAAAATTAACCCTTGCATTATTTTTTTATTACAAAAGACATTCCCATCAGCAGAGTCCACTCAAATTTCAAGGTGAAATAACTTATCCCCCACCAGAATAAGGTATCGTGTTACACCATTATTTTTCACTACCCCCATTTTGATGCAGTGTCATAAACTCTGTTATCTGAGAATGCGTCTCATAAACATTATAACCACAACGTTTGTGGACACTGATCGAGATCAGTTGATTCTGACAGAAACATTTGTTGAAAATCTGAATACTTGTGAAGAAACAACGATACATACCATGAGAACTATTGCATTTTACTAATTCTCTTTTTTCCAATCAGTAAGTCTGTATAAAATCCTTATCAGCTATTCTAATGGGGCAAATCATCTTCTCACCCACCATAGTAAGCATCTAGTCTGCTACTTAACATGTTAGCCATGTTTCTTACAGCTGATAAACTGCATCAGTAACACTGTTTAGAATGGTGTACATCCTTATAAAGTTTTACATGGATCTGTCCTTAGTGATATTCTAAGGTGCTTCTTTTGTTATTATAGTTTGTGGAAACTTAAGTGAAATGTAATTTTATGACATATTTCATAACTAAATCAGCATTCTGTTTATTATTTCTTATTTAAAAAGACTAGTAGGATTTTCTCTGATAAATAAACAAATTTTACCTTCATAGTAAATTTTCAGTCAGCCTTAAAGAGAATCTCAATATGACCAATTTATTATTTATAAATTGATTTGATAATAATAAATGAAAGTAAAATCATCTCTTGTAACATTATGTCTTCTGTCTCTGATTGTTTGCACTTTAAAAGACATAAGGTGTGAATGATGCAAAACAGTTTTAAAGTTTGAAAAACAGTACATTCAAAGATTGAGGTTCTGTACATTGACAATACCAATTAAGTATTGGAAAACAATTAATACACTAAATTAATTTGTTTTAATCATATTAACATTTTTATCATATCAACATGATTTTCCCCAAATGGATTAGTTTAGCTTTTGTGACAAAATCTGTTCGAAATTAAGATTATGGTACAAGATGAGAAAACTTTAGTAGTGCTAAATCATTTCTTTTAATGTCATTTTCCCTATAAACTTAGTTTTCTATGTGCTTTTGGTGTTGCTCTGCAGTATATTATTTTCTCCAGAACATGTGTACAATAGAGTCACAGGAAAAAATAGATTTCTGTGAGGTGTTTCAAAATAGGTGACATACTCCATGATCTTTATAACAAGGAGTAGTCTAAATGAAAACTTGTTAAGAAGAGTATGAGGGTATATATCACTGTCATTTCGTACCCATACTTTGCTGAAATAAATGTTTCCAAAGTAATGAGAGATATCACTATGAAAGAAGTATATTTCTGAACAGGTAGAAAGTAAAAATGTCAAAATAGGTAGTCCAGGATAAAGTAGTGTAAAAATAGGTAGAAGTGACTGTAAAAAGAGGTCAGAATTTAAAATATTCAATACAGTAGTTTAAAACAGCTGTCTTAGTAAACCTTTGATCTAGATAATATAAAAACATAAGAAAAACTCTTTGAACTCTATGAATATACATTCATAAAAAATTCTTGATTTGAGTCATGAAAATTTTGAGCTGGGTACCACAAAAAAATGTTTTACCATACTGTTTATGAACATACTGCAATATGTGGCACAGTGTACTGCATTTATATTAGGGACCAAATATTTCATGTTCTGGAACAGAAGCCTGTCATTTTTTAATTTGTTTGAATTTCAGTCAGTAACTGGAAAAAAATACCTTGCTATGATTTGTAGCAAAATAAAACCATGTAATACTCATCATATTATTTGAAGAAAAATTATCCTGAGATTAAAAAACTCAGCTCAAAAGAAAATAGCAGCACATACCACCCAAGAAAATTGAATGTTCAGTACCTTAGTGTCGATGAATTTATTGTGTATGATAATTGTTTTAAAAGTTGTAATTTGAAAACTGTAACATAGTGGGATAATTATACACAATAGCTGGCACCTTGTGAAAAACGTTGTGTATTAGACAGCTTGTTGATAAAAATAAGAAATGTTGACATTGAAGCCTGCAGTTTGCTAGACACTCTTGTACATTAATAGGCAAGGAAACTTTGAGTGGGATGGCAAGGTATTTGTCAGAAAGGAACAGTAACATAAAACACACTCAACAAATGTCAAAATATTTAGTGGAGTCAAGAAGCTGCGTAAAATTTGAACAGAAAATAAATGTTTTCCAGAAAATCTTACTTTGATTCACAATCCTACAGAGGAATATACATATTAACACATATGCTATTAAATAACTAAAGAATGACATGTTTTTTATTGTTTTAATCCAAAATTTTTCCAAAAGTTGAATTAGTCATAAATATCTTTTGCAATATCCTGTTTGGCCACCACATTGTTAAATGATATATGTCACATGTGTGAATAAAGGATTGTAAGTATACTTATGTTTGTAATATTCAAATTAATTTCTGACAAATATAATTGTTTGTAAAACAAACAGATTTGGAAATTATTTTGTCGTGTAAGTGAAAACATGCTGTTTTATATAATTCGTAATAGGATTATTTGGATACTGTTATGGTGAAAAAGTACAGTGGTATGTACCACCTGAAAATAATGAAGCAGTAAACCAGTATACTGGTAATAGCACACACTGTAAGCAAGATTGTTGCATGACTTTGTTCTTGCCAAAAACTAACATTGAAATTAGGTTTCAGTTGAAATCATGGGATGTGGGAAGGTATAGGACATACTTTTACAGGATAAAATATGAAATTTGCTTATGTTTACTAGAAATCAGTCTATAAACCTCGGCAGAAAAATAATACGCTAGTGATTCAGTTTCAAATGCATGCAACTTCACTCCCTTCTTTAAGTTTCATGTGAGACTGTTTGGAGAGAATCCTATAAGTTGAAGATTATTACAGACATAATTAATCATTAAATTTACACAAAAGTAATGTTGCACTTTGGTTGAGTTGTCCAGGGGACATTTTATCCAGATTGAATAAAGTAAAAGCGTAACATTATTCCAAAAGGTGTAGATCAGCCTTTTTATATGTGAAAAAATGTACGGTAGTATTAATACAGTTTGTGACTATGTTAATATTATCTACAAATTTGATTTAGCTTTATATCTATTATATTATCTTCGTTAGAACTAGGAAATGTTTATAATCAGCTGAAATGATGTAGATAAATTGGTGCCTCTCTTGCTGTCTGTGAACCTGTAAAGAGCATGTTTGGAGGGTCATACACAGTAAACCACATCTATTCGATAGAGACCGTGTACACTCCACAGTGGTCATCTATGACTCTGCAAGAAAGCTTAGTGTCCACCAGGACACATGGAGAGATGGTGGAGTTTTTTTTTTAATTCACGCTTTCTTCACCCCCACTGTGATGCATGGGGTTCCTAAATGTCATGTGAGCTGTATGGCATTTAAAAAGATAAAAAGGACAGATGATATAGACGTGTCCTGGATATCTGTAAATTCTTTTCAACAGTAGAGCACCAGTACCTTCAAGTTGCTCTTGTTTTCTTAACAAACATCAGAAAATTAATATGGTCTCTTTCTTGCAGGACATGTTACAATTTTAAACTTATGGGACCTATTCAGCAATGATTTGATGCTTTATTGCACCCAAAATTTTTTTTTCCATAGCTGTGAGATGCCTTAGTACTAGTAGTTCAGTGTACAATGCAGAGGAAAATAAAGATTACAAAGTCAATCCAGTCTTTCTGAACCGGAATCCAAGGTATCTATATTATCACTCTGTGAATAAATTTTGCTTTTAAAATATATTTTTGTTGAGCCCATGTTGATGAGAAGCAAGACATAGTACAACTTTTCCAGCATCAGGGATGCCATTATCATCGTCAACAGTTACGGTTTTCAACATTGATTATGGGCTTGTATGTAGACCATAGCCATCTTCAAGTCTTTTGTTAAAATTATTTTGAGTTTTGAATTCTTCATGCATGACTACATATGTCAAACTCATGAGTAATTTATCTTATGTAATGATGTTGAATCATCTCTACTACTTGTCAGTTAAGATTCAGATATTCAAGTTGGCAAATTCCTGAAATGCTTCCAGATCATACAGTTATCAGGTATGGGGACAGTTACAATTGTAATTGTATTGATTTCAGAAGCTCTGTAATGGTAATCATGATCATACTTCATTAGCAGTGTAATTGCATAGTGTATTCATGATTACAGATGATTACAACCAAAAAATCACTAATTATGTTCGTAATAATTCTAAGACTATTAAAAGTTTCAATAAACAAAAGACCATGAATATTGACTATTACAAAAGAATGGGTCATTTTTGGTGGTCAATACACAGACTAATTTTTCTAAAATTATACTGTGTCTAAAAATTTTGGTGACCATTTGTTAAATCAAAAATTCATGTTCAGTTAGCAATTTTTCATCAGGTATAAGTTAGTAGTTAAGTAGACTAAAAATAAATATACTTGGCAGACAGATGTAATGAGTCAGATGCAAACTTTGAATGCTTAATGTTTTTTCATTGTAACAGTAACAACTAAAATTGTTGATGTGAATGTGATGTAAATAATGCTAATTAGTGGTCATTTGGCGTATTAATTTGTATGTAAATAATTGTCAGTAAACATTTACATAGGGTTAAAATTGATTGTCTGTCAGTTATACAATATATGATATCTGCCCAGAACAAAAAAGATAACAAGCAAATACAAAGCAGTTGTAATCATAGTCATCCCCCTGTAAGCATAATCATGGTTTCCAGATAAAATGTAATTGTAATCGTAATCATCACTGCCAAACAGCCTATAATCTCAACCATAATTGTAATTAATCAACCCCATGCCTGACAGTTATTGTTTTCAAATTTTTAAAACAAGTCAGCAATGTATAAATAAAATTTATTATATGTGTACATTACTATCAGTATTGCTGCTCTTACAAGCTGAGGACTTTCCACTGGTTGGCAGATAACTAAGGAAATATTACTTGAGAATTAGACCTGGCTTATGAAAAAGGCAAATATAAATCAAATCAAACCTTTTTGCGTCAGCTGCAGCAAAACACAAAATATAATTCAACTACAAATTGTTTGGATTTGCACAAAAATGGAAGCAATAAAATTACTAGTAAAACTCCCAAGGGTAAACAACATTGATGGACATTCCACTACTGCGCAAGTAATATTAAATGTAACATTTTAAATTATAAAATTCAAATAAATATAGATATTAGTATCTTGTAATGAATACCATAATAATACATAAATGCACTGCATGCCATAGTCTGTATGCAAATTTAAGTTTTAGTGCATTTTTGGAGATGAATGTTTTGAATGATTTCATTTTAAATGGTACATTTGATACCATTAGTAACCATTTTATCAGCTAAGCAGCCTGCATTTTGTTTGTTTGTTATGGGTTTTTAATTTTTTTTTATATTTCATTATATGCTATTGTAATGTAGCATTGTATGTTGGACTTGACCGATTCCCAAATCAAGTTCATTTTTTACTTGACCTGATTTTTTAAATTCTGTAAACATTGATACATAGCAAAAATATTCTATGTGTATAGGTTTAATATTAGGATCATTATTACTAGAAGGAAACATATATATTTGGGTCTGGGTCTTGGTTTCTGTAATTCCCCAATAAATATACCTGGCCTACCTGTTATGTTCCACATCTTATAATTTTAGTAACAGACCTTCAAGTTTTAACCAAGATTTTATTTTGTAAACATTAAGGAGGTTGTTTTCCATTAGTTAATTTTTTTTTTTTTTTTAGAAAATGTTAATTGTGACCTGAGGTCAGGTAGAGGACTATATAATCTTGTTACTGGAAAAATTATTCATTCCTGCTTCAAAATCTTAGCATAATCAATTGTATTATTTTAGTGTCAAGAAATTCATTTCGGCTGGAATTTTATTTATTCAGATTATTTAATTAAGTGATTCTTCTCGGGAAATACAGTGTTCTTCAAAAATAACATCCTTGAAAATAGAGTTGAATTTATACTGAAATTTCACGTAAGGATATATTCTTGGATTGTATTATTGTGATCAAAAGACTGTTGGTACATCACCGTGACACAGGTCACCAAAGGCACATCAACACTTTCAGCTTTGGATTTAATTTGGGTTTTCACTAAAGTTTATTCAGAACATTAATATTTAGGACTTGTGTCTGTAATTCTAGGATTATTTAGGATTTAGTTCACAATACCGTAAGTTCTTTTTTTTATTTACATTTTCACTCTGTATTATAAGGAAATAAATTATTTGTTGAATGTTATAAAGCTTGTTGCTACTCTCTCTTTTCTATTATAATTTAAGATCATAGAGCCATATTAATATTATGATTTAAAAAAATGTACAACTCAGAAATAAAGATCTGTCCCTGAACATACTGTGCACAAAAAATTACTTTAGAAAGTTAATTTAGGGTATCCCATTGTATAGTAACTCAATTCTGTCTGGTTTGTCTCAATATCTACTCCAGAAACTTCAAAAAGCTCAAAACACAGCTTCTCGGATCAGCCTTAGAGTACCACCATCAGAGCACGCCTCCCCCCTGCTCTGTACCCTACACTGGCTATCCATACAATCCAGAATTAAACACAAAATTTGTTCTCTGTGCTACGTTTCACTGATGGGCTCCAGTCCAACTTACGTATCTGACCTCACCCATGTGTACACACCAGCAAAATACTTACGCTCCTCTTCTGACACTCGTATTCTCATTATTCCCACTATGAAAATGAAATCATATTGACAACGTTCTTTTGCATACCAGGGCCCAGCAATGTGGAACGAATTGCCCACTGAACTTAGACACAAAGACACAGTGATCTCATTCAAGAGCGCTCTTAAAACTCACTTATTTCAACTGCAAGAACAGACTTAAAAGACCTAATAATGTTTCCTTACCTTAAATATTTACAGCATGTTCTCTAATTTCGTGGTGTTTGTTTTTATTTTTGTAATCATATCATTATATATGTTTTTTAAGTGTTGTCAAATGTTGTAAAGCGCTTAGAGCTTCTAAAGATTAGGCGCTATACAAAGTCCTCATTATTATTATTATATGAGTAAATAGAGTGACATGATGTTTTCATTTTTCATGACAAAATAATCCAAAAAAAAATATTTTTTTTGCAACACAGTTAGTTGTATTTGTGAGAAATTAACAGTTGTATTTGTAAGAAATTAATTTTGAATATTACGAACATAATTATATTACGATCCTTTTAATTATATGTGCCACATGTGCCGACATGGTGGCCAAATGGTACATTCTGAAAGATATTCAGGTCAAATACAAAACTTGAGGATTAAAAAATATAAAAAAGAAACCTATGTCATTTGTTAGTTGCTTACTAGCATATGCTAATGTTTTAAGCATGTGTAATTCATTTGTAAGACTGAATCATCACAAGACTTTTAGGAGAGAACTTGTTTACTTTTATTTCATATTGGAGAAATCAGAAGGACAAGCACATACAAATGCATAGAAGATAATTATAAGAATTATAATATAAAGGCAGTCATATTAGTTTAAAATTTAATGACATGATAATTGAATAACAATTGGTACAGCTATAGTCTGACTATACCTCCCCATTTGTTTGTACCCCCCTACTGATTTCAGTAATGGAAAACTTTAATGTGATAAAAAGTGCAAGGAACTTAGTCGATTCATTCATTGATTTATAATTTCTAACCTGACTGTGAGTAGAGTGGCCCTAACACCATCATCGTCTGCGCGTTTCATGCTTAACGGAAGTTTTCAGTATAATAGATGGACATGTTCAAGATCCATTTCCAGTTCCTGGACAAGTCTATTTTCAGCAAAGGGGGGGTGTACGACTACAGATGTACATACATATATCATCTGCTTCCGATATTTACAATATCAAATTGAGCAAAGGAAAAGAATGACAATAACAAATTTGCCTTTCATGTGGATTTAACAAGCGGTTTAATTTCTATGTTCATGTGTGCAAAGGGATATAACTCGAAACTCTCAACATTATGGTAATTTATGGAATTATCTGGCAGTTATCGAATAGGATGAACTATGTTATTATGTTGTCTGAGGGAAATAAACTAGCCCATAGTGTACGCAATATGGTGCCGTGTTAGTATGGAAAGTCCATTAAGCATGAAAGGTGCAGGGAATGCCAGTATTAGTGCCACTCTGGTCACAGCCGGGTTAGAAATTATAAAACAGTGATTCAGTTGACTTAGTTCTGTGCACTTTTTATCACATTAAATGTTTTCATTATTGAAATTGGTAGGGGGGTACAAACAAACGGGAAGGTATAGTCAGACTATATGTGACTTGTTTACAATTTTGCTGATTACATCTCAGAATCATGGTATTCCAGTGGAGATGTCAAAATTTTAGGAAACTTCTACTGGGTATCCATCGATCCTAACAATTGGTTACCCAGGTACCTGATCAAAGGAAATTATATTAAATGTGAACCTGAACTGTTTTGTTGTACGTTCATATATGCCAACTCCCAAGAGAGGTATAAGCGTAATTATTACAAATGTTAAGTGGCAAAAAAAAGAAATCATATTCTGAGCAGAAAATAGCAATCTGCACATTACATGCCATAATTACAGACAATTGTATGAAAAACGTACATTTAATTTTTGCTACTTACCTGGATCTGCAGTTAAAATTCTTGTCACAAATCAGTTAAATCCATGTGGATTAGTAATTAGTATTAGAGTATAGAACAAAACATTATATATTATTTATGCATAACCTTACTTTAACTAATCAACATGTTTAACTTTCACAAATGGTCATGAAGTCCATAAATGATGAATGCTGTATTACATCATCTTACAATTCTTCTTTCAGAATTTGTAAGGTGCTATTGATTTGTCCTTTTCTGGATGCAACATGATTTTAACAAAAACCCTGTCCAACAAAATTTTTCAGCCATATAACATTCATGATTCACATCGATAAAGCCCATTTCTCTTAATATCTGGTGGCATTTTTTTAAAATTTAGACTGGACCTTTATAAACATGTGTATCAAAATAGAATGAATCTGTGACATGTGGCTTCACATAAAGAAAAACCTTCTGGTTTTTATTTTGTTGTTTTTTTAAACTATTTCTTGTACAGCTACTATAAATAGAAAATAAAGAAATTAGACAGAGGTTTAACAATGGATAAATGTGCAGCAGCCAGTAGTCACACAACATGAGCCTTGAACTGCAGTCTTTATTCTGTTTCTCTTTCACTCCTGATGTCTTTGATCTGAACTTGGAAACATGGTTTTGGGTGGGTGGAAGTTTTAACTGGTACCCGGTTGCCCATTTTATTACCTGGGTTACCCAAGTACCCGGGTACCTGATGACATATTTAATTACCAGTACTTAAAGCAATTTCAAGGATAAAATCTATATACAAGTCTATTTTGGAGTATAAGATGAGGCCCAGACTTCCAGTTCAAAAAGTATTGACTTGTGTACCAAAAAATATGGTAATTGAATGCACCATGAATTAGTTTTTGATTACTAATCTGTTTGATACATTCAGAATGGCATTATTAATGTGCTGAGGATTAAGACTTAATAGTAAGCATTTTGACTTGTCCAAAAAATGTCTGATCAGATTTCAGAAGTGCAATTAGCTACAATCCAGGCTGTAAATTGCCCAATTTATTATATTCTTATTTAGAGTTCTGCTTATTGCATGCAGAAGAGAAGAATGGTGCCAGGCAGGAAATTTTTAAGATTGTTTTTACCCTTTGTTGCAGGAATTTGGAATACATGAGCCTGGCCTATAAGAGGAGAGGCTGGCGTTTTCAGGCTCCCAGAAAGGATTACTATAATAAGTAAGCTTTTCAGAGTGAGACAGATTAACTTATTTTTTGCTAATTTTCCAAGTTAATTAATTCTTGAATGATTATAATCATTTATTTTATTGCTAGTTCATGAATTAGTGGATTTTCTGAGAGAAACCATTTTGATAATTCACTGGTCATTTGGTCACTGCATTCAGGACTCATTGATAACATTATGACCAAAGACTTTCATCCATTTGGTGTAGCAATAAGTATGGTTGTTCACAAAAATACAGAGTTTTTCACTCACTGGAATATAGCCATTACTCTTTTGGCACAAGTAGATATCCTCAGTTTAATGCAAGTGTTCTTGTCCATTCTCATCAGAATAGCAGGTTTGCCCAATCGAATTCCTATTTATATAAGCATATCTGTTAACTCTATGCGAGGAGGAAAAAAACTCCAATTTCTGGGGTTGTTCCACGCCTGCCTCCTGATCTCATATCTCCTGATTTTTGCACAGTAATCCTGATTATTACATTATGCTTGCTGATTTTCTTTTTTTTTTTTTAAATCATACATAAGTAACTATATCATATGCAATCTACAGAAGCATGTTCTATTTTATCACTTGTATATATTGTTGTTACATAATAACACAGAACACTTATCACATGATATATACTTTATGACGAACGGGTTAAGTACAGTGATTTAATTCAGCTACATTCGCATGTGTAATTAAGGACAATTTTTATGTCATTATATTTTAATTAAGGTTAAGTGCGAAATAACTAATCATTGGTGGGCGTGGGAATTATGAAGTGTGTGTTTACAGTGAAAGAGTATATATTACAGCATTGATCAACATTTTAAACATTTTCAAGATGCCAAGACACAAGCTAGATGAAAGCTTGCTTGATGAGAATGATGTGAAGTGATAAATAGGGATGCACTATCTGTGTAAAGTAAAACCATAATGGTTTGGCAGCATCAGCTGGATTCGCAAGTCAGCACCATGTTTTTTGTGCATGTTGTAAGAAGGAAGTGGGTATAGGGCATGGTGGACTCGCATCATAAGGTGACCTCCATTGTTATTTTGGGAATTTGTGTCAAGCCATAATATCCCTTAGAAAAATTTTTGTTGGGGTAAATACTGGAGGAAAATTGTCACTCTTTTAGCTCACCCACCCCTGGTAGCTGCCTCTTTATCATTCATTCATATATATATATATATATATATATATATATATATATATATATATATATATATATATATATATAAAAGCACAAACATAATAAAAAATAGATAAAAATATAATATGAAGAAGTCTATGAATGAAAAACTTTTATACCAGAATTTCTGACTGTTCTGGTGGCCGTAGTGGTTAGAGCCTCTACCTCAGATGTAGGAGGTCACGAGTTCAAACCCCAGCAGAGTCATACCAAAGACTTATAACAATGGTACTAGCAGCTGCCTTGCTTGACGTTCAGTATTAAGAGGTTAGTGTTAGGACTGGTTGGCCTTTTGATGCAGATCAAACAGCTGACTGTATATGATCATCAAAGTAAATATTATGCACATACCATTGGTTTCTATGTATTTTGATCCTTACTTTGATGCATTGAATGTGTATCGCAAATGAGATTAAGGTAAGAGACGTTTTAATTTTTCAACTTCACAGAGTGCATGGTATAGGTGCAATATTGAATGTCGAATGAGATAGTAAGCAAATGTTTTAATTAATAGTGTAACACCATATTGATCAATAAATGCCTACAATATAGTTGTTATGACTTACAGCTAACAAGTAAAACAATGTAAATTGATTTGCAGCATTTATTATAATATCTGAAGTACAACATGTTTGTACATTTGTTGAGACAGTCATTCTTCATAACCATTTGAAATCACAGTTAATGTATTGAATTTGTTTTCATTTAAATCTGGTAATTTGCCACTTCATTATTATTGTTTTTTGTTGGGTTTTTTTGCAGTAAACTGTTCAGTTAAAAAATATATGTTGCTATTTATTAATGACATTTTTGTATGATCATGCTAATGACATTGAGTTTGAACCCATAATTTTAGTCAAATTTAGCCCCTTGCAAGTAGTTCTCAGTGCCTTGTTTTTTCTTTTTGTAGTGATTAGTGATTTTTAAATACCTTCCATAAAGCAGAGCACATTATGTTATGTTGGCTGGCCTTCCATCTTTTACCAGTTTGGTTTCCACAAACAAACCTGAGTTGTCCACCATATACAGTTACTAGATTTTGTGGCTTACTTGCACTTGGGGGAAGGAAGAACCCATTTGGTAATGAAGAACCCTTTATGATTTTAAGCTCAAAAGGTCAGAGGTCAAGATCATTCTGACTGAAAGTGTGGAAATGGATTCAGCACAGTAACTTGAGTACTCCATCATATATGGTTACCAAATTTTGCTGATATCTTGCACTTGGGGTGGGGAAGAAGCCTTTTGATTTTGGACTCATAGGTCAAAGGTCAAGTTGTTTGTGACAAAGAATAAAAACAGTTACTACAGAACAACATTCCGTCTTGTAAATACCCGAACAGAATGTTTTGGATGGCTTGCATTTGGGATGAGGAAGAAACCTATTGATTTTGGTGTCAAAAGGTCAGTGATGATGGCCATTGTGACAAGAACAAGAAATATAATTTCTGCACTAAAATATTCGTTATGACAGACTTGAACAAAACTTTAAGGCTTGCACTTAGGGTAAGGAAGAAGCTATTGACTTGAGGGTCAGAAGTTCAAAGGTCAAAAGCTTTAGTCACTGACCGAAAGAAAAATGGTTTCTGCAAAAAAATTTCATAGAAGGCTATTAAATAAGGCCTGGGGGTATAATGTTGCTGTTATGGTACCTTTTATGGGATTGTGCACACGTAGAACACATGATGTGATTGTTGTTCGCTTATATTTAGATTGGTCTTTGAACCTGGAAATTCCCAGACTACGGCCTACATAGAACACTGGCAGGGGACAATAGTTGTTGAAGCCTCCACAAAAGAATGGGCTGTTAGGAAGCATTTATACAGGTAAGAATCAGACATGAGTGTTTTCTGAATTTTTTTGTCTGTTTAGTTCTGTGAATTCAACTTTATTTATGGATTTCAAATTTTCATGGATTGCTTGGTTGTATGAAACCATGAACTTAAAAAATCTGACATAAATTTTGTATTGGTAAAGGCATTAGGATTTTATCTCTGTCCAACACACAACCATAAAATGAATAAATGACACGTACCTGCCAAGTCATGGCAAAACATGATTTTTTTAAATTTCCAAACCCTTGGTCATGCTATTAATAACATGATTCTGAATAAATTTTTTGGATAAAAGAGAGAAAGACTTTTTTTAGCAGACTTGACCATAAGATCAAGTGAGCTTATGGTATGTCCCTCTGTCATCAGTTCATCAATAAAAAAATTGATACCCAGCACAAAAAAAACCTCAATGTGTCATTATATACACCACTCCCTCGATAACTCGCGAACCCGCTTATAACACGGGGTCAGGCATGGATCCCATTTTTTAAAACCAGAAATTACCCCAAAAAAGATACCTATTTTATGAACTTTATGGAAATCACGATCAAAATTAGCTACAAAAACTTTGATATATTGCTCGTTTTATCGTCGAAAACAGTAGATAGGACCTGGAAATTTTAATCAACATTATGAAATACCAAATTTAAAAATAAGTCATACAGTTTTTTACATTTTCTTTCCAAGTGACATTCCTAGCACACCGCAATTAACGATATGTAAGGAAATTTTGATCAATGAAAATGTCACTTTTGTCGAGTGGAGGCAGTACTTTAATAAATAAATACAAATTAAATCATTTTTTTATCAATTGAAATTTGTGTTCTAGTTCTGTCTTCTAGTTCCTTTTAAGTGTAATCATCATAAATGCAATGTGTCCTCTTGTAATTAAACGTAAAATATGTCAATCTACCATAACAGCTATGTCTGCGATCATTTCTCTGAGAACCTATTTAGGTGCCGACCGTGTTTTGATAACTAACTAACAGAAGTATTTGTTGCATTGTTGCACTGAATTAAAAGCTGGCCTCCTTTGTATTATCACGTTAATTATGTCTTTTGAATCAAATGATGGAGGTGAAATAAAAGAAAAGTTAAAAGGCATGAAAATCCTACAAATTTAAAATCTAGCTGCCCCGGTCATATGTCGGGTGAACTCACTTCATTTGATCAATTGAACGCTGTTATAAATGTTATTGTGCATGTAACATAAACTACCTTAAATTAACCGACTCATTGGTAACTGTGATCAAAGATAGCACGGCAACCAAGCGAAAAGAATACTATACTTCGTAAAATAAAGAGCCTGGTTTCACAGATACGGACCATTGTGGGCAAGTGAGTTTCAGAGAATTCTTGAACTGCCACTTTGAGATATCCTCAAGAATAATAAAAAGTTTCATTATTACTTCCAATGAAATTACGATATCAATACTGTACTAATTGAACAGCACAAAAATTAAGATTCGACGTAGACGATTGTCTCATGAAAATTTCGCTTGTTTTTTGAACAAAAGGAATCTTGTTTGGTGGTGTATCAACAGTTAGTCTAGTTCCCTGCTCTTTTGACTCCCAATTTGGCATGATACAATGCCATACCACTCTGGGAACCAGACTCATCAAGAAAACAAAAAGTAGTGATGTAATACACACATGTTTTCGAGTAAACCAAATGGTTGTTGAAACCAGTTCAAACGATCTTTCACATGTTGGACATTTTGAAAATAAATGTTATTTAAACAGAATAACGAACAACTTCATTAGAAAAAGTGCGTTATTAAAAATTATTATCGATGTGAATGTAAAATGAGGATTCAGTCATTTAACAGCGAAGTTCTCTAACCCCAACACCTCCCCCCCCCCACTGTTTTCTCGATGTCCAAGTGATTTTTTTCAATTTTTGGAGGTCCCTCGGTAACTCGTGCCCTTGCTTATAGCACGGTCTATGTTTGTGGACCTCGTTGTGCGCGAGTTATCGAGACAGTGGTGCACTTACGTTCAGCCCCTGCCAATTAAATTTTCCAGAATGATATGGAGTTCATCTTTACAGTTTGGTCCTTGCATCAGTGTCTTAGTTACCTCCCTTGTGATTTACTATAGAGGGATAATTTAATAACTGCTCCAATAGTCTTTCATAGCATATAGAGATGGTTAGAATTTTAGAGTTGTCCTGTCATATTATCAAAAATGAAAGGCTTTTATGCATGTGATCTCTGTCCTTACCTTTTATTGGAATAATAAGTATTTTCTTTTTTTTAAAAAATTGGAATGCCTAATTTGTATCAAAATTTGGGTTTCTTGGTAGACACACATCGTATGTACCTTAAGTTTCCTCAGTGGTTGGAGGTTTTGCTGTGTTTAACTATTTCACATAATGTTTAGTTTCTTCTTTGTACTATTTAGCACAAAGATTTTAGTTTTTTTTAAATGTTCTAAGCAGGTATTTCAGTGAGGGGATGGGTCCAGCCAGCTTGCTATATGCACCTCCTCCTTAGTGGAAGAGATATGACTGGCCCTTCCCATATGTTGTACTCACAAGTTGATTAGGTGTATTGACATTTTAGTCAAAAATGATTTAGATACTTGGATCTAAATTATAATTTCTTATCTTCTGTTCAGAATTGTAAAGTTTTTATATGGATATTATTTAGTAAATTAAAGTTTGTATATGTTTTGAAAGTTAAATATATAATGTCTGAGTCCTTTCTTTTTGTAACTGTTTTAAGAAGATTTCTGTTGGTGGTGGACCCAGCTCACTATGCACACCGTATTGCCTAGTGGGAGAGATGTAGCTGATCATTCCTTATATAACATATTCCTAAATCAGTTAAGTGTGTAAACACAAGCGATTTAAATAAATTGCAATTTCTTAGGTTCTGTTAAAAAATTTCATGTTTTTACTGTGTTTTATTTAGAATATTCTAGTTTGTATTTGTTTTGAAAGTTTTGTATGTACTCATCAAAATCTTGTGTATTTGCTTACTTTTCTGTTTCCACCTAGTCTTCAGTCAGTTTCTAGGTTCGAAAAGTCTGTTTCCTTTTCTGATGCTTCTTACATGACAATTTCATTTGATGTGTCTGACTTTTGTTTTCTTGCTTGTTAATGGGGGTGGCTAAAGTAGTCTGGCTTTCTTCTTCTTGCTTGGTTTCATGTCATTTTGCCTTTTTCTGTTGCTGTCTTTTCTATTTTTTTCTATTTTCTCTTATGCTTCAGATTCTTCCCTCAGTTTCTTTTCTTTTTCCCCTCTTCAGCATGCTAGTTTTAAATCTTTGTCTGTGTTTGTACCTTTCCTCTAGTGCTATTTCATTTTTCCATAAAATTCGTTTTTAAAAAATGGTCTGTTTCCTCATTTTCTTTTGTGCTTCTTCTTCTCTTATATTTTCTGAGTGAGGCTGTGTTATCTTCTTTATTGTTTCCTTTGTTGGTGAGTTCATATTCCTGCCTTTCCTAGTCTTACAATGTAAGACATTGAACCTGATCTTTATGTTTCGGGGTCGCCATCTTCCTGCTTAAATAACAGCATTATGCAGTATGTTCCCCAGTTGACTTAACAGTGGAATGAGAGGCCAAATTTTTAGGAATATCTCACACACTTGACAGCCAACTGAAATGTAGGTCAAAGGAACTTGCAGAAATCAGTTAAAAGGATGGTGAGTATCTTAAACGAAATGATTTATTAGAAAAAAGACACGTAAAGTCAGACTAAAGCAATATGACTTCAGTTTGTAGAAAAGCATCAATATGGGCTGCCAGGTATGTGTAAGTTGACCTGGGGAACATGCTACACAACATCATTTTTAGGCAGTAAGACAGCAACCCAAAAACATAAATATCAGGTTCGATGTTTTACATTGTAAGACTGTCCTTTCCCCATCCTTTTTTTTCTCTTTCTCTGTTGCGTGGTTTCTGGTTTTGTTTTCTTCATGTGTTTTAGATTCAGGTTTATTGCTATCATCACTCTTTTTCTCTTCAGTTTTCTTTGGTTCATTCTCTTGGTGTGGTTGTTTCCCTCTTTGAGGTTTCTTTCAGGGATTTGGTGTGGTTTTTCCCTCTCGGGTGTTTGCCTCTATTGGATTTTGTCTTGGAAGTCAAGGTATGGGGTAGTCCTCCTTTCAAATCTTTTATGTTTCTCCCAGTACTTATCTGTTTATCTAGTATTGTTGTTTTTCTCAGTGGTCAATGAAAAGTTTGTAAGACACAGGACCAGGGCTTATGACTTAAAAATATATCTCTAGACCTGACTCCAATTTCATGTGCCCAAAATCAAAATACTTAAGTGTTTCTGCTTAGACCATTTTTTTGTTCAGTCTCTCTTTTTTTTTTTATCTGACCTGTGCTAGAGGATGGTCAGTATTTATAATCAAAGATACAAAAGCCATTATTACTTTTTATTCCTCCAAAAATCGGCATTTGGCCTAAATTTTTCCTGATTACAACAATAAGGTAGTCAATTAACAGCATGTTGTGTAAACATTTTAGCCTTTTTAACCCAATTACTCAGCACCACTCATAATGACTGCGAGCAGTTCCAGTCCCCAGTAGACTGGTTCTAACTGGTTTCTGTAATGCCAGTGTACAACATGTAAAATTGTGTTTTTGTCTTACCTGTGGTAGAATCACATGCCCAGGGGCGGGTAATACTTGTTATAGTTTACCTATAAACATATGTAGTATATAAGTATAATAAACAGTCTGTGTTTATACATATATATATATATATATATATATATATATATATATATTGTTGCGTGTAGGCTCGTACAATAATAACAAGAGAAAAGACAACAAGCTTTGTATATTTTAACAAAATAATTTATTTCCCTAGGAAACAATGTAAAAATTGGAAATAGGACTTACGGTTTGTGAATATAATCCAAAATTTAATCCTAAGAATGAAAAATACAAGTCCTATCACTAAATAGTTCTAATAGAATCCAGGTTCGAATCTCGACGACGTTCCAATATGGAAGGCGATGATGTCAGATGTGGTCGTTGTACAAATGGCAACAATTCCTCAATTGAATCACAGTTTATGTTTACGTATAACTCCAGAATAAATTTCCACTGAATTTCTTTCTCCCAGAATTTTTATTAAAAAAATACACTCATTTGGTTTTCTGGATAATAAATTATTAAATTCCAAAAACAAATGAACTTCAAGAACAATCTGGCTTCAACAATTGAAACCTCTCGAGCCCTCAAGGTTTTAAAATACAACTGACTGAAAAGCTCTCAGAAAGGGTATTAAACCCAACTAAAATATCACCCCATTCTCGCGTGATAGGTCATGTAGTCTCTTAACACTTGAACAACGCAATAGAAAAAATAAAATTTGTCACGTAGCAAGAACAGCCCTATCTAAGTACCAAATTCTCACTCTGAAATAAATTTAAAAATAAAACATTTTATTCAGACTACACATAGACCGAAATGATCTTGGCAGTAGCCAGTCGTTTTCACATAGTGTTTACACTACTGCATGCCAGGGTGAACTAAAAATAATGCTAATGTAAGACCTCTTACGTTTTAGATGAACAGAAACCACTGAAAGAAAATATTGAATCCCGTGAAAATAATCATTACAATAAAATGTAATGAAACAAAATTAAAATAAAAAAGAAATTTAGAACTAACAGACAAGCCATTTAATTACATATACGTAACAATATATATGTATATATATATATATATATATATATATATATATATATATATATATATATATATATATATATATATATATACTTGATTTACAGGTAAATTATATGCCTCAATATAAGCCCCTATGATCACATAGCCAGGTGGACATTAATTACAGACCTGCCAACCCTTAGGATTTTACATTAAGTCTTACAGAAATGACACTTAAAATACAAACTTAGGGAGTATATCCACAAATTATGGACATAAGATTGTTTGCGGTAAAATCCGGATACTGCTTGTCCATTTTTGATTTGGATCCAGGTTTCATATTAGGTTCATTGGAATTGTTCAGGGAACTAGACTAACTTTACTGGAGTACCTCGGACATTTTAAATTGCTTGTAGTTTGTGTTGCAAAACATCTGCATCATCAACCTGTTGCTTTTTTTGGTTTTAAAAATGGCATCCAACAGGGCAAATGGTAAAATAAGCCTCTTTAAGAGTACAGAAGAATAAAATGGAACATTAATATTCTTGGGGGAAAATGTTAAGAAGGACAGCTATTACGTTTAGTGGACATTATGTGATGATTTGAGTATGTCACATGGCAGAAGGATGATTGCCGTCAGGCCCATGTGAAATATTTTTATAAGGAATACATCCAGTTTAGAAATGTCAAAATATTAGAAAAAGTCAACTGTGTACCCAGCAATCCTAATGATCGGTTACCTGGGTACCCATCAAAGGGAAATTATATTAAATGTGAACCTGAACTGCTTTATTGTAAGTTCATACATGCCAAACCCCTGACAGGTATAAGCGTAATTATTACTAATAAAAGTTGCAAAAAAGTGCAGTCTGAGCATAAAAAGAGTGATCTATATATTACATAGCATAATTACAGAAAACCATGTGAAAATCTACATTTATTTCTGCTACTTACTTGGGTCTGCAGTTGCTTAAAATTCTTGTCACATATCGGCTAAATCAGTGTGGATTAGTATGAGAATACAGACACAAAACAGAACGATAAATTATTTATGCACAACCTTCACTTAATTTACTCTGCATCACATGTTTAACTTTCGCTCAAAGATAGTAGAGTCAACAAATTCTGAATGTTGCATTATATTACTGTAGAATTTCTCTTTCAGAATTTTTTAACTCTATTGATTTGTCCTTTTCCTGATGCAACATGTTCTTCAGTTTAACAAAATCCCTCTCCTCTAACATTTTTCAGTCATAAACATCCACAAGTCACATCGATAAAGCCCGTTTCATTTGATAATATTCGCACTTTGTTTTTTTTCAATATAGACTGGTCCACTACATAAGTGTGTATCAAACTATAATTAATCTGTGACATAAGGTTTCAAAATTCAAGAAACCCATCTGTTTTCTTCAAAACATGTCATGTACAGTTACTATAAATAGAATATAAAGAAACTGTTAGAGTACATAGCCAAATGGTCGCACACATCAACAATATGAAGATCAGTAGATGAAGGTTTTAACCTCCACAACATACGGTATGGAGATTAGCACCGAAAAAAAAAACAAACTGATGACAAACAACACAAATGGCATCAGTGCAGAAATAAAGGTCAGTGGACAGAAGCTGGAAAGAATAACAAGCTTCAAGTACTTGGGATTATTTACCACAGATGAGGGCTCCAAACCAGAACTACTTTGCAGGATTGCCCAGGCAACAGCAGCAATAACAAGGTTGAGACCAATATGGAAAGATACCAACATTGCTTTTGGTTCCAAAATAAGGCTGATGCGCTCGATTGCCATATCCATCTTTCTGTATGTTTGTGAAACATGGACGCTCACATCAGATCTACAAAGAAGGATTTAAACCTTCGAAATGAGATGCTACTGCAGGATCTTGGGCATCTCATACATTGACCATATAACCAATGAAGAAGTCCACAACAGGATCCAACGAGCCATCGGATCCTATGAAGACCTCTTGGCCACTGTAAAAAAGCGCAAACTGAAGTGGTACGGTCATGTCTCAAGATCATCTGGACTGGCAAAAACAATCTTGCAAGGCACAGTGCAAGGGTGCAGAAGAAGAGGCAGACAGAAAAGAGGTGGGAAGACAACATTAAGGAGTGGACAGGCATGGGATTTGGAGATTCCCAAAGGGCAGTAGAGAACAAGGAAAGAAGGAGTGAATTGGTTGTCAACTGTGGTGCCCCAACGACCTCTTAGGTTAAGGGATTAATGCTGCTGCTGATGATGATGATGAAATGGAGGTCCACGATTGATGCATGTTTCCCAACTTGATAGTAGCAGTACATGATATTTTGTTACACCTTACTTAAAGCTGGTCCAATGCACAGAACAAAATCTACTGCCTTACTGTGAAGGTCTCATTAGGGTTGTCAGGTCTTTAATTATAGGTAACCCAGGTAGTCTGTTTTCTATTATAGGTTACATTCCTTGCTTTGTATACAAAGTTTACAGATTTCAGTAGAAGTATGGTATTGTAATACCTAACTCAACAAACCAAAATACTAGGCACTATTAAGAACT
Organism: Megalonaias nervosa; assembly: GCA_016617855.1. NCBI lineage: Eukaryota > Metazoa > Mollusca > Bivalvia > Unionida > Unionidae > Megalonaias > Megalonaias nervosa. Next base: position 62,055 of record JAECUM010000027.1, read on the forward strand.
ACAGTCCTTTTCCAATAATAATACTAATACAGTGTAATGATTATGTAAAAACATGAAACAAAGTCAGAAAAACATGATGCAGTTCACTATGTTGTAATAACTTAATGGTATTGTGAATGGAATTTTGCCTGCACACTGTCCAATTAATGTGTGAAGATTATTTGATGTTAAATGTTGAGATGTGTGTGTGTGATTTGGATTTTTAACATAGCTTTAACAATTTTTCAGTCATTTCGCTACGATGTCTGCAGTGTGGCAGTTTATAGTGATGTCTAGCACCAGGGCATCATGCCGCAGACATGTAGCATGATGTCCCACCCAGTCACATTATCCTGACACCAGGCCGACCAGTCCTAACACTAACCTCTTAATGCTGAGTGCCAAGCGAGGCAGCTATTAGCACCATTTTTGTAAGTCTTTGGTATGACTCGACCGGGGATCGAACCCACGACCTCCCGCATCCAAGGCAGATGCTCTAACCACTAGGTCGCCGGAGCAGTTGAGATGTGAGACGATGTTTGACCTATGAGACTTTGGCATATTTGATCATGTCATTTTTATCTGTCACTGAAAACATCTGCCATGTGTGAATTACTTCTTCCATTCCTGAACGTATGCCACCCACCCACCATTGTTTAGATTGCCGTCTGCATCTCGTATAAATGTGTACTCTGTGTTTATATTAAAATGTGAGTATAAAACGTTGCTCTGGTCCTCATAATGTCATGCTGTTGTCATGAGTATTAATGAATTCGTCAAGGAATTCAACCAAAGACATGAACAGTTCTACAAGCCCTGGGACATCAACATTAAGTGGAAAGAAGTTCGCATGTTAGCAGTTATTGTGCCCTATTCATTTCCATTTGGGACCATGCTGGAATTTCTCATGAATAGTTTAGGAAATGACTCATCTTACCTTCCATGATTTTGGAATATCAAAGCCAGAAACATGATGTTAGTCCATAAATTAGTGACTTCAACCATCCAGTGAGTTTTGTTACCGGAACAGTGGAGATGCAGGATAGTGATGGAATCAATGTGCCCAGCCAAAGAATCACATTTCTCTTGTCAGACTTTTGTTGAACAATAAGTTAGAACTAATGTTACTGTTCATTGTTTTAAGTTCTTAGCTATGTAGAACTTGTTATTTTCCTTTAAGGTGCAAAATAGTATGCACTTGATAGGGACTATTTCTAACTGTATTACGACTCATTGCATCACCAGTACGTTGTACTCTCGCTCGATTCGCATCGAAATTCACTTGTCTGTTTCATTCAGTTCTATGTAATTATAGGTATGAATATACAAATAAGGTTAAAAGTAAAAATGCACACCACAGACATTGGGAGGACAGCTTAATTCTGTCTAAATTTTGTGTTCAGAGGGATTTTTCCATGCAGTTTGAACAGTTGACTTGGTTACCGCCATGGCGAGCCCTGAGAAGGACAAACATTGATTGGCTAACTAAGGTCATGTGACATGAATAGGAGTCTATAAATATGAGTGCAAGACAGTGCACTGGCAGATAGCTGTCAGAGTGGCAAAGTAGGAACATCTAAGCAGAAAAGAATTTCGGCCATATATTCCAAATCCAATCGAAAACCGTAAATTATATGATTTTTTTTACATAACCGACATTAACTTTGACACTATAAAATCTCAAAACTGAATCAAATTGTTATAAGAAATTTTAAACAGCTTATTACATGATTGCTACTGAATTTAAATGCTTTATTATACAATTCTTTATAAAGCCGCTGCTATCTCTCACCACACTGCTCATGTACACTAGTACTAAAATTATTTTTTTTCATTGAGATCACGCTACTATGTCAGAATGTGTTACAGTCAATCTAATAAATTTAGCTGTTAACACATTAACCCCTGGAGGTTTTTGTCATTTTCGCCTGAAATGCGAGTAGGAGACACATTTTGGGGGATATTTCTGAATACATCCTAATACATCGACCTCCAAGATATTTTAGGTTAACCTAATGCCTAGTTGTGTTAGAAACATTGTTTTTCATTGGCTATTTCACCTGCGCATGAGCGGAAGGGTAAAAGTTGGAGTTCTTTTTTTTTTTTTTGCTTAACAGACCCATCATTTTCATGTCGAGACCACTCTTTATTCTAAATGCCCATCTTATCCTACTTTTTGCAAAGGTTCACCTGTCTGTGTGCAGTTCAGACTGGTCTGTCTTAGATCTGAGGCCAAAAAGTCTAAAGTCCGGACACAAAATTGGATTCCGACCTCGGGCGAATTTCAGGTGGAAAAAACTCGGGTCCAAAAAATTACGTTTTTCCCTCTGTATTTTGTAGTGCAACTAGAACATCCATATTATTTGGTATCATCGTAAAGCTACATCTGTCTACCTTTCTATAATACCACCCACTTTAGTGTGTCATACATGACCTTGACGCTACAGAGCTCAGAAGTAGGCTCCCACCACCTGCCACGGCGCCAGGGGTTAATGAGTTCAGAGGTTAGTGTTTGGACTGGTCGGCCTGGTGTCAGGATAATGTGGGACATGATGACACAAATCTTCAGCATGATACCTCAGTGCTAGAGATCACTATAAACTTGCCACACTGCAGAAATCATAGCAATATGATTGAAAAAATGTTAAAGCTATGTTAGAAATCCAAATCACACACAAACACATGCACTGACAAGATTGAGACTGGGGACTTCAGCAGAAACAGGAGTAAATGAAGGTAGCTGATTCTTTGCCAGAATCCCATATTGGCAAAGGAAAGAGACTGAATTATAGTTACCAATGAAATTTAAACAACTCTTTCCCAAACTTTAAATTTTATCTTGAGCTCTTGAGAAATATTGCTTCCAAAGCATAAAGTTTCACATCAATTCTGCAAGTAGTTTAGGAAGAGTTGCTAAAACAGACTTGTGCTAACATATTGATGGATGTCAGATGATCAGCATCAGACCATCCCATTAGCTCTTCTGGTCTATAACTCATAGAACAAAAATCACTGAAAGAACAAATTTTATGTCAGTAGCCCTTGTTACATAGAACAAGAGTCCCTTGAAGGGAATGATGCTCTACTCCCTAAAAAAAAATTCCAAGAATTTAAGATAGGACTATTTCTTTCTGATTTCTGAATGATCAAACCATTTTGGATATTCTTTAGCGACAAGGGATACAAGAATAGCATCAATTTCCTTTTGGACAAACTGGACACTATTAGAAGACGTCTGGTTAAAACCCCACATCAATAAGCCCATCCATTCAGAAGAATTAGTGACAAGAGATGAAACTTTTGGTGAAAACCTCATGTGAGGTTGACTTTCCATTAGAAGAAGTAGCAATAAAAAATTTTCAAGGTGACTGCTATTATGGCCATAATGAATTTGAGACTGGCAATATTGTCTCTTAGAACCAACTATATATCATAAACTGTCGTCTATTCTAGTGAAAACCTCATGTTCATATGACCGTCCATTCAGGAGCAGTGATAACAACAAAAAATTTCAAATCGGTCACTATTGTGTCCAAACTGGATATCTGAGGGGAACCATTTTCATTTAGGACCAACTAAACATCATCAGAAGTTATGTATATCTCTATTATGTGTGTTATTTTTATAATAATAGTTTTTGCAAGGATCATTTAATGATATTCTGAATGCTAATCACCGACGATAGTAAGTTTGAGCTGTAAGATGAGTTGTGTATTAAGTGTGTTGATTCACTCATATAGTTCCAAGGTCATGTCATACTATAAGTACAATTAAACATACGTGATCTGAAAAGAACTGGAGTCCTAGTAAAAGGCCAAGCTGACTCAATTATGATTAGTTGGTGTTAGAACAGATGATACGTTTATTGATAGATTATTTCAAAATACTAAGATGGTTCATTCAAAGCCTTGTATTGCATTCTCTCTATTGCATATTAGCATTCTACAGAAGAGAATGAATGCTTAGAACTAGGCATTCTTAGTAGTACTATCAGTCTTGAAAGGGTTCTATTGAGAGGATTGATTCATTTAATTTAATCATTCATTGGAATTACAGTGCTCTATCATTCATTCAAAGACTATGTGTATATATAATAGCTGTACGGAATTACTGTGAATTCAATTAAAGACATTTGGATTTATAGCTGTCATGAGACTACTGTGAATTCATTTAAAGACAGTTTATGATTATAACAGTGACACTTCTGTACTGCTGACACATTATTACAATACAGACTATCATTTGGAATACCTTTGGAACTCATTCAGATTACTTGAAACTTTCGTAACTGATAGAACATTTAGGACTTTAGGAATCCATACACCATAATGCAATTTATTTTTAATTCTTTCCTTTGTATTTTAGGGAAATAAATTATATTTTCAATAATATAAAAATTGTTGGTTTTGCTATTTCTTGTTACTTGTTTTAAGACAACAGTTACAACAAAGTCTTCTAGTGAAAACACAATGTCGATATGACTTTCTGACCCAACAAGTCTACCATGGTGAGGTTATCATTTCTTAATGTCAGAAGGCTGTAAAATTATAAAGTGAAAAGAAAAAGATGGAAAACAAAATATTTATCCAAGACCTATGACCTTGATGACTGAACACCAATATGGTATGCAACACAACTAACGTCCTATTTTCAAATGGCTTCCATGTTATGGACAGGAAAAGAAAGAGTAATATAAATCGTAAAATACTGTGCAGACTGACAGAAACACTGATCACTAATACTATGACCCTGCTTTTATTGAGAAAGGTCAGACTTAAAAAAGCTCTAGACAGAGCATTTTTACAGTGACACATACACACATATACATATATATATATATATATATATATATATATATACACACACACACTAAAAAAGTTTTCACTTGATCCATCAAGTGGTCAGAGAATGCACTCGATGTACCTGAGCTGAGTTTTAGCTCCTCTTCAATCTGAACAAAATAGAATAGCACAAATTTTCTTTTATAAAATTCGCTGCACCCATTTATTTACTTACTTATTTGAATGTGAGTTTGGTGTAGGCTGCAGAGTAACTCCTGTAACTCTATCTGTGAAGAGCTGTGGTGGTGACTGGAATGGCTCAGGTGTCAGATCATTGGATCTTCGTCCATGGATTCCAGAATAATTTGAAGGCTCAACTGCTGAATATTGGCGTCCTTGCAAGAAATACTCTGTATTAGGACAAATTTGACTAGAGTAAGTACAACCATTGGAGAAGGGATGTCGCCGGTCTTTGTTATTTGCACGATTTCCAAGCCTATCATGTCTATGCAAGTCATACTGGCCTGGATTAACAGAACTTTGAATAGGGGGCATACGGGGAGGATTTTTTGTATTGTTAACCTTGTGGATACTATGACTGTTAATGTGGTTACTGTGTGAGTGGGCTTCATATGGCCCAGAAAATTCATTTGGGAATGGCCCTGATCTCTGAGATAACAAAAATGGTGACTGGTTGAGATATGGTGTCGATTTACTTGGCTGTGGTGAGCCAATAGGGGATGGAGATGCTGAGTTATATCGTATCGTAGAGTCTGAGCTCTGAGGGCTGTGTTTTACAGCCAGAAAGGACTCTCTTGTCCTTTCTGGGGGTAGAGGAGGCACTTTTGCAGTGGGAATCGGACCATTTATCACAGCATCTAATGTTGGCCGTTGCTTTTGTGCTGGAGGGAGAATCACTGTGCCCTGGGGTGTGGTTGATATTTTCCCTACACATTTGGGCCATGTACCACTGTTTTCTTGCTCAAGGTCACGTTTCCTGGTAGTAGTACCTTGTCTGTTAGTCAAAGTCTTATCATTGGTTTCCATTTGAAACTCCCCTAGCACATCCTCTTCATCTGTGTTGGCAGGGTGTGATGGAACTGAATTCCGAAATTCCGGCGGAGGTTTGAGGCGAGGTTTGAAAAATTGTTCCACTTTTTCAAGAGCCTTGTCAAATACATGCACAGTGTGTCTAGCTTTATGATCCAAGTCTTTAGGAATAGAACTTTTGTATTCTTTGTGATTTCGCCTGGTAGGTCCAGGACTGTCTAGACTATCTGTCTGTGATCCACTTGTGGCAATCTTTTTTAGTCCACATTTTGTGTTATCAGAATTATTTACCCACCCCTTGCTTGCATTACTCCCTCTCTTCTCTTGTGATGAAGAAACGAATGGTGAATCTGAAATGCTTGGGTTAAAAAACTGAGACACAGGGATGGGTGACGATCCTGCCGAATTGATTGGGGAAGTTTGTCGCCAAACATCCAGGATTATGGTATCATTACAATGGAACATCATCTTCATAACTTCATCACTTGACATATTGTCCACAGGATGCCCATTGATCTGAAAATTAAGACAAATTAATTAATTAGGAACACTTCAATTGACTGCATATTAAAAGGCAGCATGTTCATCACAGCCTAATACCTGTTGGATTTAAACAACCAGTTTTATAGGCTGAAAACTTAAGACTCTTGAGACACAACTAGAGAGGTGTCTGTGGAATACAAATGCCTAACCAATGCCCAATAACTAACCTAGCCAAACTAGCAGATTAAGAAAGGTAGCACTACATGACCTCACCACATATACAGTGGTCCAAAAATAAACCCAGGCTGAATCCCCCCACCTTGCCCCGACAAAAATCGGATTTGGTTGGGATAGGACCAAAAAGCTGCCTTCTAAAACATTTTTATGTCAGTACACGTACAATAATTGCAACTGCATTAGTTTGTAAATGTTGCTTAGAGTTTCATTGGTCAGAACATAAAAATGTGATCAGGTTGAGCTGTGTTTATTTCTGTATAAACTGTACACAGTACTACTTTATACCAACTTCAATAAATAGAGTCATATGTGAAGTAACTAATATAAACACTGAAACAAAAGGCATACACATCACATACATGCCTTTAAAATGAAATAAAAATGTTGGTAGGTTTATATTTTATTCTGAAAATTGAATATACTGATTTTGAAAGAATCAAATAACAAATCTTTGTATATTTTTTCTGAAAATATATAATTCTTTCTTTGGCTAAATTTGATCTAAATCTGGTGGAAAAAAACGCTGCATGTAAGCTAGATCATGGTCTGTTGAGCTGCTAGTATTCTGCAACTTGTGCAAGCAACTGTTATGTCCAAAATGGCAGAAGGCTGAAAATATTCACTGAATTCAGGCATGGAGACATTGAACACACTGTCTCATCAATGTCTTGTGTGCCTGCCGAAGTGGCTGAAATTTCACAAGCCCAAATTATCAATCATTCCGAATGAACCAACGAAACTTTAGTCATTCGCCAGGCTAAGAAAATCAACATAAAAGCATGTTTGTCCATAAAATTTATTATCTTGAGAGCTGATAATCAGTTGCTCATGCAAAGTTAGTCTATGTAGTTCCATAATGAATGTAACCTTGAAATTAATTATAAAAAAAACCCAATGGGAATAAACAGGGTCAAAAGAGAAATGAAATTTTAAAATTTGAGGTTTAATTTAGGTTTTTCAAGGTTTTAAAACTCTTTTGAGGTTCAAGACACAATGCAGTTACAAGGTTATCTCCATGGTAAGCATAACATTTATTTAAAATCTGATTAAGTTTGCCTTTGAGCTTGTTTCTAAATAAAATGAAAATAGAGTGAAAATTAATAATTAAAAATCAAATACCTGCAAGTGCTATGAAATTTCCACTAAAATATCCACCTGCACACTGCCCAGCAAATAATCCATTAAAGAAATTTAAACATTTACCCAATTTCATCTTTAGGCCTGCAGTTTTATACACAGTTAATTCACAATACACTGTACACTATATACAATATCCTGTCCTAGGTCCCTATACATTTTTCTTTATATGGATGTTCAAGCTCTTGAAGTTTCTCATCCAGCTGCTTTTCAAACACCTTGTTTTCCTCTACTTCATTCCTTCCACACTTTCTATTTGCAATGCACATACAATATGTCACTGTCACTTTCTAACCATCAGGCATACACCGGTTTTGAAAGCCAACTTAGTTGGAAACAAGTTTTACTATTGCTACCAGCTATGCTTATGGTATTTTGAATTATGCATTTTTAAGGAGCAATATTACCTTTTCTGGATTTACCGGGGTCATTATTACATATTTCTTTTCCCCCACATAAACCCTAAAATATTATGCAAGGAGCCCAACATCTAAAAATAACAAGAAGTCAAAATTTGCAACATTTGGAGAACAGCAGTTTTCTAGTCAATGGAGAATTTGCAAACAAATCCAAATGTAACACATTTTTTCATGGTACCATAAACTAAATAAATGTTGTGATATTCCATATTTCTTCAAGTGAATTAAAAACACAGTGATAATATGTATCCCTAAATTCCTACCTTCAGTAATTTGTGAGTAAATCGTCCCCCAATTGTAAATTTAAATTCACCTCGCTTTGATTAACTCAGAAATAAAAACACAATGCAGGCAAATGTAAATGTTACTGTTCACTGTTTCAATTGCACTTGTTCTTGCACCTGAAAACTGAATAGTAAATTAAAAGTTGACTAATACTCAACAACACTCCTCAAGAATACAAAAGGATTAATCCATTTTTGTAAGTCTATAGGCTGATGCGGTAACATTCGCCAAAAAGTCTGTACCCCTTAAGTTGATGATCAGACCTGTTCAAATTACATTTCTGGTGATTGAAAAGTTAGGAAATTGTGATATGGTGTGCCAATTCTGGTCTAAAAGTTGACATACTTTTACAGTGTACAGTAAAACCTGTTATGAATGACCTCTGCTATGAGCGACTACTTATAATTTCTGACCACAATCGTAATGCACAGATCGATTTTATTATATAAACTCTCTGTCATGAGGGACTACCTGCTGAACACGACCAGCGAAGGTCTCACTGGATAGTTTGGTATTTTGACACCTCCCTAATTTTTAAGGTAGAAAACATGAATGTAATTATCATAAGCCTAGCATTTATAAATTCACACAGAAGCTAAATCTGTAATGTAGTTTAGATTTACTTTGAGTTAGGCTTGAAAATGGGTTGGCTTGTTTGGTGACTGCCTGTCACAGTTAGACTAGCACTGGAGATCAAATGCGTAACTTGGGCTCCAAATGAAAAGCCGACTTGGCTTACGTATTTACGTATGTCTGCTACAGAGGTAAATATCTAAAAATTGAGATGATTGAGGGGTAATGAAAAGTATGCTAATTTGTTATAGTACTAGTGAACTTTATTCATGCATAAGACACATACTGATTCTTTTAGCTGCCTTATCACAGGAAAATTTTCAAAATAGCTCTTTGCTGTCAAAAATGAATGAAAAAAAGAGGGGTTGGTGGAAGTGTTTGTTCAGTATAAAAGCCACCAGTTGTACAAGGAATTAACTTGATTGCCTCAGTTAAAATCCCACATGCATGCTTTCTACAAAAATCATTAGTTTGTTTTTATTTGTATCTTCAGTGTAAAATTATTCTCATTTTTCTGCGATAGGTCGTTGTCGGATGAAAATTCACCAGATAAACTGTCCAGTGAGATTTTATGTCTTGGTAAGAACGACCACATCGCAAAAACGGGGTAAACTCCAACAAACTTCATTTAATCCCAGTAACAAGGACTACCTATACCATTCTAAAAAAAAAATATAAAAAATAGGCTGGCTCCTGATATCTAAAATTCTGTAAGTATGCTATTAGTGTTTTAAAGTTTCTATTGTAAAACAGACTAAAGTAAATGTAGATTAATCATGCACTTAGCCTGGCTCCCGGCCTTATCATAGATAGAGCCCATATTTATGAGTAGGACACAATATCCCTATGAACAACAGTATCATGAGAACACAGACATCCAGTAACCATATGAACAACCATATCGCAAGGACATAGACACCACTGACTTATATGTAATCATTTGTAACAATGACTGCTTCATTAGTAATGATTGTTCTGATCAAAAACAAACATAAAAGAATACAATTAAACAAAAACAAAAAAAGGATTGTGGTTACCAGTGACAGATGCTACAATCCGTAAACCAGGCTGATGTGCATGCCATGAATTGCCACTGTAGTGTCAAAACTGATGTAGTGGTCACATATATCGTTTGTCTTTAGAGTTGATCTGTATTGCCTGGGGCTGAACAAGGTCTTTGTCTATTAAACCAGCGAGAGAGAATCGTTTGCGGGATTCGATTGATAATGTTAAAGACTTGTGATGTTTGTCGTTTTCCCCCTGATGTTACAGTGATTACATCCCTATCACAAAGCTGTCATCTATTCAAGTTGATGTGACAGGGTTACACATTTTATTTATAGATTTAATCCCTGTATGTCTTCTTTGAATTAAGCTGCTGACTTTTGTCTCTGAGTAAATGATTCTGTTGCTGGATGAGATAATTGTTTCTTTTTTTTTCATTAACTGTTAGATATGCAATGCACATGTATAGATTTTTCATACTTTCCCACAGCCAAGTCAAAACTGTCTTTACAGTCAATATTGCAAATGAACACTAATAATGTTAACACCCAGAACTTTAATAACAATGGGCAAAACCTCCAACTAAAAATACACCAATTTTAATGCTGGAGAAAATAATTATTGTAACTGAAAGAAGTGAAAAAGAACAGACCACTCACAAAATAGCAGTTTAAATGTCGATAAAACAAATTTAGGGTCTCATAAAAGAAAAGGAGTAAATCAGAAATGATTTTATATGCTAATACATGTGATCTTCAACGTAAATGTGATTTCATTTTTAATGATAGAAGTATATCTTTATTCTTATATAATTTTGTCTTCAGATGAATGCATACAATATTTTAGCAAGAACTATTAATAAAGAAACGAATACAGTGATTGTGGTCATTTTTCTTTAAATAATTCTAAAACTGGACCTTGGAAACTGGTCATTCTGTATAAACCTATTATGAAAGACCACCTGTCTTGAGAAACCGTTTTTGTTGGCCAAAGGGGTAGTCTCTCATAACAGGTTTTACTGTATCCAATTTTTGAGCTTTCAGAATGACATCACTAAAAGCACTACTTCTGCCATATTGGCAATGCATCTTCCAGTTTGGATTACATGACTCGCTCATTTAATACACAATTTCATGCAAGGTGTATCAGTTAAAATTTTCAAAAATACCTTTAAAAAGGGTGCTGTTGCTCTTTCTAAACATGTTGACAATGATATGCTGTTATGGTTCTATCAAATGAATGATTGAATAAAATGACTGGACTTCTTTCACTTGCATAATTTGTGTGCTTTCTCAACTGCCTTACAAGAAATAATGTGTGCAAAAAGGCATTTTTTGTAGGGTCAGGGTGGAACAGTTCATCATTTTTTCAAATTTTTAGGTTTTTTTTTTGTTTTATTTAGATTTCCTTGGGGGGGGGGGCTTCTTTTAGGTTTTTAAGGTCAAAATGAAGTTTTAGGTTTTTTCAAGGTTTTTAAGGTCTGCTGCCAAATAAAGTGTTTTTTGCACAATACTGCAGTTCCACAAGGCCTACCACAGGGAGCTATACAGTCACAACTTTTTCCAATAGTGATGGAGATACTGTGGGACAACTTATCCATACCTCAAGTATTAAACATTTATCCATGACCAATCATAAAAAATTGTTTAGAGCCATCTTATACAAAAGTCAAAAGCATGGAAAATCAGGGGCCACAACTCCTGAAAATGACATACTGGGAATGCAGAAAATCAAACTCACCAAGTCACCTACCAAAGCTGGTTAAATTCCTGAAGATTTTGGGGAAGACATCTGTGCAGAAACCCAAATTAGGATGACAAATAATCAGAGAGCCACAACTCTTTGAAACAAGACTAAACCCATAAAAGGCCACAAGTTGCGTTGACTAGACAATGTTCATACCAAACTGCATCTGAATGTGGTTCTTGAACTATGCCAGTTACAAGCAACATCCCATGTGAAAATATGAAATTAATTGTCATCAGTTATCGTTCTATCTACAATGAAGTTTACAAGACAAAACCCATAAAATGCACAGCTTGGTCTATCTGGCTATGAACACACCAACCTGCACAGAATATGTTGAATAATTTCTCAGCCATGCTGGTTGCAAGGATCTGCTGTAGTGGAGATTAAATAGTGATTGAAAAAGGGCAATAACTCCATCAACATAGGACCTGAAGAGACAAAACCTTTGAAACGCCCATCTAAATCTATCAAGTAACTCACCTACCATTATTGTGTAAGGGCTGTAGACCTATGCTGGTTATAGAAGTGTGAACTGATGGACAGATGAACAGAAGGATTGATGGAAAAGGTGATTACTAATAAGCTCCTGCTTCTCTCCGCTGGATCTTAACAATGCTGCCAGAAAAGTGACACACATGGCTTGCAGTTTTCAACTACAGGTGATATTATAAAGTAAGCCACTTACACTAGCTATTCTATCACCCACAGCGAGACAGCCCTCCTTGGCACAGTAAGACCCTGGGCTGATCCTGCTTATGTACACACCCTGCTCCAAATGGATACCAAGCTCTAAAATAAAAGCACATTAAAGGATTAAAATAAAATCTGAAATATTAAGTGTCTTTTTGACAAAGACTGTCTGTAACACAAGTTTTTCTGCGAAAAAACCCCCCAAATTGCCTCTTTATGTGATTACAGAGAAGAAACAATTTATGTCACATGTGATGTCACATTATGAAATAATCTTTTTTGTATCTAATACTGCAAACTACAATCACTATTTTATTTTAACTTGTGCATTTAATAATAATAATAATAATAATAATAATAATAATAAATAATAATAATAAAAATTATTGTTGTTATTATTATTATTATTATTATTATTATCTCTTTTAAGTCTATCTTAAGTCCAATGTTTATTCACTCAGTAACATTGTGTTATTAACCATTTGTAACAATCACAAGTATATTTACACATTTTGGATTTATTTGGTGTTTTATGGCATTGCAACAAAATGAAGGTCTTGTTATGGCAAAACAAACGTGTTATCCAAGGATACAACACAGTAGCCAACCCAGGCTAATCCAATAGTTGGAACTGAATCCACACCTTGCTGGTCACAAGTCTAATGCCCCAAACCACTGAACCACCATAGCTGTGACTGGATGTATTCAGATGAATATGGTATACTATCACATCCAAGTAGAAAAGTTTGTAATGTTGTGTGTAAGACCCAGATCTGCCTGTACAATGTGCATCCAAATATCAGGAGTCATTTTAAGACCAAACTCAACTGGCTACTTTTTTACCCAACAACAAGCAAGTCATCCACGTTCTCTGTTGAAAGTAAACAGTCGAGAATTCAAGGTTTTGTGCATAATAATTTATTTGTTTTCAATCACAGTGATCCTGTCCTTATACCTCCTGATCCTCAAATTAATACACTTCTTCCTTATCCCAAGTGCAAGCCATCATCCACAAAAACTGACCCAAGGCTGTGATATATAACTAATGTCACTGTGCAGAAACCATTTTTCTTTTCAGTGACCTTGACCTTTAACCTTCTGACCCTAAAATTATCAGGATTCTCCTTACCTCAAGTGCAACCCATCAATAAGTCTGGTCCAGGTCTGTGATGCAGAACTAATGTCATTGTGCAAAAATAATTTTTCTTATTGCCATCACTGTGATCTTGACCTTTGCACTTTTGATCATGAGATGAATAGGCTTCTTCCTCATATCATATGCAAGCCAATGGAAAATTGTCAAAGTTGAGAGCATGAGTCATTGTGAGGAACTGGCAATAGACAATCAGACTGTCAAAATGAAAACATAAATACACAACACGCTCAACATTCTGAAAAAATTCTACTGCTTTAAACAGGCATGTAAAACCTATGGCTGCAACCTGGTTTTATCCACTTATTTACATCATAGGGTGTAGTTTTAAAAATCCCTTATCCAGCATGCACCTTGAAGGAAGTTGCAATGCCTAGTTTAAAACTAAATTGCATATGACAATCGACTACATCTGAGACATATTTATCGAATATAACAGATATTAAAGAAATTCCAGTTCAATCTTTTGGGGTGAAAGAAGTACAAATTTACATTCAGTACAGCTTGTACCTTTTCCTGGAGGGAGATTTAACTGGACTGGCTGCCAAGTCTTCGCTGAAGTCATCTTTCTTCTTCGCACAACCAAGTTAAGGACACCTGTGTGATTTCGGACAGCTTCAATAGCAACTCTTTTATCCACATTTGTAACATCAGTATTATTGACTCTCACCAACAAATCATTTACTCTGTAGATAAGAAAAAGATAAAAAGTTTTAAAAATGAAGTAATATATATAAAACCTGCTGCACTTTTCCAAAATGTTATGTACAATTTAATGCTTCATCAAAATGCAACTTAAAATTGATGTTTTACCTAATTTTACATTTCAAAATAACCAACATTCCTAGAATTTCTCACGATAAACCCATGCTTGATAACTGACCATCGCCATTTGCTTTTACAAAATTCTGTTATTTTACTGAGGCACTCTTTCCTAAGGCTACTTTTTAGAAAAAAATGTCCAGACAGCAAACTTGGCTGAAAAATGAAGACATTTTTTTCTAAATAGAGTGAAACCCATCCAATCCAAACCCTAAGGATACTAAAATACCTTCAAGGTCAATATTTTTATTTGGTCCTAAATTTTTCATTTGTTAAGGCCATTTTTCCCCAGGGTAGTCAAGCACCCTAAATAGTCACAAAGGCATTCAAAGTAAACACAATACTCAACACATGCATCAATACATATTAGATTTGATACTAAGCTAATCCAAAGTCTCTGTACTGTAAAGAAGGGCCTGTTTTTGAAATAAATTGATAACTAAATGTCTGTCATGTTTAATGTTATTAATTTATGTAAATGATTAATAATATAAACATTTTTTAAACAATTAGGAACCCATTTTTAATAGCCAGTCTTGTGGCATAGCTTTTGATACTTTGCCAACAGAGACTGACAAAACAGTATTCAGATGAAGTGTATGCTGTTCAGCTAAATTTTTCCTTAAATGTAAAAAAAGCAAACAGCTTTCCTAATTGTTTGTACCCTGACATGTACACAGATGCTGAGAATCTCTCATAATCGCATCTTTTGTCTTTAGTCACATAAACACTTTACCTATTTCACACACACACATATACATACACACACACACACTATGAAAATCTGGTGAAAAAGATTAATGTTACTTTGGTGTTTCAATTTTTAGGCTTTTTTGTACCAAAATTTAAGGTTAGTATCAATGATGTGAGGGAATGTGTGTGTGTGTGTGTGTGTGTGTGTGTGTGTGTATTTATTATTATATAGGAAAAAAAATTAAACATTCCTTCACATCTGCAATAACGTCAGTAAACAAAAAAAACATCAAAACTAATCATCAAAACTTAAAATTACATTTCATTCCAATGGTGTTTCACTGTACCTGCAATTATATTGGCTTGCTCATTTGTTTTGAAATCTCTCAGTAAAAAGAGAAGTTAAAAAGAAGAAAAAAATAAATGCACTCAAATGTATCATCACCTGTTCTCTACTTCTTTGGAAAATAGGGTAATAATATCTCAGAATTAGGATCCCAAATTTGAAACATTAGACAATTCCAATCCTATTTTCGGTGTTCTTAATTACGACTTACTTCAGTTTTCCATCTGCAGCACTTCCTTTGCTGACATGACTGACAAATATGGAGTTATCATTTGGAAACTGCGGATCATCCTTTCCACCCTCCAGCTTAAAGCCAAGTTCTTTATCATTCACTCCATCCTGAAAAAGTTGTTTTAAAATTAGTCTATTTTTTCTTAAACCAAGTCTCCCAATATCATCACAACAACTCCTTTCCCTGCCCATTTTACCATGACCCTTTATACTAGACACATTCCAGTTCCAATCAACCTGATACTTGTTTTGAATACTACCGTAGTACCTTGTTACAGCTGATGGAAACATGAGATACAAGCATCTAACAATGAGAATTCATTATTATTTAAATACATATACCCTTGTCCAGGGGTTGGCAACCTACAGCATGTGTGCCACAAGGTGGCATGTCAAGAGGCTTTTGTGTGGCATGCGAAGGGCAGCCAAAATTCTCAGTTTTAACAGTTTTGCTCTCTTACTTAAGGCACGCACTCATTCATTTTGTAATTAATCTGGAAAAAAGTGGCATGCATTGTAAAATAGGTTACCGACCCCTGCCCTTGGCTCTCCATTCTAGCATGGTTTCATATAGTGTTTTACTGCACAGCAACTTGGGTAGTAAGTTATTCAGTGCTAAAGACACACCACAGTAGCTGGCTGATCTGATGGTAGAATTCGAACCCATGCCCTTTCAGTCATGAATCTGACATGCTACCTTTGGGTCATAACAAGCTCATTTCCCATTCTAACCACATTCCAAGTTTGAGCCACTTGGCTACCTCCAAGGGAACTATTCTCCTGTAGTGTTTTCTTGTAGGATACTAAACTGAAGGCATGAAAATTATACACCACTAGGCACCACTACAGGAGTATGGTTCACATGCAAGAAGGCAATAATAGATTTAATATATCACATGACATCATGTTAATGTTGGCACATGGTAAATGTACCCACTGGACCAGGTATAGTATCTTGGAGTCAAAAAGAAATGCATGCTGTTCTTAAACAATTCCCTGTAGTTAGCCAATCTGAATTCAAGAACTTAGGCCAAGGACAAACAATGTGTTTCCCATTGCACTGGTTTTAAAATAAGGGTAGGTGGGTCATTTTTTTAAACATAATTATTTAATGGATTTTTTGTGATTTTTTTTCTCAAAACCAAGTGCTAGGGTAAGAAATGAGAAACAGGGATGGCTGGCCGACCAGAAACACACATTTTTTTTCTCTGGCCTGCCATATGCTGTACTAAATAATTAATCATCAGGAAACTCTCCCTAAAATCGACTTCAGGTGTTGTTGTTGTTGTTATAGGGTTTAACACCATTTTCAGCACAAGATAGGCTATACATGGCAGCCAGTATTAATGGTGGATGAAGAACCCGGAAAGAACCACTGACCCACGAGAAGCTACCGGCAAGCTTTCTCACATAACCACATTGGCCGAGCCCGAGACTCGAACCCACACAGACAGAGGTGAGATGGCAGTGATCCGTAACTGTGAGCGCTTTAGACCACTCGGCCACTCACTTCAGGTGTTGGAGCAGTGATACTTACATCACTGAATTTCTTATTTGCAGGGTCACAGTATTGAAGGAATAATTTTATGTATTTACCTGGCTGGGTTTTCAATGCTGACATATGAACAAGACAAACTTCAATCTGTTCTGGCAGCTCAATAACAAGCAGATCCTCCAAATGAAATTGCTTTGATAGCTTTGCCACTATTGGCATATAGTCTAATAGGAAATACAGCCATGAAAAAACTCTCAGAATTTTATGGTAGCCTCTTGCAGGATTAGTATTGTCAGCTCTATTCCCTGTAGTAAAGTTATGTTGTTTTATTCTATATACAAACTATCTCATATGTGACACTGACTTGTTTGCAAAAATATCTAGTTCAAGTTCATATGCAGCACAGTGAAATCCTACTGCAGAAGGAATAGCATATCCTATCAAGGTTTTAACACCAGACTTGTTTCCTAGATTGACTGAGGCACCATCAAAATTGGTACAGATGACTTGTTTCCAGACTGAAGTTCACTGTTAGGTTTTAGGTTTTCAAACTCAATGTCAACTTTATACAGACCATTTTTTTTATTCCAGCAAATATTCCATCTGAATTTCCATAAGTAAGGGTCTCAATTCCAACAAATCTTGAAAGGGGTGTTTTCTCAGGTGGTGACATACAGACAATATACATATACAATTTATATCACAAGAAGTCCTTCACTGAAAACTCCATGTTGATATAACCATCCAGTCAGGAGGAGTAGACTTTCAAGATAGCTGCTGTGGTAACCATACTTAATGGGTGTGCAGCACCGTTTTCAATAAGGACCAACTAGACCATGGGATGAATATGCATGTAAAATTTCATGACAATTCACCAAGTTGTTCAGGAATTTCTGTAACATAATGGCTCCAACTACACAATGATGGACAGTCATACTGATGATAGCCCTCCTCTGCTTAAATGCATGAATCATGCCTAAGGAGGTGGTAGCAGCTTAAACCTAGCTTATCGGCAGAATTTAAGCATTACTTCAAGACATACAACAAAACAAGTGTCAGAATGCGCAAAGTTCATGACCTATACTAATCTAAGCAATTGAGAGAGGTACCTATCTGCAAAACTTTTGTCACTGGTGCTTACAATGTAAATCACAGTAACCAGTTTGGTGCCCAGGATTCCCTTAGTTTCTCTTATTATCAGACATTATATTTTTCTTGAAACTACAAGTGCAAATATTGAAGAAATATACATATAAAATGCTCATATAAGATTATGGATATGTAATATGTGTGTGTCTCTATGTATATGTGTGTGTGTGTGTGTGTATATATATATATATATATATATATATATACTCACTATCAACAAACTGTAAAAAAAAAATGCCCACGAAATGTAAGCTCTTTGATCTGATGCAGGCAAACAGACAAAAAAACAAGAGACTCCATTTCTGTCCATCCCATCTTTCATTTAGTAGGAAGCAAAGAAACAATAGCATTGATCTTAATCTGAAGTGTGGACATAGATATTAATAGATGGACATACAGTCATGTACATGGACACAACGTGATTTCTAAAGAGGGATATTAATAGATGGACATACAGTCATGCACATGGACACAACGTGATTTCCAAAGAGGGATATTAATAGATGGACATACAGTCATGCACATGGACACAACAGTGATTTCCAAAGAGGGATATTAATAGATGGACATACAGTCATGCACATGGACACAACAGTGACTTCCAAAGAGGGATATTAATAGAGGGACATACAGTCATGCACATGGACACAACAGTGATTTCCAAAGAGGGATATTAATAGATGGACATACAGTCATGCACATGGACACAACAGTGATTTCCAAAGAGGGATATTAATAGATGGACATACAGTCATGCACAAGGACACAACAGTAATCTCCAAAGAGGGATATTAATAGATGGACATACAGTCATGCACATGGACACAACAGTGATCTCCAAAGAGGAATATTAATAGATGGACATACAGTCATGCACATGGACACAACAGTGATCTCCAAAGAGGGATCAATTTAAAGAACATCATCTATAATCAACACATCTGTATGTGTAGATGTGTTATTATTAAACTACAAAAATGCAAATTATTGCAAAACAAGGAAATTCCAGGAAAAGACATCACTCACTTTTCAAAAACCAAAAAAGGAGAGTAATGATCTGTAGAAAAATAGAAGACCTAGTTAGCAATAGTGAAACAGTCAATGAGTTCAGGTGTACTTGTAAAGGAAGACAATACTGGTGATGTAGGACACTTACAATGGAAACCAGGTGTCTCATCTACAAAAAGCTGCATACAAAAGGTTGGTCCAACAATTCAGCAGCCATAACTCTACTGAACAATAATACAAGAAGCTAATATCACATTCCACTGAGGTTATATCATAAAATATTTCTGATATCTGACAACAATAATAACTAACTGAATTATGAGTGGAACAAAAGTGGATGGGTCCAACAATAGTGGGTCCAACTCTCACTAAATGCTGATACAGATCAAACACTGAAAAAAAATCAAATAACAAAAAATGCCCAGATATCAACATCACATATAGGGAAGCTGCCAAGTCTGAAAATACAAGGCCATGACTGTTAAAAGATGCAGCTGCATGGTGAACATGCAACTGAATGACACTGAAAATTTAACTCAACCAAGATCTTATTAATAACCTATTAAATTTGTTTAAAATCCAACAAGAGTGTCATTCATGTACAAAAACAAAAGTGGCCAAGTCAGACAACCAGGGGATGTGAATATTCTATAGTCTTGTTCCGGTCAATAATGAACCATACCCCACCTCTGGTCTTTGAAAACATTTACATGGCATAGTTATTACCCAGCTGAGGATTATTTAATCTCTTTAAACCTTACAAATTTCAAACTAAACCTTGTTCTGTCTGCATAAATTTCTTATTCAAGTGCAATGTTAAAGAAATGCTATTTTAACAGATGGACAAACTAATATACATTGTAAAGTGCATGTCAATGCTATTTTAACAGATGGACAAACTAATATACATTGTAAAGTGCATGGTTGTGATGCAGATGCTCACACGGAAAATAAAAGTTGGTACATTTATACTGTATGCAATGTGTAAGACATCAGCTGCTACAACCAGCAAAATCAAAATAATGTATAAGACACTAATCATATAATGTTTCATTTTTACACACCCTTTTTTCACTACAAGTTATGTGTGATTTATTTTTATGTTATCGCCTGTGCTCATGCCCAGACAGCCACAAGAGATGTCATGACTCTACTGAGGATCTCCAATGCTGGTGCTGCTATGAAATGGAATCACCCTAGTCTTTGTTCAGCATTCATCTCCATGAATGAGCTCTATTGTTCAAACAATATTGTATGAGTTATGTCTATAAAATGTCTCAGAATTATTTACACAGCATTTAATTGTTGTAAAAATGTAATAATGGTGTTTTTTTGCTTATGTACTATATGTTTTGAATTGCAAATAAATATGCAAAACTTGGCTGTGTTTCTGTTCAACCTCGTTTATTTTTTTTTTTTGCTGCCTATATGCTTGCATCCCGCTACTAATACATTAATTACTAAGGAAATAATTGCTCACAATAGGTATTTTCACCATTCATCGTGCTTTTGATGCACACAACCCGATGTTAAGCAGAGTACACCTTTACAGACTTTATAATTTATTACATGCAACAGATTCCAAAATAATGCAGTCTGAATAAAAAAAATGGTTTTGTAATATTTTCTTAAACTTAATAATTAAAGATCTTTTAAAATGTCAGTGTTCTAACTACATTTAGAATAGCAAGTAATTCAGACCATCAGAAACAAATGAGGATGGGACTGGCAATTATGGGCAAAAACTCCTCTAAGCGATGCAGAGTGCTGACAATCAAACTCAGTGATGGTCTCATGAAAACTAAGCTGCATACCATATATAGCTGAAATCCCATCATAAGGAAGGAGTTTTTGTGCAGAAACAAAAGCAGGTGGGTCTGACAATCAGCGACTGTAACTCCATTCAATGATAAGGCAAAAAACTGAAAATCAAACTCTGCCAATGCTTTATCAATATCTACTAGAATACCAAAATTGGTTGAAATCTAATAACAATTAAGGGAGTTAACTGTGCAGAAACTAAATATTTGAGAGATGGAGAAAAGGAAGGATGGATGGACAGGCCGAATTTCTACGAATAGCGAGGGACAGAAATTTAAAGTCAACCTTGACCTCATGCTGTCAAATATCTCCCCTCAAAGATTCAAGCAAAAGAACACTGGCATGTGAACTCACAATTTCAATTTCCAGAGTTTCTGTCTCAAAGTCCTGCAGATCAGCGTCAATGGCAGAATCACGGCTATGATTGTGGCTGATGGAATTCAACTGCTGCTTCCTAATATCTCTATCTGTAAAATTCTCATAACGATCCCTGAAAGGAAAATTATTTTTCTATACCAAACTGATCTATGAAATACTGATTATTTACTTTTGCATATTGTATGTACTCAGTTATAAGTCCAACTGCACAGACTCAGATCTGCCATTGCCTACTGCGCCGGCCTATCTGGGTCTAAGCAGTTTGTTAGGAGTAATCAGCAGAGCAAACAACAGAGACCCAGATCTGCAAGCACATTATGCTACAGTAGATCAGGAACTATGTTGTTTGCATCTGGACTAGATGTATTGGTGAGTATATAAGGTACATCATTTTTCATGGTTTGGGGATAAAATTACATTTTTAACAAGTTCATGGATTGGGGATGAAATAAAATAAAAAAGGATCAGCAAACTGATCAGTGTTCACTTGATCTCAACACTTCTAGCAGAAATGAAATCTACAAAAGTTGGTACCTCACAATACTGAATTCGGTATATAAAACATTATACATGTATCCCACCCTATAAGGTGCCTCAATATATGACAGTCTCTTTGATAAGGCAGGTATGGTCATGGATCCAAATTCATTATTTAATAGTAATATTATACACACAATAACTCAATAAAAGGCAATCTCATATAAAAGGCTGTCCCTTTGATAAGGTGCATATGGTCATGGATCCTATTTCATTATATAACAATAATATTCTGTATAAAATACCTCAATATAAGGCAGCCTCACTCTAAGGTAGGCACTTTCACAAGGTGCATATGGTCTTGGATCCCATTTCATTATTTAGAAGCAATATGTATAAAATACCTCAATATGAGGCAAACTCACTATAAGGTAGACCCTTTTATAAGGTGCATATGGTCATGGATCCCATTACATTATTTAGTAGTAATATTATATATACAATACCTCCATATAAGGCAACCTCACCTAAAAGTCAGTCCACTTTTTGTAAGGGATTCTGTACAACTAAGTACATACTCTTATTAAAACATTATTTAACCCTTTACCTCATGTAAGTGCCTTTCGACGCCTCTACTCCATTCTCACGGAAGCGTCTTTGGATGCCTCTACCTGATTTGCATGGAAGCACATTTTGATGCCTCTACACCATTCTCATGGAAGCGCCTTTCGACGCCTGCTATAAACATCAGCCATTTTGAGCTGGTTTTCATAGTTAGACAAATATAACAATCAGATTTTACTCTTTAATTCTTCTATACACATAACAGTGTATCAAAAATGTAAAATGGTTAAAATTGATACTAAATGGAACATATAGTACACTGCTTAACAGTTAATCGGCAGGTTATGTATGGGGTCCAATACATAACAGGTGTTCTATTTACAGCGCACTGCACTGTGTAACTATGGTACATGTATATCAACTGTCTATAAAGCCATACACTCTATGAGGTAAAGGGTTATGGATAAACATTCAGCAATCATTAGGTCATTCTCATGAAAGGTCTCCCTTACAGGAGGTTTATAATGCTAGCAATGTACTACCCTTCCCGAAGTCTCTCACAAGATCACCCTTTCCATAAGGTTGCCTTTTATTTATTAGGGGCTTTTTGAAGGGGACCAACTCTTTTTATTATCTTCGATACTTTGGTGGCTTTTTTTTGTGCTAATAAAAGTTATAATTCACCTAATAACCCCCATCTCAAAACCTTAACTGGCAAATACAGAACAAATTTCTTTCTGCAAAATACATTTCATGCAATAACTATGCAGGAACCTCCTAGCTGCTGTGGACATCTTTCAACTTAAATCATATATCCAAACGAGATAATCAAGAAATATTTGAGACCCTTTATGACTGCTACTAAAATTGTTGTAGTCAACAGTTATTGGTACAGGTCACTCAATGAATTCATCAGTTCCTGGTATCATTTTTTACCACATAGGCAGCTTACACAGTTCTCCTTCATTATAATGAAGTAGTCAAGGTCCAAAGCCACTGACCCCATTATGAAATAAACTGCAGTATAGTGTGAACCAAGTCATGTACCAAACTACGATATATAGAAAATAGTGTATATACCAAACTATGATACATAGAAAATAGTGTATATACCAAATTATGACATATAGAAAATAGTGTACATATCAATCTATGATATATAGAAAATAGTGTATATACCAAACTATGATATATAGAAAATAGTGTATATACCAAACCGCTGTACAGCAGGAATTATCAAAATTTCTTAAAAAGCAGGTTGAAAAGGGAAAAAAGGATGTGAAATTAAATTTCACATTTTATAATGAGGGAGAGCTCTCTAATTTACTCTCAATACAATGATTATGATCAGTACAAGTCATACGATTTCTTATTTACTGATTTCTTTGGCATAGTGAGTGCATTTGAGAAGCATAGCAAACAAATTTCCTTACAAATGTCTCATACAGCCACTTACTACATGGACCAGCATCAAGTTTATGTCTGGGGGTGGGGGATGGGAACAAGGAAAAGATCTAGCATCTCAAACCATATTCTTTATTAATAAAATTATTATGGAGGCATTCAAGGCAGTGTTGTACCTTGGTTGAGCTGTCATGGGGATACTTTTTGTACCTCTGTCCCTGATAAAGATTAATATTTGTTAATTTAGGAGGACAGTGACAGTTTGGGATGGAGGAATATCCCCTGCCTAGACTCGTACAAGGTGCAACACTACTCTTGGCATTATTTAAGTCGCTATTCAAGTATGTGGAGCAAAGTACATCTTTCAATTACATACCAAGTATGAGAAAAAATAACTTGTATATACAATTTTGCATCAAAATAAATTCACCTTGACTCTTTCAATTCCTTCCACATCTCATCTTTCTGTTTCTTGAGTTCATCATAGTCTCGTAATGCTTGGGCCAATTCACTAACAGCTCGATCACGATCACGCCGAAGATTATCACAGAGAGTTCGAATGCTATCTCGCTCCTGGACAATTTTGTCTCGCTCTCCAAAAGCCCAGTCCCGACGTTTCTTGGATATTTCTGCCTCTTGGTGAGCATCTGTGTAGAGATCAAAAGGCAATGAAAATAAAGGGGGAAAAATTGCTCTTTTTTCAGATCCTTTCTTATGCAACAAATGATTTAGCGTGTCATTATCCTGGTTTATGATTGACACCAGTCCAAATGTTGACAGCAGAGAAGGGTCTAATCAAGGTGTGTCACCCCAGTTTCTCTCATTTTGCCCAAACACACAGAAAAAGTGAAGATGGCTATGCCTGTTTTGTACTTTCCACAATACCTGTCACAAATTTCTGATAATCTACTTTTGAGGTTAATGGCTTTTGCAAACAGCAAGGTAATTATAGAACAATTGTATTGAATCAAAATATGACCAATTTTTTAGTAGCAATTCTTTTGGTTTTATTTTTTTTTACTCAAAAGTCATGAAAAACTTCTGTTTCAAGTAACTGTTGGAATACATTCTAAATTCTGACCACCATACACCCAGTTCTCCCTATTTTCACACCACTTTACCATTTTCTGGCAGGAGATAGGTCACTTTGCTAAAAGCAAAAATTAGAGTGTGGACCCTCCAAATTCTGATCTGATGTCGCCTAATACTTCTGCACATTAGAATCTATACTTATACTGTATAATATACACAATATAGTGAACAGCCTAGACCCTGATCTTCTGTCACACTTTGCACTAGCAGCCAAAGCAGGGTCTATGCCCTGTTCTACTACTGACTGTAAGAGAACAACACAGACCCGGATCTGCTTACACAAAATGCACTAGCAGCCAAAGCATGGTTTATGCACTCTGTTCTTTTCCTGGTTGCAAGAGAACAACACAGACCCTGATCTGCTGTCATGCAATGCAATAGCAGCCAAATCAGGGTCTATGTCCTCTGTTCTACTCCTGACTGCAAAAAAAAACAAAACAGACCCTGATCTGCTGTCACGCAATGCACTTGCAGCCAAAGCAGGGTCTATGCTATCTGTTTTACACCTGGCCCCAAAAAAAAACACAGACCATGATCTGATGCTACGCTATGCACTAGAAGCCAGAATAGGGTCTATGACCTCTGTTCTACTCTAACCGCAAGAAAGCATAGATCCTGCTCTGCCAGTTCATTATGAACAGCAGATTTTAGCAGACTGACTTACAATTTCTACTGATGCATACTTTTCACAGGTAAACATGGTAAATCATGTTTGTTAATCTGATCCTTTACTTAATCTGACATTTTACTTGGTTCTAGTGTTCAGCCCAATTAATGAAAACAAACTGTACAGGGGTCAACTTCATTTGATCTTTGCTGCCAAGTTTTTAATTAATGATATTCATGTATATACCATAGTAACACATGTAACAAGGAAGAGCTGGGTCTGTGTGTCTTCATTTGCAAAAAATGGTTTAAAAAATGCCCATATATAAATGACAAGCTTGATGAAAACAATCTAAGGAAGTCTCATAAAGATTATAAAAATCCATTCACAGTTAAAGGCCACTCGTGTTGATTATTCTTCAAATTGTCAGCATGAAAGTCATTCTTGAATGCTACCATGTCCAAATGCTTGAATGAACAGAGATTCACTGGGAAGATTAAAATGAAGTTTAAATTCTACAGCTTAAAAATTACAAGTAAATCAGAAATATACAACCATATCCATTTTAAAAGTCTGTCAATCCTTTCTTATGCTTAGAAAAGAAATTAACAATGTACATTAAATTTACTGAGAAACAACTTGTTGTTGTTGTTGTTGTTGTTGGGTTTAATGCTATTTTTCAGCACAAGATAGGCTATACATGGCAGCCAGTATAAATGGTGGAGGAAGAACTCGGGGGAAAACCTGGAAAGAACCACCGGCCCACAAGAAGCTACTGGCAAGCTTTCTCGCATACCCACATTGGCTGAGCCTGAGACTTGAACCCACGCTAACAGAGGTGAGACAGCAGTGATCTGTAATGGTGAGTGCTTTAGACCATTCAGCCACTCGGGGCCCCCGAGAAACAACAAGTAAAAGCACAAAATATACTACCAGTACTGGAAATCAGTGTTGCACCACAAACTGCTAGTGTTGGCCTAAACTGACTCAATCTGCAAATCTTGATAATTATAAGAGGGGCAGTGGTAGATACAGTTACAATGCTCCCACCACCACCACAACTCGACCAAGTTGCAGCATAAGAAACTTGTCCTCCAACTATGGTTCTTGAGATATACTGAATACATGCAACATCACATGCATTCTGATGGGCCATAACTCTATCCACCGTGAAGTCGATGAGACAAAACCTATAAAGGACACATCTAGGTCTATGCACAAATCATTTTGCAACAGACTTTGCCGAATTCTTCCTAAACTATGCTTGTTACATTGATTTTCTGAAGTGAAGATGGAAAATTGACTGAAAAATACAACAACTCCATAAATATTGGACCTGGACAGATGGGGTTTGTATTTATGTTCAACATGCAGGTTGATTTATCTGCTGACCTATGACCTGTGGCTTTTGGGGAGGGGATGGACAGTTAAAATTGACAACCACATGCCCATGGGGACAGTTACATTTTCAAAAGTAGTATTTCAATTTGATCAGGAGTGCCAGTTGATTTTGTGCAGGACCAGTTATTTCTGTGTGAGCTTTCCCTTCTGGCCAATCAAAAAATCTGTGTCAACTCAACCTCAGGAATGTAATCAATGACCAACTCACCTCTTCTTTTACTTGTACTCAGTAGCTATTGCAAACATTATCTTCCAGAAAATAAATTCAAACGAAAATGATCTTGGCCCCTTAACTAACTCAAGGCTGTGGGCAAACTTTGATCTTTAGGTTGAACTTTGAATAATTTTAAAATGTGACAATGTTAACTTTTAATCAGCAGTTAACAATTTTAACTTTTAATCAGAATTATAGTGTCAGTATTGTGCTGACTTACTGTAAAACCAGCTACCCACCTACCCACCAACATCCCTACCTACCAACTGTGACTGGGCCAGTGATGATTCCAACAATAAAATTTTGAGGACCCATTTCTAGCATTGGGAATTTTCTCCACCAAAACAGTATTTTTGGAAATTTTTAACATATACAGTAGGCTTATGGTTTCTAACCTCATAAACCTCATCACTCAAAATATTTGTTACAATCTAATTTAGATACCCTTTTACATCATAAAAAAATATTACGTATAAACCAAAATTTGTGAATTTTCTTCTGGTTTTTGGAGAAGTTATCTTTTTAAAAATTAATGGTAGTAGAAACAGAATAATCTGTTTATGAAACTAATATTATGTAAATTAAAGCTGAAGTACAACAAGTCTGTTTGTTACTTACATTTGATTTTGGAATAAAAGTGTCCTAAGATCATGTGGCACCAGCAGTTTCACATAAATTGAAGTTCTGCGTTTTAAAGGACATGAATCCTTGTAGCAATGAGATTCAAGTCAACAAACTAGAATAATGAACACTTTTTAACTATACATGTATTTAATTTTTAATTAAAATGCATGAAATAGAAAGTCATCAACAAGCAGGACTTCGTTCAATAGCAGCAAAGTAATCAAAAAGCCATTTAGCATTTCACACTAGACCAAGCATATCTTGGCAGTTGAGTCTCTGGTGATATGCTGCGTATATGTAATTCAACCACAAAATGTGTGCATCAGCCATTACCAATATGTACTGTCAACTATCCAAACAGTTAGTCAAACATTTTCATTATGGAAATGTGGAGCTGTCTGCGTTGCTTCTCAGCTTTTTGTATGTTGGAGAATCCCAGTACAGAGCCCACCCAATGGGATGATACAGGTGAAATAGTCACGTTAGAATCTGTCATTTCACCTTACATTGATTTTCTGACAGACCATTTTGTTTTAATACAATGAAGTAATAAGTGAAGAAAAATTCTGACTTTTATATAAATTTTCCCTTTAAAGAAGTCTTATATTCTGAAGTCAATTTTGATGCTTCTTTGATGATCATAAATACCAGAAATTACAATATCAGAACAGCATTAGTCAATAATTCCCACAGGAACCTTGAAACACAAGTAATTTTTTATTCTAAACTGAAGAAAATTATGGCTCAGTGGACATATCTAGGTCCACTGTTAATAAAAATTGATCATTTTATTTAATATTTCATCATATAAACACATGAAAAGAGGACTTCTGCTGTGGAAATGTTGCCAATTTTTGCCTGTAACCTTTTTCAATTTTATACATCTATTAAACAACAATTATGGTGAATCAAAATAAGAAAAGTTTAATATCTTGTATAAACTTTCAACAATTTTTCATTATCATTTTAATAATGTCACAAGAAAATGTGCAAAAACATTAGCTTAAAGCGACTAGTTTTAACTTTCTACTCACTTCACCCTATTTTCACCAACTTCGTCTATTCTCTAATTTCATCCAGATATCATGATCCAGCTAGAACCCTGAACTGTTACACTTAAATGCAGTTCAAAGCAGCACCAAGCTTTTGTATGATTAAGATAACTTCTGGTATGGAAAATTTACACTTACGTTTCTGATCTAAAAACATGTATAACAGAAATGTATGGAATGAGGGAGAAGTTCTGGCAAGCAACATGTACTACCAATTAGGATATTTTAAAATAAAATTCTGTGGCCACTAACAAAAATTGGGACTACCAAGTGGCCCAAAATAATTTATCAGAATCATCCCTGCTGGGCATAAAAGCAATACAAATAAAATCATTCTTTTATAGTAGAGGTACTATAGAGTTCATAAAAACCAAAGAATGTTAATTTATTTTTTTTAAATCACTGTTCTCCTTGACAAGCTATTATCACAGCGACCTTTTTAGTAGGGGTGTAGAACTAAGAGAGATGTATACAAGCATCTAGCTTGAGATGTGTACAACTATATAGTTTAATGATTCAAACATGAATGGTAAAAAAACATCATACTGGACTATGGGAAAATCAGTGAAATATGGGTCACAGTGATCTACTCTACCTGGTAGTGCTCATCAAGATGCATCCTCTCACAAAATTTCCAGATTCCAGGTGTGACAGAATTACACAGTAGATAAAAGAATCCCAAAAAGGGACTGGCGCTCTACTGGATGAAAAGAAATTCCATGAATTCAAGACAAGACCATTTCTTCCTTATAAATGTGGAGAGTGTTTTCTCTGATACTCTTCAGTGACATTTTTTTTCTCAATTTAGCTGCTGTGGTGCTAATACTGGATGACAGATTGACACCGTTTTCATTTTTGACAAAGCAGGCATCATTAGAAGTGTTTTTATGAAAATCCTATGTAAAACGATCATCTACTCATGGGAAGGTAGTGACAAGATTTATAAGAGTGTCATTGTGACAGCCATATTGGATGTATGACTGGCACCATTTTCATTTAGGATCAACTAGGTTTTACAAGATGTCTAACGGTGAAAACACCATGTTCATATACTATCCATACAGGAGGAGTATGGGTAAGATTTTCAATATGGCTACCATTTTAATTTAGGATCAACAAGACATAATAAAAGTCTTTTAATGAAAACCCCATCTTGATGTGACCATCCATTCAGGAGAAGTGGCTATAACAAGATTTGTAAAATGGCCACTATGGCGACCATATTGGACATCACCATTATCTCTGGGACCAACTAGACATCATAAGAAGTATTTTAACGAAAACCATATTTTGATATGATCTTCCATGTTGGAGGAGTAGTAATTAAAAGATTTTTAAGACAGCTGCTACGGTGGCCATATTGGACATCAGATCAGCACCATGTTCATCTATGAACAACTAGAAAACCCCATGCTGGTATGACCATCCACTCAGGAGGAGTAGCAAGCAAGATTTTCAAGATGGCTGCTGTGGTGGCCATATAGGATATCATATTGGCAATATCTTCATTTAGGACAAATGAGAATCACAAGTCTTTCAGTGAAAACCAGATGCTGATATGATCTTTCATTCAGGAGAAGTATAAATAACACGATTTTCAAGATGGCCACTGAGGCAGCCATACTGGATGTACAAACAGCACCATTTTTATCTAAAATCAACTAGACCATGGAATGAATGTCAGACCTGCCAACCCCAACAAGTTTGTCTCAGTAAGGCAGCCAATTTTTTTTCCCTAAGATTGACCAGTTTTCACTAAGGTGTAACAAAATATCAATAACTGCTAATGTAAAGCTGGAAAACAAAAAAGTTTTGACGCAGTGACGATAACAATATGTTCAACTGAAAACTTTGTAAAGTACGCGTAGACCTTATTTACCACTAGTACAGTTGCACAAACTTTGGTTCCAAACCCTATGCAACTCAATGGCTTGTTGCTATCTCTCAACATGACGTAATTCTTGGATATTCTTTTTCCATTTCATATGACGACTGCAATCGTATCTCCCGCCACGAGACATACTCAAATTGGCACGTGACGTCCAATAAACATAATTGTGTCCTTTCCATCTTTTATTCATAAGAATCTGAATATTCCTTTTTATTCTTCTGTGTTGATATTTAACACATTAACCCCTGGAGATTTTTGCCGTTTTCACCTGAAATGCGAGTAGGAAACACATTTTGGGGGCTATTTCTGAATACATCCTAATACATCGACCTCCATGAGATTTTAGGTTAACCTAATGCCTAGTTGTGTTAGAAACATCGTTTTTCATTGGCTATTTCGCCTGTGCATGAGCAGAACGGAAAATGTTGGAGTTCTTTCTTTTTTGTTTGCTTAATATCATTTTCGTGTCGAGACCACTCTTTATTCCAAATGCCCATCTTATCCTACTTTTTGCAAAGGTTCGCCTGTCTGTGTGCAGTCTGGGGTGCTGCTGTAAAGTTAGTCTGGTTCCCTAACTAATTTCACTAATTCTAATATGAAACCTGGATCCAAATAAAACACAGATGAACCAATTATCCGGATTTTTTGGCAACGATCATTTTCCTGTAGTTTTTGCTTGTATGCCGTAAGTCTGTATTTTAAGGGTAATTTTCATAAGACTTAAGGCAAAATCGTAAGAGTTGGCAGGTCTGGAATGTATGTGTAATGTTTCGTGGCAATCCTCTAAGTAGTTCAGAAGTAGCAATAACAAACTTGTGCAAGCAGATGGACGGATGAAGGATGACGGTCAGCCAAGAGACCATAACATAAGCTCTTTTGGTCTATGACAAGCAGAGCTAAAATAAAGCCAACGTGGTCACAAGCTAATGCAGAAATTTTAAAAAAGCCAGTAAAAAGGGAACTGGAGGTCAAAAATGACTTTTTGTTATAAGTATGTAATACTAACAAAGACATATAAAATTGTCCAGTTTGATGATTCCAGTATAAACTGAGCTGGCAATAAAAACAACTTTAAAACACAAACTTTAACAAAAAGTAAGCACGAAATAAGGATCCTCAACCTTGTGATGAGGGAGTGGTACTCATCAAGATGCATCCCCTTGCCAAGTCTCCGAAATCTAGGTATAACTGAATATATACTGAATGCAAAAACCGATTTGGTCATACAAAAACTTTACTTGTAAAATGTGAAATGTTGGTCTCAGTGACCTTCTGTTAATGGCAAGGGTGTGGTACTAACAGAGATGCATACAATGGTTGAATGATTCTAGCATGAACAGAGCTTGAGAAATAAACCACACAATTTAACAAAAGTCGCTGAAGTATGCAATATTCACTGACCTTTTGTGGTGATTGAATAGGACTCACCAAGATGCATTCCCTCACCCAGTTTCATGATTCCAGGTAGAAGTCTTTTTACAGTCTGCATAACACCTGAACTAAATGCAAAAACCTAAACCAAGAATGTACAACTAATGTCTTATGTTCATGTCTGTACAAAGTTGGCCTTCTCAGCCTGCTCCCATGAAGGTAGACACTATGGTCCAGGACATGAGAAGAAAAAAAAAGTTATATATGGTAAATATGTTTTTATCTGATGCTAATGATGTGACAAATCCAACAGCTTACATGTACTGAGCAGAGGTGAACTAAAAAGTAAGACCAACCTGTCAATAATTAGACCTGACAGATAAATGTTCATGTTCTGGTTGCCTTTGGAATTCCCTGTCTAGCAATTTGGGTGAGTTATACTTGAAACAAAATGTACCAAACAAGTTATTATTTTACTTGCAGCATTATGAAAGGTATAATTTTAGTGGTGAATCAAGATATCAACAGAACATGATCTCATTATCAGTGCCTCCCCAATCTATTTTATTGATAAGAAGAACTTGATGTAAATCAGACTGGGGATCGTGCATCTCAATGCAGGTCCTTAACACAAGAAACTTTCAAACTCGGGGAGAAAGAATCCAATGCTACAAGGATAACCTACTGCAACACCCTATCATTTGCCAGGTCAACTGATTGAATAGTGCCAACTTACCTAGTACTTCTTTCTGAAGTTTTTCTGTTTGTTTTTTCAGCATTTCAGTTTCCTTGGAAAACTGATCCATTTCTTCTGCCTTTTCTTTCTGAGTTCTTTCCCACTCGTATGTCTCACGCAAAATCCGATCCCTATCTAGCAATGCCTCCTGCCTCTCCCGACGGGCAATGTCTCTTTCTTGTGTCACCATTTCATAGTCTTTCTTAAATTCATCTCTCTGAGTTTCAAGTTCAGCTTTTCTGTTAATGATATCACCATATTTTTCCATAATTTCATTCCTTTCTTTCAACCCTTTGTCTCTATCTTGCAAAGCTGACTTTATTTCTCGTTTCAAGATCTCGATTTCATCCTGCGCTGCTTTCTTTTCCTTCTCAAGTTCTGTGATCTTTTTGTCTGCAGCATTTAATTTATCCTGAAGTTGTTCTATTTCTTTATGAACTTGGTCCCGTTCAGACATAACCAGTGTATATTCCCTTAATGCAGCATCCCGGTCTTTTGAGGCCATTTCAAGTTCTTTTTTTGCACGCAACTGACTAGCAAGAGCTTGATTCATTTCTTTCACGAGATCGTCCCTTTGTTGAGTTATCTTACTGATGCTTTCCTTGAGTTCATTTCGTTCATGTACAACTTGGTCCCAGTTTCGGATGGCTGCTGTGCACTGCAGTTTGAGTCCATTTCGCTCCAGTATAGCAGCATCCCTTTCATGGCATGCATTTTCATGCAGTTTCTGAACTCGTGCATTTTCTTTATCTATGTCCTCTAGCCTACTTACGGCGGAGTTGTGTGCAGCCACAGTTTTAGCATATTCCTCCCTTAAATCATCATATTCTATTTTCATTTGTTCATACATATCGAGGGCATTGAGCATTTCACTTGAGCCACTTTCGCTTATTACATCACGCTGTTGTTTACGCAATTCAGCCATTTCTTTTCTGTCTTCCTGTCGTAATTTTTGTAAATTTTTTAATTCCTGTTCTAATCGTTCTTTATCTGACAAAAGATCTGAAGTTCGACTCTTGAACTCCTGCAATTCCTCCCTTGATTGCTGCAGCTGACCATATACTGTTTTGTAATTTTGACGAACAAGTTCAGACTCCTTCACAGCATGGTCATATCGTCTGATAGTGTCTGCCTGTTGCCTCTTCAGAGACTGAAGTTCATTCATTGCTTGCTCACACTGCGATTTAAGCCAATCATAGTCTCTATGGCGATCATGGCGATTTTCACCATTAATTCCTTGTTTATATCTCTCCAGGGGCTCATGGTGCTTATGCCTCATGTGTCTAGTATCAGGCACCACACCCAGGGTCTTCCCATCCAGAAATGTGGAATCGTTAATTTCATACTCGTAAGATGGTATCTTCAATGTGTAGGTCTTCAGTTCTTGAGACCTTTGTTCTGCAAAGAAAGAGACTGGAATTAACTACTATTCTTTTTATTATGATCAATGCATCTATCATTTGAAATAGTATGCAAAAAAAATCTTCTATACTGTGTATTCATTCATTCATTGCTGTGGGTATAAAGTTGTGCAATTTTGCAAAACGTACCCTTTTCATCAGCATTGCCTGTACTTTTTCATACACTTTTTAATAATTATTTTTCAAGTGTATAAACAAAAACAGGTAAGAAAATAATTATTATTTTCCAATGTACCTAAATTTACCACAATTTTAATTACAAAAATTTTGTATCCACTAAATTTTCTAAGACAAAATATAATTCAGTTTTTATGGACTGATGTTGCCTGAAAAATTAGTGTCTGATAAAAAAAATTACAGTAACATAATAGGTGGGGAAAAGGATCTTATTTTCTTCACATATGGATGTTAGTTTGTGGGGTTGTTAAATTTGTGGTTTGATGAAATTCAAGTCCCAAGTTTGATTCTCTATACAAAATTTTTTAACCTTATATGTGTCCAACTTTTGATGTTGCAAACTAAACATGAAAATAGGTTTTTAGCGGAGATGTATTTGCATTCATACAGAGATGGTCCATCATTCAGCAATACTATAATGATTATTTTCTAACCTATACCATTCTTTAAACACAACTCTTATCAAATTTGGCTTTAAGCATATGACAAGACCAGGAAAAAAACGTGCATTTCCTACTGCACTGGTTTTAAAATTTGGGTAGACAGATAGCTTTCTTTTTTAAACATTATATATATTTAACGTGATTTTTTTTAACCATAGGGGAAAAAACGTGCTGGGGTTGGCAATGAGAAACAAGGATGGTCTGTCAACCAGAAACACACGTTTTTTTTTGTTCGTTTGGTCTGATTATAGGTATAATTAAAAATCTGACATGAGAAAAGAAGAGATCAATAAAATCCAGTCTGTGTTAAATTTACTTATGGCCAACCTGTGAGTGAAAGAGATTTGATATCAGCCCTGACTGACAATGCTTCAGGAGAAAATAGGAATAACATCATTTATATTTTAAAAAATCAGATCTCGAGAAAGTAAAGAAGCTGTGGATTTACCATTACAGCAAACAACGCATCTATTTACCCACATATCCCTCACAGTCCCTTAAAGGAGATATTATTTAACAGTGATACAACGAACCCCATTACAAAATTACCTTGGTAAACTTGTATGACTCCTTAGAAGAGAGTCATTGTGAGATGCCAATGTATTGTACACAACCAATCTGGATCAGCAAGGACCTAAATCTGCTGTCACATATCTAACAAACAGATCTGGATTTACAGTATTTGCAGTTGGATGCAAGAAATAAACAAGTCAAAATCAATATTATAGTTCGTCCTATCCTTTCCATCATGAACTTTTTTGTGGATACATGTTTTGATATGTGAGAAGTAAGAATGAGTTAAAACGGAATTTTAACTGTTGTAAATCATCTGCCTTTCTTCCTGCAAATATGCCTATGGAAATTTGCTGACAATGGTAAAGAAAAAAAATGGGGTTTTTTTGGGGGGGGGGGTCTCCAGTCTCTTAGCTGGAACTAAGTTGCAAAATTAAAATCAATAGCCTGTTTCATTTTGTCATCCACATGAATAATGGTTCACCATTTCTTCAAGGCATGACTATTTTTGGGGAGCCAGTTAATCACAAAGTTGTGGAAAATAAATGGAAAGGAATATAAAGTATATGTGCACATATGAAGCTATGGTTCCCAGAAGAACATGTTACTGTCAAAAAGGAACAAAAACAACAGGGCATACAAAAGAAAGCATAAAACACCAGACATAAACATCACTGAAATGGCACATCACAGACACCAGACATAAACTTCATTGAAATGATACATCAGACGCCAGACATAAACATCATTGAAAGGACACATCACAAACACCAGACATAAACATCACTGAAATGTACATAGCAGACACCAGACATAAACATCAATGAAATGATACATCACAGACACCAGACACAAACATCATTGAAATGTACATTGCAGACACCATACATAATCACTGAAATATGCATTGCAGAAACCAGACATCAACATCGCTGAATTGTTCATTGCACACACTTGACATAAAATCATCACACACTAGACATAAACATCATAGAAATGTATATCAGACACCAGACATAAACATCACTGAAATGACACATCACAGACACTGAACATAAACATCATTGAAAACGTATGGAGAACAATTCAGTTAAAGCAAAAAAACGAGGTGATCTCATCAATGCCATGGATACTCCCCCCCCGGTATAAACGTAATTATAGCTATTATAAGTGGCAAAAAAGCGTATTTTGGGCATAAAAAGTGTAATCTCTATATACCTGCCTGAATTACAGCAGATATGGATAAGATACCTTTTTACTACTAATGTATTTCTGCAGTTGGTCAAAATTTTCATCACAAAGGACAAAATCAATATAGATTAGAACCAGAATACAATCACATAATACAGCTATGCTGAAAAATTATTTATATTCAGCACTCAGTAACCATTAACTACTCTACACGTGTAAATTTCGCTGAATGATCGTGAACTGGAAATATGCAATGCAGTCAGGTGCTCAGACTGCTGCATTAATCTCATATACTTCTTCTGAGTTTGTAAAGCGGTGCTGATTTGTTGTTTTTTTCTGATCCGACACGTTCTGAAGTTTGAAAAGATCTATCTGCTCTAACATTTTCCGTCATATAACATCAACAACTCACACTGTAAAGTGTTTCACTGAACATCTGGTGCCATTTTTTTTTAAAGTACAGACTGGTTCACAACTTAACTAGCTTATCAATGAAATGAACCTGTGCCGCAAAGTTCACATTTGAAGAAACCCGTCTGTTTTCATGGAAACAGGGTCCAATACAGTTGCAATAAAAAGCAAATAAAGAAAGTACCTTTATGCTATTCTCACACAGCAGTCACCTTTTAAAATATTCTGAAATTTATAACAGTGGAATTAAAGAGAGGATAGTACAAATGACAAAAAACAACCTTTCATTGCTTTATCTTATTTTTTAATGTAGCAAATAAGTGTAATCCAAATAGTCTAATGGAAAATGTAATTTGGTGACAAAATGCATAATGTTTGGCATGTATGGATCAAGCTCATAAAAGACAATTATTTGAGTATTTCCCAAAACAATTACAGTCTGTGACAAAGGTGAAGGGATGAATTCTAAATTCTACAACTCTGTATCATTTTCTTCTTAACTTCTTTCTTACCATGACTTTAAATTACAACGTAATCAATATTACAACAGGGGCCCCGAGTGGCCGAGTGGTCTAAAGCGCTGATCGTTATGGATCACTGCCATCTCACCTCTTGTCTGCATGAGTTCGAGTCCAGGCTCGGCTAACGTGGGTACGTGAGAAAGCCTGCCAGTAGCTTCTCGTGGGTCGGTGGTTCTTCCCGGGGTTTTCCAGGGTTCTTCCTCCACCATTAATACTGGCCGCCATGTATAGCCTATCTTGTGCTGAAAAATGGCGTTAAACCCTATAACAACAACAACAACAATACAACAAGAACATCACCTGAAGTGACTATTCACTTATTATCCACTACTACTGATATTATTTATTATGTAATAAAGTCTGTGGTGCTAAACTTAGATTATAAACTGTGTAAACCCAAACCCTACCCCCAATTTAAAAAAATGTGACATGCTAAGTAGTATGTGTGATCATTTCTATTTGGCAATCTGGTGAATACTTGATTTGACACTGCATTTCTTTCACAGCTGAGTTACACAAGAAGCATCTCGTTCCATTTTGCAAAAATATGTACCTGACAAAATCATAGTGGATAAATTGCTACGAATTGAGGCAAACGAAGCTTCCCAGTCCAGTTATAGCTGTGTCTGACATCAACATTACCCAGGGAACAACTGACCCTCGATATAATCCAAACTAGGACAAGAAACTCATAGTATCAACACAATCAGAGACTCCTGACATTACAGGTGACCACAAGCTGGAGTACCAGTACTTATTCATCTGATGTGCTGGCAATAAACTTGCATGTTGGGGTACATAGTTCAAATTAGCAAACTGGAGTGTGTTCTTCTCAATCTGTAACTATTTTACAGACACACATGCATAGCAAATTAAGCCAAAAGAACCTGGTTGACTTGAAAAGTTCATCGTGAGAAGCTCTTCATATAAACCAGATGTGAATGATGGCTACAATGGTCCTGTTTGGCTTGCTGACAAAAAAGTGCAATTGCATGGAACTATCTGGCATAAAGACCACTCCCTGAACCTTTCTGACCTCCAGGTGCATTCTGGGTAGGCTGTCAGCACGTGCCACTTCATGCCACCTTGGAATATTTACATGACAATGAAAAGGTTTGACACTGATCTTCCACTGCATATCACCACCAATGCATCAAGCCTTATAGTCTTAAAAATTAGTCAGATCTCCAGATACCATACATATTCACCTATCGTATAAAAGTTGAGTGCAACTGCCGGCTAGATTGACCTAGATCCAGTGTCACATAATGTGCCAGTAGATCAGGATCTATGCTGCTCATCACTGGTTACTCTAACAAACTGGACAGACACAGATCTGCCAACACACTATTCAACCGCAGATCTGGGTCTTTCAGTTTGCAGATGAACTTGACTTATAAGAAAGTACAAATGGTAAGTAACATATCCGAGTTTTTTTCATCTAAAGAAATTTGTTAATGCTTTCAAATTATGTAAAACAATTTAAATTAAGCCATTTAGACCAATGATGTGGCTTTCAAAATGGTATGTTTGGTCTACCACCAGTTGAATCACATGCATGTGATCTAGAGCTGTGATTATTGCATATGAATTTCAACTCTATGATAGTCTGTTTAATTGTCCCAAACATTGGTCAGTTTATGGTGATAAGGCTTTGATACAAAGTTAAGATGTGTTGCTCTTACTCTGGGTGAAGCTTCATTCCACACATTCAACAGTAATTCAAATCCCAGGTTAATCGCTACTGGATACAGAGGTGTTCTGTTCTGACACGTTAATACTAAAAAAGTGAGGATTCTGAAGGATTTAATGTCACTGCTCAAAAGAATGGAGATTATACTTACTGTCTGCATACAAAGGTCAGTTGAAATAAACTTATCAATTTCTAGAAAGCAGTCTGATAATCTGCATGATCAACAATGCCGATACTCCAGCACAAATCGTACCTTGCACAGCTGGTCTCCGCCACTAGGCAGGGGAATAAAAAGGTGGATAACAGCTTCTTTTTCTAGAATGTGATGACATTTAGACAGACCAGCAAATGGCAATTCTTGATGCAGGACTACTGTGAAATGTTAATACTGAAAACCAACTTACATTGGTTTCTACATAGATTGCTTTACAGTCCGAGTTTCCTCTGACCCATGCCACCCCATTTTTGATATTTGGATATTCATGTTGAGATATTTTCTCAGAAACAGCGAGTGTAGCATTCGTTATATCTTCAATCCACTGAGAGACGAGATGCAACTACAGCGTTGATGAAATTGACCTGGAACTCGTCATTTGGATTCTGAGTCACATGACTACACAAATCTCGCAACCTACATGTCAATGACATTAGAGGTCCAACAGTCATGTGATATAACAATAAACCATTTCGAAACTTGTTGTACATAGAATTTGAAAATATTAATTAAAAGTCATGTAATACTTGTACATAAAATATAATGCACACTTAATTCTCAACATATTTATTCTGAGAATGACTAGAAACCTGTTGGTATCACAGCAAGGTTTTGAAAACCTGATTCATCAAGTGCTAAGCACATGCCAGCGATGTATTTTGTTGGTATCATGTGACTACCGCATTGACCTGTGCCCTCCGCTTGTTGAATCTGTTTTTTTCTAAGTTGCTGCAACATTTACATATTTCTGGTTGTTGTTTCCAGAATAAATATTTTTAGAAGTTTATGTTTGTAATGTGTCGAATTTTGAAGAAGTACTGGATCCTGAAGTTGAATAAAGTGTGCATTAAAATTTTATCATAGTCAAGCCATAAAAGTCTTTGAGAAAGGTCACTTTGATATTTCCCTTATTTCATCTCTGAAACATAAAAGGGCCTACGTTTAAGCTTCAGTGGAACTGACCTAGTCATCATAACGGTATATTGGCAGAGAGTACATCAGAACTACGACGGCATCTGTTTGTGAAGAACTCCATGTCAAATAATTGATCTTCAAAGTAAAGCTAATCGCAGCATATACTAGACTGTCAGAAAGTGATGAAAGACACGATTATTCTGGGGAACATTTAGGAACAGTTGCTTTTGATTGGTCAGTTAAAATTAAGGCATACACTTTAGAAATAAGGTAGCGACTTGGCTCAGAATTCTTTAGTCCAATTTTGCTTGCGAGAAGTCAAATTTGAGACTCCGGTGGAAACCTGAGAATAGAGTTTCCCTTGTTTAAAAAGTAAAGAGGCCAGACATCTGTCTTGAAAGGAAAAGACAGGCTATAGTGCTAGAACGCACGACTGTGTGGAAAAGAAACAGCATTAAGGTACGCAATTTTAATTTCCATGTAATTTTCTATTTTGTTTTTTTGGTTTTATGCAAATGTGTTTGATATGACTATGATCCATAATATGTGTCGTTTATTCAATTTCATAGAAATCTTTTTATATGTTAGAGTGTTATGCAATTTATTTCTTTAATTTTATGGTTATTAGTTCATTGATAGAATTGACAGATTGCATATAATTCAAATATTCAAATGTGTGGTATTTTATAGGGATTTATGAATTAATTTCCTTTGTAGGATGATACTGTTTATCATGAGTTAATGATAATTGCATATTTATATATGATTTTGTAATGCTCAAATGATCTTGCAGGTTATTGGTTACTGTAAGCTAGAATTTAGTGAATCTTATGCAATAGTAATTGAGCATTTATCTTATTGTGCGGAATTGACTAGCCAGCTGTAAGAAGACGTATATTAATGTATGCCGATATATATGGAAATTGCTGCGTGGAACAGGGACTATGAACTGTTTAATTAAGGTCAGACTTGGTATATTGCAATGGTCATTTGTAACTATAGATAACGATTGTACCTTACCTCAAATACAATAAATTTGTAAGGACCGTTAATCGTTAAGGTCACACTATGTCAGAATTTATGCAGTGTGGATAGCTATTTACATCTCTGAATAACGGAAGTAAGAGAATTTTATATATACGGATAGGTGGTGAAACATACACAGCTTAGTCGTAATCTTGTCATTTAAGGGAACAGCTTTCTATATTTCTCCCTGAGAAACCCAACGAGGACATTCGAAGAGGGAAGTCCACAAATTGAGAGTTCAGAATAGAAGGGTCAAAAGGAAGAACCGAGCATACACGCTAGACGTGAAATACACAAAGTCAAAGAGAGAAGGATGCCAGGTTATGTAAGGTGGGCGTGGACATTGTACTCTTTTCACCACTCATTACTACGATGAATAAATCCGTAAATTGAACACTGCTATTAAATTCCATTAATGTAAATCGGTTGGATTGTAATTGCAATTTTTGCTTATGTATTAATTAATTAAATTTATTTTATTTTATTGTTTAAGGGGACTTGTATTTGTTTATTTCTTCTCAATAGTCTTGCTTAGTTCTCTGTCAATATTCTATCTACTCACACTGGGCAATAACATCGAGGGAGGTCATCCCCTAGATAACGATCGCCAAATCAATAAAAGGGGCGCTCACCACCCACACGACACCCCCTCTTTACAATGTTCTTTTATTTATCTATAAATATTATGTGACTTTCATTTAAATGTTCGATTTGTTTTCCTACAGTAACATTAGAAATGGTTAATTGTTGATATCACATGACTATTTGAACTCTGAAGTCACTGACGTATAGGTCGTGAGATTTGTGTAGTCATGTGACTTTGAATGCAAATGAGGAGATCCAGGTAAAATTTCATCAACGCTATAGTTTCGGCTAGTCTGTCAGCGGATTAAAGATATAACGAATGCTATACTCGCAATATCTGAGAAAATAAATCATGTTCCTAGCGATTTCATGCAGGTATATCTCGATGAAAGGTCATTAAAGCTTACTAGGCCGGCTAGTAAGCGGCTACCCTATGCCGACACCAAATGGTGTCGGCGAATTCAAACTTTTTGATAGGCAATGGACTCTGACCCTATACCCCAACATAAATGTCCAAATATCAAAAATGGGGTGGCATGGGTCAGAGGAAACTCAGACTATTTGCTTTACTGCATCTCCAATTTTGATTTTGACTCTTCAAATACCAGTGTGACCCATGTTTTTGAGCAATATGTCTAAGAGTGTTAAAACAACACATGAAAAGGAATGAGTTACAAATGCAATCAATTTACACTAATACTAAACAGTGTTTGCCTATACTAAAAAAGGGTTCTGATTTGAATATGCTCTGTATAAATGTCCCATGATCTTTGCTGCCCCAAAAACCCCAAAATTAAAAAAAAAAATTATATTAAGTAATAAATGTGAAGTCTTTTTTGCAGTGTTAGTAAGTTACTATTTAGGCACATACTCATGTTGGGTTAAATGAATGGTCAACATAAGTAGTGTTAAGTAGTGAGGCAAACAATACTTACTGTTGGTACCTGCAATGGGAGTAGGAAAAGTCTTAACTTTGCACAACCTACTATCCATTTCTCCTCTCTTGGCCCCAGTATATACAAACTCTCAATCCAATGAAAATCATTACCATAAGCTGAAAATCTATGTCAATGCCTGCTTGGTTCACATAATCTGTTCATTCACAACAACAACAACAACAAAAAAAAAAAAACCTCTCTAATGCTGACTGCCTGACTTCGTTTTAGCTCCCAAATCCGAACATACAATGATGCATTATGATTTTTAGTTTAGTACTCCGACAACACTCTTCGCCAAAGTCAGTATCCTTCCATCTTACTTGCTCTGCTTGTTTCGTAAATCCAAAGATACACACAAATGACTAAACCTCAGTAAGGATCAACACAACTACCACTGCCTCACTTCACTGGAGATTTTAGGTTATGTAAATGATCCATGCATGTGGAAGACGTCTATTTAAATCAGAAGTCTGTATGATACCCTCTCCCTGCCGAGCACTCCAACTTTTCCCATCACAGCAGAGCAGCCCAGTACAGTCTTGGCAAAAGTAAATGACCTATTTCTCACTTCAGAGGCAAATGCTTCTTTACTGCGGTTGCTACTGCTACGGTTGTTACTTGTTAAGACAGATTAAAGGTAGTGCTCTGTCCAGGATATGAGCTCTTGTTCCTATCTTGCAAAGTAATCAAGATTACAATACTGTTCATAGATCCACTCAAGATAAAGTGTATCCAATTCACCATTGGTCTTAAATGAACCAGACATTTGTTTATATTCATCAGGATTAAAGACGACACAGATTGAGCTTGCAATAAATAAAATATGACATTGAGCTAGCTATCAAAACACTCCTGGTCTGTACCCCCCCCCCCAAAAAAAACCCACCAAAAACAACAACAAAAACAAACAACAACCATTAATGTTGCAGTTACCTGTATCTGTGACTTGTTTATCAGAAAAACTTCTACTGAGTGCCATTATACATACATTGTATCTTATTTAACAAAGTACATACATTTAAGACAAATCTACCCCTTGAATGACTGCACAGAGAGATATGAGCTTTTCTTAGTCCGAAACTTTTTTGAACATGTATACAAGTGCTTTTCTGTTTCTTTTTTGTTTTTTTTTTAACTCTTATCCGGAAATGCTGTGGGGTGACCTTTAATATTTTTGGCTATTTTTCAATAGTTTTTTTTTGGTAGTGTTCCCTTTCTAGACTCCACTCCCCACCCACAAAAACAATGAAAATGAAACACTGGATGAAAGTTACAGACTCCAAGATTA
Organism: Megalonaias nervosa; assembly: GCA_016617855.1. NCBI lineage: Eukaryota > Metazoa > Mollusca > Bivalvia > Unionida > Unionidae > Megalonaias > Megalonaias nervosa. The sequence continues at coordinate 106,308 of JAECUM010000027.1, forward strand.
CAGGTCAACCCCTATGGGGAGCAAAACCATGACATAGCTCAGCATGACAGTAATTGCCTATAATAATAATGTGTCCTTTCAAATGCTAGATTGCCTACAATTATTGCTGGTCTACAATACAACGCTGACTCTATATTCACTTTTGAAGTTTTCATTTGCATGATATAGCACAAATAGCAACAAGGTAATTCAGGATCAAATAAATGGTTTTAGAACTGACAAAAACAATTATTATGAAACCTGGAGTTTGGCTTGTTGGTTAGTTAAGAACAATGTATATGACTTTGACTTATTTTTAATGGTAATTAATGTGATAATTCAACAAATATTTAAAAAGATATTTTAAAATATGAAACTTGAATATTCTCACCCATATGGAAATATGCACAAGGTTCAACACTTGTAATTTTTCACCCAAGTTTAAGCCATTTTATTTTTACCCCATGCACAATCTATTAAACAATTTTCTAGTCATTCTTCCACCTAAAAAGGCCAAATTTTACAAGTTTATTTGTTTGGTGCTTGGTGGCACCTCAAGACACATCAAAGTTTATTTCATGCAAAGGCATATGATGTTAGGTGCCTTGCCCAGGAAGCCATTATAGTTGCCAACCTGGTCTGGTCTGAGTAGGATATGAACCGCACCCTTTCGATTATCAGTCTGGTATGCTAAACACTGCACCACCAGTACACCTCCAATCTCATAAGCATGCAACAATAAAGGAGTTTTTGGAGCACAAATCAAATTTTGTGATGTAAACGTATACCCCCAGTATCTATTTTGGTCTAAAACCTAAATGGATGAAAAATATGCTCAAATTAACATTTTACAGCACACAAGCCATTTTAATTTCTGCACTTCACCAATGAAAGCATGACTCTTTTCACACACACACACACGCACGCACGCATGCACACACACAAATATGCACGCACACATACAACTATGCCAATCATAACAAACTTGATGCAACGTGTACTGTCTCAAAATTAGTGTAGATGGAGTTCAAGTAAGAAGATAACATCCCCCACTCAATCCATTTTCCATTCCAACTACCCCTCCCTCCAAACCCCATCCATCTGTTCATGTGAAAGAAAAGACAAGTCAGGTCAGGACAGATCAGGAGATTTCCAAACTTGGTCAGGAGTTTTTACCTCAAAAGGGAGAATTTTCACTGACCCAATTTTTAGGAAGCAAATGGACAAAAATTACAACTACTGAACAAATTTTACATTTTTAAATATTAAAATATGCACACATCTCATTAAATCAGTCCTTTCATAGTAACTTGTTGTCATTCATACTCTTCTTATATGTACCACAAGCATTTTTAGCATTTCTTAGATAACTGCTGGATTATGTAGGTGTGTGGCCTCCTCATTGTTATCTTTACACTTAGAAGATGATATACTGTTCCTGGATCCAGTTTCCTTTATAGTCAGCCTAAATTTTCCTCAGAATGGAGAATGTCCTTTTTAGTATCTGCACTGGAATCTGGCAATGTGAGTACAACTATGATTCCTGCCTTGTGGGTTGATTCAGGCTGCTGACTGCCTGCCATTACAGATCAAGACTGGTAGTGTCTAATTCTAATATAGTTTTAATGTCAGTGAGATTCTTCACATGAAGCACAAACATGTACCGGTACATTATACCATCACATCCCTTGTGACTTTCATCTCACCTTAAGTTGTCATGAATGGGTGGTAGTAAAAACAGCTCTAACTGGTCAAGGTTTTTTCCCCAAGAATTTGATACTGAAGCAATAAGAAAAGATTTTATATGTACTTTTTCTTCACATAAATATGAACAATTTATAAATCAAGATTACTACCTGAGAGCAGTTTTACTAAAAGCATTTCAATCATGGAAAAATAGTAAACAAGGCAGATTACAGAGTGATATTTGATTACTGTGAGAGCAAAAATAAAGAGTTTCTTGAATTTGATCTTGAAATTAATGAGTAAGAACTGGAAAGATATGTTCTGCAGTTGGATATTTTATGAGATTAAGACTTGGATATGGAAGTATCTGAGACTCTATCTTCAGAAGAAAAGGAAGATAACAGCAATGATGATACAGTTCTCATTGATACACCAAACTGGAATGATCAGCTTCTGCCTGTCAAAATCAATGATTTTAGTGGAACAAATCCCAGATCTACAACAATCATGATTTTTTTTCTGATTTGTCGTTTTGATAGGAATTTTACTCAAAACCATATGACCAAAACTCCATCTTGGTATCACCAAACAAAATGTTGTCTCCAATAACACCAAAAGAGATCAAAGCACTACTGGGGTTCATATTGCCATGGGAGTACTTCCAGCATCAGTCTATGACATGTATTGATACAAGGACACACTATTCCATCCTTCTTGCATCATAATGGAATTTAGTCATATTAGATTTTAACACCCGTATTTTCACTGCTATAATTCACCTAAAGAACAACTGGTCATGACATACTATCCCATATTAGACCCTTAGAAGAGTGTATTCACCCCACATACACATGAGAATGTAATCCACATTGTGATGTGTCCATTGATGAAACAATTATTGGATTTTCAGGAGATATGACAAGAAATGAACATCACTGCACTGTCTATTAACTGCGATAGTGAGACCACATCTGTTAGCAGGAAACAAAAAGTTGGTTCTATCAAGGAAGCTCCACGTCCACTTCCAAACTGTCCAACATGTACTTGAATGGTGTGGTCTACATAGAACAAATGAGAGCAACATATAACACTGGTAGAATGTGTTACTGTAAATTCATTCTTCCAAATGAAAGAATCACAGAACAATGAAATCATCATACAAAAAACAAATAGAAATGAGCTAGAACACAATTGGAGCTCAGAATAAATCTTTTCCATAAATTACTTGAAGATTTGTGGGTAAAAGGAAAGGAGCAACTGAAATTAGACCCGATCTTCGGCCAGGATAGCAATTGCCAGTGACCATTTGTGATGCTGAATAAAAGAACATGCAAAATGTGTTCACTAAGCAAGATTCAATTGAACCAACAACCCATTATGAACAATGCCAAGTTAATCTAGGTGCAAAATACTTCAAATCATATCAAAGACAAAACATTCCTGATTTATTTCTACGAAATAAAGGACTGATTAAAAGATATTTCTAAAACTGAGGCACATAATTTTGGAAATAGTGCATAAATAACTTCTGGATGTCTTTGACAAATAACACAAAAATATATGACCATGTAAATATATTTGGAACAATTTGTGTAAACTTCATGGATTTGTTTTTGGGTAGGGGTTATATGAAGGGAAATTAAGGTAAGAATGAATGCATGTGCATAATGTTTACAAAATTTCATAATTAGCTAAAAAGTCAGAGGCACAAGCAGCTAGATGCAGCTAAGTGCTGCTGGGGCATAACAGTAGCGATACTGACAACAGTGTTGGGGCTGATGGAGTTCAAGACTAAAAAACAAGATTGATTTCATCTGGGCAAAGGAGAGCTGAAGAAAGGTGTCTGCAGCTCTGCCATGCCCTTAAAGAAATTAAGTCTGTTTGAAATAGCAGCTCTTTAACCCTTGATAATTGATACTGAGCATCTTTTATTCTTGAAAATAAACAAAAGCTTGGATCAACATGTTTTCTACTGTACCAACCACTTAATATTCTCCACCTGGCTTCATAGACTTTGCATGTTGAAGCTCTCCTGACCTGAATTGTGCAACTGGCAGTACAGCCCCAAAACTTATTTTAGCAATAGATCACTCAAGATGAGCCTAGCATGACAGCAGAGAATGTGAATACTGTTGTGCAGGAGGGAGCCTCTGTATTTGCAACAGAAGATACCAACTGTGAAGTGAAGACCTGGGTGGATCTATCAAAGGTCAAGAAGATCACTGAACCATGATCATTGTGGACACAGTGTGGCTTTGAGAAGAATATGAGTAGTGAAGTTCCGACATTTTGTAGAACTTGAGGCAGCAGTCTGAAAGTTGGGAGAGTATCCAAATTAGAGAATCCAACTCCAATGCCATTGCTCTATGGTCCAGGACATAAGAAACAAAAAAGGAAAGTCTGTTGTAAAGCCTGGTCACAAGCAAGTCCACAAAAGGCTTTTTCGCAAGGTGTGAAAGGGCCTCTATTATGGAGTGGTGAAGTAACTTTCCTTCTAGATTCTTTATTTGTAAAGGGATGATTAATCCCGAGTCCAATGACCTTGTAGAACTACACCCTTGAGCCAAGATGAGTGTCCCAACTGGAATCTGATACATTAGCAAAGTGATAAGAGTGGGGGTCAGGTACATGCATGGGGACTCAGTCAGGAATCTATCCCAATTCATACACCAGTTCTAATGTTGATGAAAATTTGTCCTAGTGGAATCCAAGCTGAGAGAATCTATGTGGTTCCAACCTTGCAAGGAGGAGAAACAGTAGAGGGTATACATGGAGACATCCTACAGGATCCAGATCTGTAGCAGCTATCAAGGTTCTCAGCAGGACAGGTAAAGGTGAACAGACAACAATGTTTAATAAAAGAAACTAATTGGCTTACTATGAACCAACAGAGACAGACAGAGACAGTGTGTGTGTGTGTGTGTGTGTGTGTGTGTGTGTGTGTGTGTGTGTGTGTGTGTGTGTGTGTGTGTGTGTGTGTGTGCACATGCGTGCATGCGTGCCTGTGTGAGAGATTTGGATTTTTAACATACCTTTAATAATTTTTCAGTCAGATCGCTACGATATCTGCAGTGTAGCAGTTTATAGTGATGCGTAGCACTGGGGCATTATGCCACAGACACAGCATCATGTCCCATCCAGTCACATTATCCTGACACCAGGCTAACCAGTCCTGACATTAACTTCTTAATTTAGAGCACCAAGCAAGGCAGCATCTAGTATAATTTTTGTAAGTCTTTGGTATGACTTGGCTGGGGTTTGAACCCGCGACCTCCCACATTTAATGCAGATGCTTTAACCACTTAGGCCACAAGAGTGGTCCCAACTGTGAAGAAGCAATGTGCCTGATAGGTGTCAATGGAGCTGCTTCAATTTTGAATTCATTGGAGACAATGGGCATGGAGAAGGCATCTTCTAGTATACTCTGAACAGAAGAGTGGCTGGGCATCACTACCATATATACTTGTGTATAAACCTGTTCATGTATAAGCCAACCCCCAACCCCCCCAACTGAATAAGCATAAACACTAAAAAGTTCATGGTCCATGTATAAGCCGACCCACCAGTCCGAGATGATATCACAGGGTTGGCATGTATAATTATTACATAGAAATTGTATAAATTTGTTTGAAAAGTCATGAAAGTTATTTAATTTTCTGTTTTCTTACTTGTTCTACCGTTTTCAGATTTATGTATAACTTGATCAGACGATGACAAGAATGAGCATTTGCGGATTGCAGTAACACAACCTCTTCCTTTTGACTCAATTGTTGTTTATTTGTTATTGCATTAGACTTTTTATATCAGTACACCAGTAATTACGTTTTTATTTTGACTCAAAATTATAAATACCTAACTCATTAAAATGTGATCCCAGTATAACAACAACAAATAACAGTAGGGTTTCATTTAACACTCGCAATTAGGCAAGTGAGCATATTTACATAATGGCACCACAATATGTACATTGTAGTTTTGAACAGGTGCTGAATGAAGTACAATCTGCTGAATGAAATACATCCCTTGGTTTTGAATCATGGGCACCACTGCACTAAACTTTAGTGGTATCTCCAAAATACAATAATGAAGTTTCAGAAATAATGCTTTGAAAATTATGCTAATACTGTAAAAACTGAGTTGATGTAAGTGGCCTTTCACTCCATTATACAAAACTACAGTAATCGTGCTAATATCATGGAGTGAAAGGGAATTACACATCAAAGTACTGGTACAGCTGCCAGTCAAAATTCCCTCTTAACCCAAGCCAGTTTCATAGTTTTAATGACTAACTGACCTGTTTGGCTGTCAGACAACAAAATATATCTCTGCCAATTATAAACAAAGGAGATGGCAAAACATCCAGCTTTCCACTGAGTGGAAAATTATGATTTTCTTCAGCCAAAACAAAGAAGTAAAAATAGACTGATCATAATCTATATTCAGAATTGTACCCTTTATTATAACCATTCTTTCATGAACATGTAACATTTATGCTGGTTACTGTGCCTTGCACAACTGAATATGTGTACCTTTTCATAAAGATTAGCTCAGTTTGAAGCATCACTTATACCACTGAAAAACTGTAACTTGTCAGCATGTGGATCAATGTAAATGAAACAGCTATTACTGACTAGCTGAAATGCGATCTTTAAGAATGTGATCTGGTCAAAGCAATGAATAAAGCAAAATCTGCATCTAATATGTTTGGAAATAAACAAGGATTAAAGTGAAGCTAAGCATGATTTGCACTGTGTAAGTACTGTAATTATAATACAGCCTGGCCTCTTGGATAAACTCAAACCGCCCCATGAATAATGAAGTCTTTATTTACCTTTATTTAACTTTGTGTTGGAGAAATCAGAAAATATGCACAGGCAAAATAATAACAAAAGCAATCATATTAGTTTATAATAGTTTAGCAAGTGTTGGGACACTGAGAATGTATTTTTGTACCTGCATATGCATCTTAGGACACGGAAAAAATTATTTTTACGTGTCCCAAGATTTACAGCCATTATGGTAGTCAACAAAATAATCTTAAAAACTTTCAAGATTAGACCTTGGCCCAAGGATAAGATGACCCATCTTTTTCCAGGCCTTTGTTTTTTTCCTAAATTATTCGGCATATATGCGAGTATATACTGTATGTCCCTTAGATATGCACTTGACATAAGAACACTCTGCACCACTGCCTGAAAGTTGTTGTGGTGAGTAGGGGCTCTATCTGTGCTAAAAGTACCAGAGGGAAGATGAGACCACTTTCTTTCCTGGATGATGCTAAGCCTCCAGCAATCCTGGCTAATGCCACCTGATGAGGTGATAAGTGGTACACAAGTCACAGCCATCACCTCCACTTTAGGTCCAGGGTCCAGTAGCTCATGGAGGCATAAAAGACCAATAACTGTGAGCTGCTGGACCCCACATTCCATAAGGATTCACTGGGATAATATGGAAGAGTGGGGTATCAATCTGTTCACCTTCCCTAGTCTGAACCTGGTGGGCAGACTTCCAATACTGCACAAGATGCATTTGTAGAGTGGGGAAGGGGGAACACAGTCCAATCCCTATCCACAAAATATGAGCCCTCTAAGTGATGCCCAGTAAACAGTTGGTGACTGGTACAAAACAATTGGGGACTGATTACTGGTATAACCTGCCCAGTCACTGGGATGCACTGACTGATCACAGTACACCCACCAGTCACCTAGACAAACTGATCTGTGACCAGTGACCATTATGATATAACTGGTTACTGGGATGAACTGACTGGTGAATGGTCAACTAGACAAACTGACTATGACCAGTACAATCTGACCATTCACCAGTTAATGGACTGGTCACTGACTGGTCTGGTGACTTAAGTCCGAGTCCATTTCACTTTATTCAACTCTCTGTGAAGTGCTGTGCTGATCGTCCCATTCAGGTGGGCACAACATGCTACTTCAGAAATGTTGGATGTGGTACAGCTCATACCGCACAGGAGAGTGCGACACACTACCCAGGATGTGAGATGAGGGAGGAGGCAACACAGGACTCTGAACATGACAAGTATTTAACTTCTCCCTTCTGTTGGGAGGCAATCTACTCAATGTTCATTCCCTCCTACAGGAAGGGCCTTTCTTGTCTTCAAAGAGACTGGTCCCACAAACTCCTGGGACTTGGGACTGCTCTTTCAAACTGAAGAACTAGTCATCTTGCCATGGGCCCCTTGGGGCTCTACAAGAGAGAAACCTGAAAAATCAGATGACGGGGATTGATATGCCCTCTGCCCTCCAAAACTGACCCTGGAACCAACTACATTCCAGATTTCATGAGACCATATTTTGGTCATAATACTCATAACAAGCAAGTTTCTCTTGTCCTGATCTACAACACATCCAGTATCATGGCATCCTTGAAAAAGGTGACTGTTCTGCATATGGTCAAGCAAGAAGCATGAGTGGACTATGTCTTTTTGACAATTCTCCACTCTGAGGGAGGATGTATTCACATCATACAGATGACGTTTTTCAACATGAAAAAGTAAAAGCTATGCGATAATGCCAGGTAAGATATTACTGCTATTAAATTAATGTTGTTGTGACTTACTCTTTTTATTAAAGAATGAAAAAGAAAAATTCATATACAATTTTAATAATCACAATAACAATCCTGTAAAAGACAAACAATGATAATGTCAAAAGTATACATGGCCTTTGCATATCTTTAGCAATTTATAAACCTCTGTAAATCAACCTAGCTTTCTGTTAAGGATATACTTTTCTTTGTATATTTTATCATATGAGTCTATTAATTTCATCCTATGCATATTTTATTTGTTTTACTCTCATTCAGCTATTAAATTTATTTTATGGACAATTAGTGACCAGAAACATTTTTCTACACTTTTAGGTGTAATCACCCTTAATTAGAAACAGATATCCAACTAAGAGCAACACATAAAATGCAATTACCATCCTATACATTTTAAAGTGATTTTGGATTGCTTGGAACCTCAGCTGTTTATAAAATACATGTTTTCAAAAAAGTCCGAACTCAAACATTCACAAGTAATACATCCTAAATGGATATCTACCTATAAATGTTTAAGTGATTTTGAATTGTTTGGACTCTTAGTGATGTAAAAATGTACATTTTTCAAAATGTTCAGTGCTCTCACATTCACAAGTAATCGTTCTTAATTGGACAACTGTTAGATGCAGAGACACAGAAGAAGATGGATGAATATGACTTATCAATATCTGCTGAAGCAAGAATATAAAAATGCTGCAAGTTCATGCTTTTTCACATATGACAAATGGCAACTACAGTTTTTCCCAGGAAAGATATTTCTTTTTACATAAATCTGCAAAAGCCTTTTTGAGAATTAAATTTGTATGTTTATAAGACACATGCTAAATGCTTCCCTTTCAATTCAAGTTCCAGCAAAGAAGTGGGTGTTTTTTATATCCTGCGCTATACAGATTATACAATTATCTTAAAAACAAGCTTCCTAACTACAAATGTTTCCTATTCTACAGGAAGATGAACATAGTCCTGTACTTACTTCAAGTGTCATTTTTTTTGTTATTTTCCTGTGTACTACCAAATCTATACAGACCCTTCAGAAAAAGATCATGAGCAAATGATTTACAGCCCAATTTACTTATGAAGAAGCCATGGTAGCTCAGTTGATTGAGCATGAGTTGTAATCCATGGGTTGCAGATTTGCTACTCACCCAGTCAAGCTCAGGTGGGCTGCCTCTGCATGACCTTGGGAAAGGGACTTGACTGGCATTTACTCAGCATCTTATGTACCAGTAACAAATACTGCGTTAAAATATGCCATCAAAAATCAACACTTTACCTGTATGATGGAAAAGATGGCAGCTGATTCTATATAGGTCATTCAATTTGCCATTTTCAACAGTCTACCACTGTGACAGGGGCATATAAGCAAATACACAAGTACATATTCTGTCTTAAGAAAAACTGTGTTACCTTGGTTGTTTGGTGTTAATGGCACTTTGAACACATTATTAGTAATATCCTGGCAAAGAAATGGGAACTAAATGCCTTTCCCATGGGCACACAGTAGCTGCCAATATGGGCTTACCTAGGGAGGTGTCAAAGCAGCAACCAACCAACTAACCATGTTTTAAAGATTTTATATTTGTTACCTTTATTTTTTAAACACATTTTACTGAATTTTATTTCATTATATTTTATATTTTGTTCTGTTGAACTGCACATTTATATTTATTTGGAAGGATTTATCTTATCAAACATCCCGAAAGTGCTTAAAATTAATGATTACATGTACTTTATATTTAGTGCCAACCTGTTGTTAAACATGGCCTGATGAGTCTGCATTACTGATGAAATCATTTGATGACAACTGCAGATTTAAGTGTTCTTCTGAACTGGTGTAGGTGTTTCTACTACTCCAACATATGATGTCATCCACTAACATTGGGCAAAACAATCACACCATACATCAAATTTCAAGTCCAAAAGAAGTTAAAATTACATTATACCAAGGCCAAAGAAGGAATTGTTTAAAAAAAAGTTTTCAATATACTGGTCCACTGGTATGGAACAACATTCCCAATGACATAAGGCAGGCTCCTAGCATTTCTTCTTTTCATAATCAATGTCTCAAATGCATGAAATCTTTAGAAAACTGAACAGTTCTAGTACAATAAATACAGCCTGCTTTTCTGTAATTTTGCATAATTTTCACAGTTGAATTTTTCAATGCAGGATGATATTTTATATTTTATATATGTTTATGTGTTCACAGATGCCTGTGCATGTGTTCCAGGCTTGATACTTTGACTTTTAAAATCACTTAATTATTTAGTGTCAAGCCAGATTCTTCACATCATGTTGTATATACTGTATATATTGTACATAACAGACACAAGACCTCAAATTAGATTAGTTCTGTAACTAACTGAGTTACTGTCTCTAAATAAAGTCCTTCTTCTTCTTCTTCTTCTTTTTCTTATTATTATTATTATCAGCCATTATTTACTCATTATGATGTAATAAGTGAATGAATCTTACTTTTTAAAATATTAAATACTGAATATGCTAATAAATATGACTTTTCTAAAATTAAATACTGAATTATCTGTATGAACACTGAAACTGGATTTATTTCACGGAAGAATAAAATCAAACAAACTAACCTTATCATAAAATCCATAATATGAACCCCAAGTGGGCTGGAGATTACATCTGTCTAAACAGCCAATTCAAGAGCAGTTGGCCTTATAATCCTGATCAGTAGGATTATTTCTATAAAAATATCTTTCACCACTATTAATAGTTACGCAAACAAATGTTAAGGTTTCTCTGTTTCTTGTTTCATCACCCGTATTTCATGGCAAATCAGCATTTTCCAAAACTGAATGTCTTTTCGCCAGAATGGTTTTATTTTTTTTAAAGTTGTTTAAATGTTTTAGAAAAGTTGGCTTTATTTGATGATGGATAAACATTACTCATATCAATCTGAAATAGCTAGCATTTTTTTCAATTACTGTCAAATATGGTAAAATTCTGTTGAGCAGCTTTTGATAAGTTGCATGTAAATGGTTTTGTGTCTTTGATGATGGATTTGCATCACCTGCACAAATTTTGAAAGCCCAACATGGCCAAGATCTGCTAAGGCTTTTAAAGGTTTTTCTAATTTTAGAACAGAAGTCCATATGTGAGAGCAGATCAGCATGATATGTATAATTTGAAAACCTTCATGTCAGAGCGCTTCCAAATTTGGTTAAATTCTATTGAGCAGTTTTTGAAAAAGGATATTTAAAGTTTGTCTATTTTTACAAGCAGGGAACTATTTTCCAGAGAATATATAAATGTCAGCTGTACAAGTTATGCCAGCATCCTTTCTATCAAATTTGGTCAAATACTGCTGAATGGTTTTTAAAAATTTGTTATTCAAAGGTTTTCTTATTTGTATTAATGGCAGCCATACAAACTGGGAAGCCCTTTAAACTATAATATCTTTTTTCAAATTTGGTAAAATTCTGTTTTGTAGTTTTTAAGGAAATTCTCTAACGGTTTTTCTATTTATCTTTGTAATGGTAATCATTATCTGATGGCATTTCAGCATCATTGGCATAAAAATTAAATCCCTTTATGCCAGAATGTTTTCTATATAATTTTGCTGAATTTTTTGGAGAGGTTTTTGAGAATATGTAACTTTATTTGAAGAACTTATTTTTATTTTTAGTAATGACATCTATACTCCATAGTGGATCAGCATGATCTGTAAAATTTGAAAACCCTTTGTGCCAGGATCCTTTATGCCAATTTGATCAAATTCTGTTGAGCAGTTTTGAGAAATTGTTTAAAGGTTTTCTGTTTAGCGATGGCAGTCTCATCCAAAGGCAGATCTGCATAATTTCTGTAAATTTAAAGCTTATATACCACTGTTCTTTCCATGAAAAATGTTCCAATTCTGTTGTGGTCTTTATGAAGAACTCATTTAATGGTTTTCTGTTTTTAGTAATGGTAGCCATCATGGATGGCAAGTCAGTATCAGTTGTTAAAATTTGAAAAGCCTGTCATTTGAGAATGCTCTATCAAATTTTCTCAAATTCTATTAGGCAGTATTTAAGAATTGTTATTAATGTTTTCTAGCAATGGTGACATTATTTGATGGCAGATCTGTATCATATGTACCAAAATGAAACACCATCATGCCAGAATCCTCTCTGCTAAATCCCATTAAAATTGGTCAGGTGATTTTTGAGAAGTTTAAAATAAGAAATGTTGACAGATTACAAACAAAACAAAATGCAAAAGAGATGAGCACACCTAACCTGAAAATGACTGGTCATTTGCTTCATCTCAACAAGATGATGTTTTCACAGAACCTGGAATTTAGGGGAATAGGGAAATCAAGTAGTTCATCCAACAGAAAGCTTTGCTTAAGGAGAGGGCAATTTGCTCCAGACCTTCCATCATCTATTCAGTCAGTATAATCGGAGTTCCCATTTCCTGGTAATGCACTTTTAGTCACAAGTCGCACCTTAAGAGTTTGAGTGACAGTCTGGTTCACTGTGCAAGAACAAAGAGAAATTACATGCTTGATTCCAAATTTTAAACTAGAAAAAGGTTAAATGGCATGCCACAGCATATCCCTGTGTTTCTAAGCTATGCTTTGCATGGTAAGGCCTGACCTCTGGGCCAGTGCTGCATAATGTAAATATTTATTTTTCTCAAGTCTAGCTAAGTGTATATATGGAGAGGATCCTAAGAGTTTCCAGGTTATCATACTGGGAACAATTCTCTTGCACAGTGGGCATGACCCTAGGTCTCTACTGGATATGTCACATTTTAATCCCACTGCATACTTCAATCCTACTGGGAGCTCAACAGTTTCCAAATTATGGCACACAAGTAATTCTTCTAGCCCAAGGACATGACCCTAGGTCTGTATTGGATATACATGTACCAGTATGTAAGATTTCATTTCATGTCCTTCAAATGTATATACATGTATAGTTACCATAGATACAGATCTCAATACTTTCCAAATTATGACTATGTGGCAAGTCCTCAATCCAAGGGGAAAGACTCATGGTCTGTATTGAATATATGTCTGATTTAATCTCATTTGCTTTCAACCATTATGTACTTCATGTCTGCTGCGATAACACAACTATTGGGTACTTTTCCCGCCATCCAGCATATAAATCGCTTTAGCCCTGTACCCTAATGATAAAAACTGTCTTGCTTTTGAATTTAACAAAGTGACACCTTTGAGTTACACTATCAAAGTGACTGGTAAATAATTAGTAAAGTGAGATAGGAAATATTCGCACATCAAATTCCTTGTCCTAAACAATGTATGCCTCATAAAATAAAAGACTGAGCTATCACTGCTCTAAATACACACTAGTGACTGCTTAAGGCAGGGACAGAACAATGTTTGGTCAGGAAACACTTTGCTGCTGACCACACAAGACAGATGACCACTGCATACAGGACAATTAAATTTGCTTGCATGGGGGGGGGGAAATCAGAATGGATGTTGTAAACAGGTGACCACTGATTAAAGGTGACCATTAGGACAGGTTTGACTATATTATCTACTGTCTGACACTGTTCCATATTGAACAGATAGATTAATGTGAAAGCTATTACTGTATCTGGTTCAAAAAGTAGTCATTTCATGAATTAAAAAATGTTGTCACTACATTTCTCATTCTACTGATCCCAAGTACTATTCATTACTTCACTGAGGAAGTGAAAACAAGAAAACCTTGTTATTACTGATCATATTTCATACATTTAGATGTAACTAATTGCTGAAAAACAAACAGCAGATAAGTCTTGCTTTCTCAAAGTCCATCGGACACATCCAACTGAAGTGACACTGTCAAGTGTGGAGATATGCACCCTGGTTATGTCTTACAGGCTGAGTGTGTATGTTTTCGGGTTGATTGAATCCTTATTGGACAGTACATCTCCAATGTCCTCCCATTTATTTAACTGAGAAATCATCTTGGCCAGATACCACTCTTTAAAGTTGGAGAACCAGTGGCCGAGTGGTCTAAGACACTTAAAAATGGCATTCAAATTACTCCTTGGCAAATCTGTTTAACAGATAAATCTGGGGGATTCCATACATGTTGGCACAAAGATATGACACTATTTTCCTTTAAATAAAATGTCAATCTCTCCCTGGGATGAGCAATGAAAACATCTTTTCACACTACCTACAAAGTTCACATGGCATCCTGATAACAAAAAAAGAATGATCACACAGGCCTGCAACAATAGATTTTACATCAAGTTCCCACTCTTTTACCACTGTGTAATATTTACTCTGACAAGTGAGAGAGTGAAATGCAACTTTGACAGAACTCACACAACATTTTAGAGGGATAAAGGAAAATTGCATTTAGTACTTAATGCATTGGTGGTCCTAAAAATGGGACAATCTGGTCTGCTTTACAAGTTTTGCCACCTTAACTTTGTTGTCTGCACTGTCCTATCATCTTTTCTTTGGGGACTTACATTACTGAAATAAAAAGTTTATCAAGTACTCAAGAACTCATGAAAACATTAACATGTCTGAATATTCCTGGGCAAACCTGAAACAAGCTCCACTATTGAATTTTCCATTCCAGATATTGCTCTTATTTAACCTGTGTGTTCACTCATGATCAGCATTCATTATAATTGCCTCTTTTCAAATTAAGTTGCCAATTAAGTGATAAATTTGTATTTGTATAAATTTAGTCCCTTTTTATTATATCAGCCTTGAAATAAATCAAACCTTTGTTGCCAGCCTTTAACCTTAAAAATACTTTACATTAGTGGTTATCAATGACTTTATGTTACAACACAGCAGATTACTGCAAACCCTGAATGTTCAATATGTTGATTTAAACTGGATATGAATCACCAACTTCAAGTTTTTAACGACTCTGTAGCAACTTTGGCTACTGTTTATGCCAATGCAGATGCGAATGGACACACACTAAATAATAGGCACATGTTTGTATTTTTCATTATGAAAAGCACACCCAAGGGTGCACAGGGGTTAATATTTGGGGGAAACAGACAAAACTTGTGATCCTTTGTTCAAAGTTCAGCTTTGTTTTGACACAACCTGTTTTGCTGCCATCAGCTTTTTTCTAGGGTCTGATCCCAAAGTGCTGAGAACATTCGATTTTATGTTTCCACTCTTTGACCAATGTGCCAATATTTTTTGTGATACATCTAGATGAGAGAGAGAGAGAGAGACTCAACTTTGAAAGAATTGTTTATACATATATACTGAAAAGACTGAAGCTTTATTCCATAAAACCTGGTTTTCTGTCATTGTCTTTGTTTTAGTGCCTGATTGTCAAGAACTTTATATTTTGACAAAGATCCTTAAGAACAATATAAAATCTAACAGCAATCCTGACTACAGTAGTGAATTAAGTCTGCCTACCTACACAGGTGCAAAAGGATGTTGGCCTCTTCTTCAATTCAGATTAAGTGTGAGCTATGAATAACTTAACTAATCAACCCAATTAGTAGGGATTAAGCCTGCTTGCTTGGGAATGCAAGGAAATGAAATATGGTATAATCTTTTATAGAGATATATACCATAATATACTTGCTTATAAATCTAGTTCAACTGCAAACTGCACAGAGCCAAATCTGTCATCACATAATGTGCTGGATGATCTGGCTCTGTGCAGTTCATAAGGAGTAATCAGCAGAACAAACATCATAGACATGATCTGCTGACACATTACGCTATCGCAGATCAGGACCTTTGATGTTTGCATTTTACCTTCACTTATAAGCAAGTATATATGGTACACTGTAGCTCAATTTTTTAATCAAGGCTTTCAATGACATATCAATGATATCAAGTGCCCATGAAAATACATTTTTTTAACCACGCCATGAAATTTGATACAAACAAAATTAAAGTGATTCATGGTATTATGGTCATCATGAGAAGAAATGTATGCCGACCAATCATTATATTGCACTATTTATAGAATAATTATGCCCCGTTTTAAACTACAGACTAGTTTTGCTCACTGGGGTTGGGATGGTATGTGGGAGAGACATAAATATATTTATATGAGCAAACTGCTTACCATTCCTCTAGTTTAAATTGTAACAGCTAGGTTTTTGTCACAAAAATCTTGGACATCATATGTGTTAAACAAGAGTCCATTGAACAGTCTGAAACAATACTGAGCAAAAAGAATTTCCAAATTTTGAAAATAAAATCATGTCTTCCTTTTAACTGCTGAGTGTTGAAACCATCTCTGATACTCTTCAGCAATAACAAGAGTTTCAAATTAGCTGCAGTGGTGCACATATTGGATTGAATCAAGGACTTGGTAAATGTGGGCACTTGCCCCCACTGAATCTAAAGGATGGGGTGGGGGAGGCCAATGTGTAACCAGTAAACCTAAAGATGTGTCAACAACAACTGAAAATTTGCTTTAGTGACCTGAACAATTAATAAGGCTATCTACCCACCTCATGTGTTTCATTTTCATTTCTGCAGCAACGTAGCACTTATGTGAATAGCTGTTTAATTCTGTGCATTTGCTTGCTTGCTTGTGTGTGTGTGTGTGTGTGAACATATTAGTTTGCAGTTTATATGTACATAATATAAGGACTCAAGGTAGATTAGTTCTCATTTGCAACTAATCAAATAATCTTCTGAAAATAAAGTCTGTATTATTATTATTATTATTATTATTGTTATTATTATAACTTACGATGATATAAAAGTATATAAAATTGAATGGCTAATTTAAGTTTTTCTATTACTATATTAAACTGGATTTGGGACATATGTACATTTTATAGCTGAGCAGACGGACAGCAGCAAAACAATTTGCCTTGTTCTGCTATCTCAATGTGGGATTAAAATCAACTGTTAATACTACAATATTCATTGTAAAACAATATTTATGTTTTAAAAATAGAGATGATTTTTTATTTCCATGGACATGTCCCCTATAAATTACCAAGTGAAAAAAATTGTATACATTAAAGGCAGACATTGCAAACAAACCAATGAGTTTAATTGATATTATTAATTTCAAAAGTATGAAAAAAACTAGTATAAAAATTAGTTTCTTCAGGTGATAGAGATAGCAGAGTGCATGATCCAGATGACAATGACTAAATCAATATTTCTTTTCTGTAGCAAAATTTCTCAGTAATAAATAGAACATTCTACAGGTTTCAATGTTGCTTTCAAGTGAAAAGCTTGTTGGTGCTGTTATAATCCATCTAAAAAGCAGAAAGTCTGGTATATCTAGCTGCCCATTTAACCCTTCAGAGCAAGAACTGGACCAAAACTAATGCAGTCTGGAAAAGCAATTATGACCAGGTTAAATAAGTGAATGCCTGTGTGTATAATTGTATATAATGGATTATGTGGCAATAGTAGTGCAGAGCAAAAGCTACATAGCAAAGATGGCAAAGGAAAAAAAATAATATTGCCCCTAGGAAGACAAACCTCTTAACCCAAATGTAAACATGCCCAATGAGATAAAGGATGACAGATAAATATGTTGCAAAATCAGGCATACAGAACAGAAGATGAATGAAAGCAAGAGTACCCCAAAATGGTATATTTTATATACCTTCTCCACGTTTAATAGTCCTCTATGTTGATAAATGACATTTCTGCACAGAAACCAATATGTTTTCTTGTGATCATAATGGCCTTGACCTTTAACCTCAAAAATTAAACTTTTTCTTGACCTTAAGTGCAAGCCAGCTAAATCTGGGCCAGGCCTGTGTTTTAAAACCTGCACTGTGCAGAAACCATTTTTTGTTTTTGTTTAAGTCAGTGACCATGACAGTTTACCTGTTGGTCCTAAAATCAATAGCCTTCTTTCTTACCTTAAGTGTAAGCCATCCACAAAGTTTGGTTGCGGTAAGTCATACAGATCTAATGTTATTGTGAGGGGAAAAAATCCTTTTTGTCATAACCTTGACCTTTGATCTTTTAATGCCAAAATCAGTAGTTTTCCTAGCACCAAGTTTAAGCCATCCACTAAGATTGCTAACTTGAGGCAACTGAGAACAAGTTATTGTTCAAAAACCATTCTTGTTCTTTCAGTCAGTGACCATGAACTTTGATCTTTTGAATCTGAAATTGATACAGTTCTTTCTTACGCAAGTGCAAGCTATCCACAAAGTTTGGTAACCAGGTAGTGAAGTGTAAGATGTTATGCAGATACCACTTTGCTTCTTTCAGCCACAGCAGGGCTTGAAATTAACAATTATCCACTATCCTGCAGCAAGTGATCTTGCTGATAGATCACTAAAGGCCAGCCTTCACTAATCCACTGAAGCAGTGAAAATTACCACCAGTCACCATCATATTGGTTGGGTAGTGGTCATGAGTTAGTAATCCCTTTAGTGGTCAATTGATCTGTTTACTGTGTTAATTCAG
This sequence comes from Megalonaias nervosa, assembly GCA_016617855.1. Classification (NCBI taxonomy): domain Eukaryota; kingdom Metazoa; phylum Mollusca; class Bivalvia; order Unionida; family Unionidae; genus Megalonaias; species Megalonaias nervosa. The sequence continues at coordinate 124,912 of JAECUM010000027.1, forward strand.
CAACTATCAACATCCTGCACATGACAAAGTACAATAAATGCATGAAGCGCAGATGGACAGGTGTTAAAAACAATCATCCACTCATCAAATAAGTTAATGTGATTATTGTTAAAACAGTCTGCGCACATGGAACTAGCCTCACGTACCACCTCCAAGCACTGATTTCATTATTGGTGGTAACAAAAGGAAAATGGTCTTGCGAAAGTATTGACCAACTGGAAAAATTTGCATTCACCAATTCAACAAATGATCCAGAATTATACAGAAAAATGTGTTTTAATATTTATATCATTGCTGATAAGCATCCAATGCATTGTGAAGTAACAATTGTAAACATCTGAAAGTATCTGTAAGTTGCATGCTGCCATTGAAATGGCAGAAATCAGATGGTAACGAAAGTCACTGCAAATGTGATCAAAAGAGACTAAGTAGCCTTTGTATAAATCCAAAAGGTCTTAAAACTGGAAATTTTGGTAAAAGTTCTGTTGTGTTCTTTGAAAAGAAACTGTTGAAAGTTTTTTTCCATTTTTAGTAACAGAACTGTTTTTGATGGTGGATTAGAATCAGTGGTATAAAACTGCAAGTGCCTCATGCTCAACTGCTTTCTGTCAAATCTGGATAAATTCTGGAGTGGAATTTGAAGTGGCCAAATTTCAAGGCTGTTGTCATTATTTGGACCATACCATAAGCTCACTTAGTCATATGGCCCGATGAGCTAAAAACAAAAGGTGTTCAACTTATGAGTGTGAACATTAAATTGTACAAGCCCGTAGATAAACAATTATCACACCCAGACTCAACTCCACATTCCGACATCTGATTGGCTACCATAAAATCAACATTAATTTAAAACTCTTTTCTCCTAAAGTTGTTCCAGTCATTCATTGCATTATTCATTATTCAGTCTTTTTTTTTTTTACATAACACTGTCCCCCACAGTCTAACATAAATATGCTTATTTTTAGGAAAAACATAAATATGCTTATTTTTGGATAAATCTTCAATCACATAATTTTTAGACCTTGCTTTCTAGGAACTGTATATTGTCTTTATTTAATGGCCCAATTATTTACAGAAACATATTCTAATGAAACGGTATTTCCTACACACATCAATGACCATCATTTTACACATTATAGTTTTACTTGTGCTTTTTATCTTGATTTTCTCATCAAAATAACTGACGCACTTGAATCAAAATGTTCACAAAATCTAGTAAGAAAGCACTTTCAGTAATTCTATTCACAAAACACAAACTGTAATTAACATCTTCATGTTCAAAGGTTCACAACATAAGTTGGTACAATTAACAAATGATAACTTGTAAAGAAACTGGCAACAAATGACAACTTGCAACAGAAAAGAGCTCAAGATACTCCATACTTAACACTTTTAAATGTTTATCTACCAAAAAAAAAAAAAAAAAAACCCACTGAAGCATGTGAAATCTTAAAAATGTGGTTTTAATAACAGTTTGGATAAAAACAATGGCAGCTGTTTTAGTAATTGTAAGTAGGGAAAATGAGCAACTTGAATATTGAGTGATGATGAAGAAGGATAACCTGCCCAGCAGTATGCTAACACTATCACTGCCAACACAACATCACCTTTATAGGGCTTACCAAAGCCTACTGTTTATTGTATCTACTCCCAAGTTGAGTCCAACTGCAAACAACATAGATCCTGATCTGCATATCATAATGTGCCTGCAGATTAGGGTCTATGTTGTTTCTTCTACTGTTACTCCTAACAAACTGAACAGATCCAGATCTGCTGGCATATTATGTGATGGCAGATCTGGGTCTTTGCAGTTTGCAGTCAGACTCTTCTTATAAGTGAGTACAGGTATATACCATATTTTTATAGCAAGTCACTCCAAAGTTATGTGTCCACAATTACAACATGCCAATAACTATGATAATGGTAAAAAAACCCCAACAATTTCCTGATCCTGAAATGACACCTCTTTCTAAATTTTAAGTAAACAATACCCACACAATGTACTTAACAAAGCCCGTTTATACATAACCTGGAGCACTCCAGGTTCTTATTTACATTCTTTATCTTCAGCCTCCTGGGGTAATATATCAAGGATTCTCATTAAACCTGGTTGTCTGTTTACCTGCCAAACCCAAGTCAAGGTCAACCAAGTCAGAGGTACCCTACCCATCTACAGGTAAACCCAGAGATGTCAATTTTGTACTTATCACAATAAATCCAATAATCAAAAGTATTTAATGTGGCCAGTGCCATATTATTGGGGGCAGGGCCCCACTTTTCAAATTACTCCAGGGCCTCCTAGAACTTTAATCCTGCATTGCCTGTCTCTATGAATTTGGTCAGGTTCAGATTTATTTCTTTGAGCAACTAGAAATATGTTCATGGAACATGGATGCCCCACAAATGTGCATGAAAAATAAATGGACACATTGAGACTCAAAGGCTGATTTTTCTTATACCACTGTCATAAACAGGCATAAAAATTCTGATTCTTTAAGCAACAGCTATTTATAGAAAGGAACAGAAACAAAAAAAATGATGTTAGCCATAACCAAATTTCAGATGTCAAAATCACGATTTCATTTGATGTAAATATCTTTAATTTTTACATTTATCACTGACGGAAGAAAGGTGTTGAAAAGCTCTCTTAGATTAGCAGAATTCCAGGTTCTTTCTATTTAAACTTCTTTCCAGGAAACATTTCTCCCAGATCTTTGACCAGGTAGTTTATACCCTACAACAGGTACACAACATATTCCAAGTTTGTTTGAAACTGATCAGAAATATGGACTCGACAAAGTGCTAACAAGCAACTGCATTCTTCTGGTCCCCAAAGTCCAGCACACTAACTCCTGAGCCACTGTGGATCTTTGCCATGTGTAATCATACCATTAAACATTGGCTATTAGTAATTGGAAAGGTCCCTTCAACTATATTTGCCTTCATGTCTTCTTGTATTTAAATGCGCACTAGTCATGTACAATATAACTATAGTCTGCACCTAGGATCTTAAGTGCTTGTGATGCACACTATTTCCAAGTTGTAGTTGTTGTAGTGTCTAACGCCATTTTTCAGCACAAGATAGGCTATACATTGCGGCCAATGTAACTGGTGGAGGAAGAACCCTGGAAAACCCCAGGAAGAACCACTGACCCACGAGAAGCTACTGGCAAGCTTTCTCATGTACCCATGTCAGCCAGTCTGAGACTCGAACCCATGCAGACAGAGGTGAGATGGCAGTGATCCGGAATGGTGAGCACTTCAGACCACTTGGCCACTTAAGGCCCCCACAATTCCCAAGGGACATATAAAACTATGATAGTACTTAATGTACTAGTACTGGTGAAAACAAACAAGAGACCCTTGAATGGACAAACACTCCAGTGGCTGAAAAGAATTTCTAGAAATCCAAAACCCTTTCTTCTTTGTAACTGCTGAATATTATAACTGCTGAGTACTGAAACCATCTCTGATATTCTTTTGAGTAATAACAAGATTTTTGAAGATATCCACTGTTTTGATGTCTAAATGGCACCATTTTCAGTTACGACCAACCAGACATCATAAAAAGTCTTTTGATTTTTAAAAAAAATCACAATGCCGGAGGAGACACAATAACAAGATTTTCAAGAGAACCATCATAATATTCATAATGGATAAAAGTTCAGCAAACATTTCTAGATACTAAAAGCTACATATCATAAAATATTTGTTGGTGAAAACCCCATACTGATATGACCATCCATTAATCAGAAGTAGCAAAAAGTTTTTATGATGATGTCAGATTGATATCACTTTCATTTAAGACCAACTAAACACTATAAAAGTTTTCTGATCAAAACCCCATCTTGATATAATTTTCCATTTAGAAGGATTTTCACATACTGGATTTTTGATCAGCACTGTTTTCATGTAGGATGAACTAGATTTCATAAGATATGGCTTACCATTTAGGAGAAACAGCAATAATGATATTTTCAAGATGGCAACCTTACTGAATATCAAAATGGCTAATGATGTGGCCATGTTGGATGTCCTAGTGGCACCATTTTCATTCAGGACCAAATATACCCTGGGATGAATGTGTGTGTGTTAAGTTCCACTGCAGTTCTCCAAGTAGCTTAGACAGTAGTGATAACAAAATATGCAGAGGAACAGAGAAATGATGGATGACAAACAATCAACTATACCATAAGAACTTTTGGATTATGACCAGGAGAGCTACAAATGAGATCATTTCATATGCTTGACAGTTTTGCACCTTAACTTTGTCATTTGCAATATACTATCATCTTTTCCTTGGGAACTTGAATTATTGCTATAGACATTTTATAAAATGCTCAGGTAACCATCAAGACACTCACACATTACTTGTTTACATACCTGGTTTACCTGAAAAAGCTGCATTTTGTTATTTCCACTCATTATCAACCAGCAATTAATGTAATAATTCATATTATTCTAAATGATAAATATCAGACTGTCTCTCCACCCATCCCCCGTTAGTCCCAACTATAATTAAATAAATCTTGAAAATAAGTTATACTAGCAACTGGTATTCAACTTGGCAGAATTCTACAAAAATTATAAGTTTTGATAGCAAAAAGCATTGTTTTAAAATAAAAATTAACTGGTATCTTAAAGTGTTTATCACTCTTAGCAAAATTTAGCCATTGCTAGAGACAATATAGGCATGGATGGATGTGTGCAGAAAATTGTAGGCAGGTTTTTGTATTTATCCTGAAGAAAAAGTGAGGGATTGTAATGAAGTCAAGATTGGAAGGACATGTGACCAAAAAACTTTGTGAGAAACAAGCAATCTGTAGTCAAGGCACAACATTAAATGATTATGTAAAAGTATGCAGATCAAAATCATCACAAGAATCATTTCAAGCTGGTCTTTCATTCAGGTACATATATATAAAACTGCAGTAAATTTAAACCAATAATTATTTTCAAAGACATGTCATTTGATTCAACTAAATCCACACATTATTATTATCTGATACATCTAACTTCAAACAAAGCACATATTCAGCATATTAAAGAACAGAAGGACAGTTGCACCTGGGTACAAATTTTATTGGCAGAGGCAAACAGTACAAAACTGAAACATTTTGGCTTTTACACTAGAGGAATATTACTAGTTTCTAAAAGATAAATTCCTCTTCAAAAAGACCCTGCTGTGATATACATTATATATAATGGTATATGCATGATTTTAAATAAACGACAAAGTCTCTAAAATTGCAAATTTACTCGTGTTCAAAAAGCAGGACAATTATAAAAAAGTATAAAGAGAAATTAAGTTGATGTCTGCTATAAAAGAACATGAGTGGGTTGCAAATGTGCTTGTGAACAGATGGTAACATTTTCTTCCCTAATTACATTTTTTTAATAAAGTCAAATTAAAGGTCTGATTCAACTCTTGTAGGGAACTTTTCTTATTACATGCACAGTATACACTGCACCACCTTTGGCACAAATCTGTGATTAGTACATTCAATCATGTGACAATTTTATGTGTCACAGTGAAGTACCCTTCTTCCTGGGGTTATGATGTTACCTTAATTTACTACAGAATGTAAGGTACTACCAAGATGTGGAAGGACAAAACATTATGTTGATGTCAAGTGATGTTCTAAGTATTTTACAAGTTCCAATGCATAACAATGAGCAGGAATTTCAAGGCCTGATTTTTCAGAAAGAAAAAAATCTGCATAGTTGGGACAATATCTCACATTCTGAAAATAGCTGAAATAACACAAAGACAAATTAAGCTACATGAAAATGTAGATCAGGTTTGCCATTGTCCAAAAGTTGGGCCAGGATGCTGAAAATGGTGGAGTAGGATAGGGGTATACCAAATTTTCACCCATCTAATCATATTATGATGAAAACAGGTAATCCCAAACAACATCTTTTCTGGGTAACTTGCTTGTACTACCAAAGTCATTCAACAAAAAAATGAGTATCATGAAACGCACATTATTACTGATGCATCTCAATGACCTGGACCTCTTGGTCAAGGTATGCAGTTTTAAACGAGAAGTGGACAAATCTGTGTCGTTAATCTTGGAACTCAATTTCTCAATCAGATGAGCAAAGAAAAACACTTCGCTAACATATGGATTCAATCTCAACTTCTGGTTTCAGAGGTGTACCCGAGACCATATTAGTTTCCTAAACAAGTACTTGACACAAAAAAATTGTATTGTAAACATTGTTCCTGGTGCAACAATGACTGCATTTTCTGGATTGAGGAAAGGCAGGTCACTTGTAAAGATGCTTGTCTAATTGGACAAGCATCATTTAAGCAGATTCAGTATTACATACAGCATATGTGAATAAAATTCATGTACAAATTCCAAGTCACTTGTCATGCCAAACAAGCACCCTAATGAAAATTATTTTAGCTCCAATTTTATACTCTCCCCCCCCCCCAAATCACTGTCCTCCAATAAACAGAAAAAGATTCAGCAACAAAAAAAGAAGACTGGAAAGTCTATCCCTGAAAGATCACAGTACCAGACAAATTTGTAAAATACAATGTTTCCTTGCTCAACCAATGAATGCAGCCATGGACTCGATCTACATATAACAACTGGGGTCTGTTACCAGGGTGTCCTTGGGCAAAGCACTTTGCTCCAATTGCCTCAGTATTAAATGACAACTTCTGTTGCTGTGCCATAAAACATCAAATGAAAACCAAACCAACATAATTAGATTTACCTGGCCTGATGTAAATATCATGTAAAGCCACTCTCTTTTTCATCATGCTAGGTGTCCAGCATAAAATCTACCAAGAACAGTCACTATCTGGAGATATAATTATCAGGAATGCTATATAAAACATGTACCACAGACCACTACAGAAATGGGATAAAGTAACTAACAGCTGCACATACTTTGTGATCTTCATTTATCCAGCCCTTCCTAGGGGAAGGATATTAGTAATTTTCTATTCAGGTTAAGACAATGACTTGTAACACCTGATACTGACTTCAAACCCCATTAGCACTATCAGTAATTGTTTACTAGTATGTACAATGAATGTACTGACAAAACTATTTCCTCAGAATACTTTGTAGCCTGCATACAATGATAGCTACACCATTATGAAACAGTAGTCCCTATTTGCACAATCTTACCCATTATGCCTTTTGGGCAATACTTCACTACACTTTTTGCCACAATATCCCATCATGCATTTGTGGGCTCCTGGATGACAATTAAGAATCAACATCTAAAGAATTAAGCCAAAATATACTCAATTAGTATGAATTAAATCATGCTGAAGAAAAAGGAGGTCACACTTAAAATGTTTAAGTCTTCTGAGGATTTCAGTTAAAGTTAGCAAATGGGAAATTACAGGCTAAGTTACACTCAATCAATAGTCATTTTATGGGGTTATTAGGTTTTTTATGTCTGTAAAATTGGAGTACCATTGTCCACCAGTTTAGATAAAGCTGGAAATGAATTTCTCAATAATTCAAACAGGAATCTGTGATTTTCTTGTGGAGGATGCTGCATCTGTGATATATTACAAGTTTTTCCAATTATTACTGGAGTAGCAGTGTCAATTATGCTGAACTCTGTTCAGAAAAGAAAAGCCATGTGTCCATTGCAATATGAGTATATATGATCACATTGCATTTTTTAGTTTAAGTTAACTGATAGACTGGTTTTATTTCCCCAACAAACATGGGAAAACAAGAAGCCCAAGTGAGCATGAGATCACAAAACCTTGCTGACATCTACTTAAAATCTAAATGCAGGAGCAGTTGGACAGGAAATCTTTGCCAGTGGATTACTAACTATATAAATTTATTCTAATGGTCACTGAGTGAAAGAAGAAAAACAGAATCTGCACAATAACTTTCTTCATGACTTGCACTTTGGTTAAGGAAGAACCTGTTGAATTCAAGGTCATAGGTCAAGGCCTCTGTGACTGAAAGGGAAATCTATAGTTACCAACTTTTGTAGATGACTTGCACTTGGGGTAAGGAAAAACCTTATAGATTACAAGGCCAAAAGGTCAGCCATCAGGGTCATTGTGACAAAGTAGAATAATGGCTTCTGTGCAATAACTTGAGTTTTACAACATGTACAGTTACCAAACATTTTTGATAGATTGTGTCAGTTGACATGTACAAAAAGTCTACTACCATAACATTTTTACCATGAAGTGATGAGATGCCTGGACACCACAAGTGCTGCAGATAAGACAGACAATTCCACAAAGAACATTTTGACCCAGTTTATCAGACATCTTGAAAAACCAACAGACCTACCACTTCACACTTCTAGATGAATTTGTTAGATGCTGCACTGAACCATTAACATCCATCACACAAATATAAGATCAGTAGTGATTCTCTGAGGCTTAGTACATTGTACTAGCCCTATCCACTGAACTTTTTGGATGTGGAGTAAGTTACAGATGCAACATTTTTGTCCATGGATTTTATTATAGAAGACCTCATGGAAGACTGGTTTATGTACCAGTAAAATGAACTTGTTAAAATAAAGTTATTATTATTATTATTGTTATTATTGTTATTGCATTTTTCAATCCAAATAATTATAATAATTACGTGACTACATAAGGTCAATATTGTAAATTTTGTTTTCATACTTTGACATTTGGATGTTCACAATAAGCAGATAGGTTAGGATGACAAGGTTAGTAGAATTCATCAACAGAACAGGCCATTGTTTATAATGAATGATGATGTAAGCTGTGACTATTTTCATCAGCCCATGTGTCAGCTCTACAACATCCTGTATACAGCTGCTGAATTAAGAACTGAATTGGCAGATGACTAATCCCCTCATCATCCCCTGCTTCCACAGTATTTAAATGTCACCTACTATGATTAATGGTAAAACTACTGAAATCACAGCTAATAAAGCATATGGCCTTGAGCTGGATTCTGGATCAATGAGCATGTTATCCCGTCTCTTCACTAAACGCTGGGGGTGGGGGTAGTATTTACATTTCTATCCATGTCTCCGTGTGTTCAAATGTCATTTGATATCAAGAGTACAGTGACTGAAATATATGCCTGCCCACCTTTAACAGTCTTCTATGTTGGCACTAGCAGGATAAGGTTGACTCTCAAGATTAGTGACCAATGGGTCTTAATGACTTGGACCACTTGTAAAGATATGCAGTCTTGAACCAAACTTGATGTGCAGAAACCCTTTATTTTCTCATCAGATGTACCATGACCACTGATATTAAGATCCCAACATCTACATGTTACTTTACTGCCATAAGCGAAAGCAATCCACAAAGTTACTGACACTATGGTGAAGGTATATGACTAAAGAATTTGCAGAAACCATTTTTCTTCATTCAGTTGCAGTGACCTTTACTCATATCCTTTTGACCAGAAAATCAACAGACCTTGTCCTTATGCCAAATGCAAGCCATCAATGACATTTGATCCAAGTCTGGGCTGAAAAACTAACGTTGTTATGCAATAACTATTTTTCTTTCTTCAGTTACAGTGATCTTTGACCAAAAAATGAATAGGCTTCTTTTTTATCCAAAGTGTCAACCATGCATGGGTCTGATCCAGATATGTGATGTGGAACTTATTTTTAAAGTGTAGAAACAATTTTTACTCTCTCTGTTAGTGGCCTTGACATTATATGGAACTTATTTTATTGTGTAGAAACAATTTTTACTCTCTCTGTTAGTAGCCTTGACATTATGACATTTTGACCCTGAAACTGATCGGTGTCAACTGACACAATCTATCAAAAATGTTTAGTAACTGTACATGTTGTAAAACTCAAGTTACTGCACAGAAGCCATTATTCTACTTTGTCACAATGACCCTGATGGCTGACCTTTTGGCCTTGTAATCTATAAGATTTTTCCTTACCCCAAGTGCAAGTCATCTACAAATGTTGGTAACTATAGATTTCCCTTTCAGTCACAGAGGCCTTGACCTTGAACACGGTGTCCGGACATAGGAGGCCTTTCAGTATCGGACAAATGATGCTGATGTGTTTTCAAATATAGATAAAGATTGAAAACGAGAGAAACCTTGAAACAGTTATTTTTATAACTTATGCAGTCAACAGCATTAGAATAAATTTATCAATGTGTATTTTCAAGTGATATTTACCAAGTTTCATGGCAATCCATCAAAAACTACATAGCTAGTTGCACTAATGAGATTATGTTCCAGCCTGACATAATGATAATTATATAAACCCACCTTAATAGAGGCAGGGGCACAATAATGCCAGTATCATCCTGGCACTGGAGCAAACTTGTTTATATATACAATTTTGCACTCATTTTCCAGCTACTCAAGTGTCAAGTATTTTTTCCCCTGTGTCATGCTTTTCATTATAAACATGTCACAATGCCTATATGAAGATTATGACTTCTGATTGTTTATTACAACTCCTTGCCCATATTCTCAACACTTTTTGAGCATTAAACCCAAGTTCAAGCTCAAAACCCTAAACTTATGTGATAAATGTAGTACATCTAGGTTACTGAAATTTAGCAGTCTAGCAGACGGGCTCTAGTTATGAAGTCCAAACTTAAGAGTAAATACAGATACAGACTTTTAATGTTTCAGGATATCAGACTTTGCGCAAAATATCTGACATAAGAAGAAAGATACTCAAAATTAGTTAGTTAAATTACTGTCTAAAACCTTCTTAGCTAAACTAACTGCTCTTTGTTTAAGATACCTACCAAAGGATATCTGATTCTGGGAAACTGCCAAATGATACAAGTCCAAGAAACAGATAAACAGTATACTGACATATTTTATGCAAATAAACTGGCTAAATATGCATATTAAAAATGTTCACATACATTAAAAATGCAAAAAATAGTTGAATTTAAGCATATATATTCCATCTTTGTGTATTTCTCCTGCGGTAAGCATGGTCAATGATGTTTTGAACCCTGTACACTTTGTGATGGGGGACTAGTTCCAGATGTTATGTGCACGAAGTGCATGCAGTCAAATGAAGCCACCGAAGTGAGTACACCCCAATTCAACCAGTCATTAAACCACTTTGTTCACTGTTAAAGGCATTATAAATGTCTTGCTGATTAAGAGTCAGTCTAGTATCGTAACTTTCTGTTTGATATTGTTCACAAAAATGCTCTACTGAAATTTGGAAACCCAATTCGTTCAAAACCATGGAATTAAACACCCAATTTTTAATTCAAATCTTATCTAAATCTCTGACATGTCAATTCAATTGTAAATTTTCTCTTCTGATATTTCCAAAACATATTTAATGCCCAATATGAATTTGGTAAACAGGATGTTTGTACTGAATTGAATATTTTTATTAAATAATGCCACAGTATTTATACTTATAATAAATAAATTCAGGCATACGTCCAATATTTTGTTTGGGAGGTCTCCTTTTGAGAAGTGTTTCATTTACTTGCAAGGGCGATCTCTCTGATTCAAAAAAGTGCACTATTGTGACTGGGAAATTTGGAGGAGTGAGGTGGGAAGGTTAAATTTAATCCCCAACCCCTGTGTAATTCCCCTACTGAAATTCATTATCTATCTTTACGGAGTCAGGAAGTGTGGCAAAGAGGTCCCTTGTTAAACCACTCTTCATTATACTAAGTTCATACTGGTTTATGTGAAATAACAAAATCATGGACAATTCAAGGACAGAACCCATATTCTCATGGAGTAACACAGAATCATGATACTGTATAAGCTAAAATAGATCTAAAATAGGTTAAAGTAAAAAGCGAAAAAGAACAAGACAAAATAATTGTACTTTAAAGCAAGCTGTATCTGCCATTACTTCATTGGAAATACAAGTCTTAAAATATGTTCAAGTACTGCAATCCAAACTAATATGCTGTATTAATTACACTAGCACCACAAAAAAAAACAAAAAAAACCACAAAACAAACAAAAAACCCATAAAGTCCTAAAAGTATAAAAGAAAAAAAGAGGGTGGGGGAAACAAAATTTCTTACATGGAAAGCACTATGCTGTTAGCAGCTTTGTCACTTTTTCGAAGCCAATCTCTATCCTATATTCCTTCCTTTCAAGCCATGTTTCACAAAAGCAACAAGAACCCTGTTTATAGTGATAGCTCATAATTGATCAGTCGCTTTGTTTTACTTGTTTAGCCTTTTAAAAACAGCTTATGAACACATGGTAAATTCTTTATGATGTAAAAAATGTACTCAAAGAATGCATATGTCCGAAAATTTGTATAAGGGAGACCACTCACATGCAATTAGCAGATGAGATGTTCACTCACTGTGCACTAAAAACATTAAACTGATTTTTTTCTTCAAAATAATAATAATAATGTAACATATGGTTTAAATATCTTATTTTGTTCTCATTTTCACAAAATATAATTATATTCAAGGACATATTCAACATCTGGTCATAACTGAAGGATATTCAAGGACATGAAAAAGGATTTTAAAACCCAAGTACATTCAAGAATATTCATGGTGTGTACCTACCCCATTGTAACATTTCCTGTTTTAAGGCAGGTATGATCAAGGATTCAGTTTTATTACTTAACACTGAATTATAAAAAACATGTTCTTCATTATCAGGTGGTCACTCTATAGGCAGTACTCCATGCCTCCCAAGGACAACCTTTATATTAAGTAAGTGCCGTATAAGGATGAGTTCACTGCATTTAAGTCCTGCCCTGGCCACTAATGGCTACATTGCCAAATTTCTGGCTCCAATCAACCTTGATGTAAATGATAGCCAGAGACAACTGGTTTGGAGTCGGGTGGATTGTTGGGGGAACAAAAAAAACTCAGACAAGATCAAGCCATGTAAACCACTTAAATGATTGAGCACACTTTTACCATTCTGACTTTTTAAAAGTATTTTCTTACCTATTCCCTGAGGTCTATTTAGAACGTCTTCCTCTGAATCGGATGTGGTAGACAGAGAGCGGGTATCTGAAAGAAAAGACAAATGTAAATTTTAAGGCAAAGAATATGTTCAGGTAAGTGCCAGAACATAAACTAAACAAATATATACTCACATAAAATTTGAGCTCAACTACAAAAACAACAAAGACCCTTATGTGCTTCACATACTGCACCAGCTGATTGGGGTCTAGGTTGTGTATTCTACTGATAAGGCCCAACAAACTGCACATTCTGCAAGCGCATTATACAATGGCAGATCTGGGCCTATGAGGTTTGCATCTGGATATGACTTATATGAATCTGCCTTGCATGCATTATTGTTTCGGTTGCGTTCTGTAACACAAAAGGCTCACAAAGAGAAACTAAGAAAAACAGAGCAAGTGTATATGTGTGATTTGGATTTTTAACGTAGCTTTAACAATTTTACAGTCACATCGATATGATGTGTGCAGTGTGGCAGCTTATAGTGATGTCTAGCACTGGGGCATCATGCTGCAGACATGTAGCATCATGCCCCACCCCGTCACATTATCCTGACACCAGGCCAACCAGTTCTAACACTAGCCTCTTAATGATGAGCGCCTAGTGAGGCAGCGGTTAGTAACATTTTTATAAGTATTTAGTACAACTCGGCTGGGGTTCGAACCTGTGACCTCCTGCATCAGAGGCGGATGCTCCAACCACTAGGCAACTGGAGCGGTCAAAAACAGTAAGACCATATAGGCTGTTACTATTATTAGCAACAGAAGCTATATTTGGTAACAAAGAATGGATAATGTACCAAAGACATGGAGGGAAGTGGTTCCAATTGCCTTCAAAGAAGGATTACTGTCTGTTGGATATTTAGATTTGTGGTGTTTAGTAACCATGAAATCTGTGAAATTTGTTACCACAAAAATAAATGCAAATTTAAAGTTCATGATTATGATAGACATCACAACAGAAGAATAAGAATAGTTCCAGTGAAGTGCTACGTTGATACTGTTGTCTAATAAGAAGTCATATAGGAAAGAAAATGAATAAATATATAAGCAGGCTGAATAACTTATTTTAAATAATATATTGCTTTAAGGTTTCATCTGAAACTACTACAGGACTCCCTCATTATAATGCCATCCATGTAACAACTGAGTATAAGTACACTTTATAACAAATTAGATGTGATATATATATATATATATATATATATATATATATATATATATATATATATATATATATATATATAGATAGATAAAATTTTGCCACTACTTAATGAAATGGACTGTGTGACCATACTTGCCTTACAACAGTAACCAGGTTTTAATGAAGTGCCTTATAGTGAGAGGGGTGCTATACCTGTGTTATTCATTGAATAGCCCTTTAACTATATCTGCACTTAGTGGTTAAACATCAATAAATCATTATGCCAACAGCTTGCCCCCCACCAACACACATTTTTAGCATCAAGGACACAGAGTACTTCTCTGTTCAGCACATATCTCTGGTTAGATAAGAATGGTTTTAGCTCCCATTTGTAGGTTAAACAAAACCCTTTCTATTTTGCTGCTGACACATTACTCCTATGTAATTTCTCAACATTAATTTCAATGCCAGCTGCATGTAGGAGTTTAATTTTGGGAATGTGAACTCGAGAAAATCTGTTATGTAATGGTTTTAAGAAAAAAAAATGGAAAAACTATTTCCTATACTCTTTTCAAACTCAGATTTCAAACTGCTGCTTTACAATTAGATTCCCTTAAATATACACTGAGGGCCTACTGTGAACTCTACTGACCAGCATATGACATCATATAATGTGTCTATGCACTATCGAGTTACTGGTTTTGTGTAGTCAAGAGATAATTTCTATGTAGTATACATGGATAATTTGATCTGGTTAAATGAATATTATAAAATATAACCTGTCTAAATGGTCACCTTTATATAGCAGTCGTCTGTTCTCAACAGCCATTCTAATCCCCCCCCAATACATTTCCTATTTAAAAGCTATGTACATAACATTCACCTGCTTTCTAGAGTCACCAACCATATATTTCCTAACCAAATAATGGCTTCTTGCTGCTTTAAGCTATCAAAGAAGCATATTGACAGTGACCACTCATTGTATTCAACTTAAATGTTTGCTTCATATGGAAGGTAGATGAAGACATATCTTGTGAATTGATTTATGCATTTCTTACTTTGCACCATACTGCAGTCACACTGTCAGTGTAAATCAAAAGTGTCAGTTGTAAAATTAGAAAGTGATGTGGCTTTTATCATTATGGGAGAAGATCGAAGCAATTTGTTTACTGGATATTGGAAACAACAGTCATGTCACGGAAGAAACATGTCACCTTTTGTGCCATCATGACAGGTATAGTTTCATATCTTTATCTATTTTGCCTGAGAATTAAATCTATCTCTGATGAAAAAAAGTTAAACTTTGAGGAGATGTATGAATTACTTCCCTTCTCACCTGGGTCATTCAGTATATAAAAACTTGTCCATAAAGGCTGGTGATTAATAAAATTTTGGTTCATGTCTTACCAACAATAGCCACATAAGGCTTCTTTTCATTCCTTCTCACATAATAGAACTGTCTTTTGATCTTGGTGAGTTGAGCTAATGGTTAATCCATATATTGTTTCAAGTGTGGATATCTGTTTCTATACCTAATTATCCAAGGCAGAACAAAGAGTCAGTCCTCTGTTACAGTCATATCTAAGCTCTCAATTCATAGTGAAATTGGTGCTTTTTCATGTGCAAAGAAACAAACTCAGATCAGGGATAATTTCAAAGACACTGATAATTTACAATAAAAATAGATTGAGTAAAGTGAGCAGAATAGAGCAACCTTACAACATACACATATAATTTTGTGCATTAAACAAAATCTGTTGAAAATGTAATAACAAATGTAATAAAAATAATAAAAATAAATCATAATAATTGTATTTGGTACATGATATGAAAGGTGGACTGCATACAGAGGTCGCCTGTTTACCAAGGTCAATTTGGCCTCTTCATATTTACAGGTTTGACTGTATATGTATACTGTTTGTAACACTTTGAAAATCTTTTTACCATACAATAAAATTGCACAATATGAAAGCTGCTATGAATTACTGAATTTCAAAGGACTGATTTCTGTGCATTTATTTATTCAAAATAAATAATTCCCCATAAGACTGACAATACACTGTAATTCCAAAGGAGATATGTATGAGTGCTTTTAATTTGTGATATTTATCTATCTAGAAAACATTTGGATGGATGAAGTTAATAATGCCAAGCTCTTAAGATTTTTTGAAACTTCTCCCACTGAATGAGATACAAATCAGAAACAGTGTCAAAAATTATATATCTACATAATTTCATCATTTATAATCTTCAAAAGCTTCCAAAATCTTGCTGGATAGAGTATATTACAATACTCCCTTACGCTATCCATGAGAGCCATGGAGTATACTGCAATAGTGAGACTGCCTTAAAAAACAATGTACATTATACATATTATTTAACACTGACAAGAGATCTGTGATCATACCCACCTTATAACAGAAATAGTGTATAATGAAGGGCATTACAATGAAGAAGTGCTGTTTAACTGTTTAATATGCACTTTGAACTTTATCCCAGTTACTGTGAATGAAGATGATTAATACAATCATTCAATATTTCAAGAATGACATTGGGGATACCCATATTTGCTTGTAACAAGTGAATAACAGATACATTTCATTGAGTGGGTTGAAAATATGAGTTTCTCATCAGAAAGATGAAATTTACCTCTTATTCACTCAAAATAGTTTTAAAAAAATATTTTATGTCCAAACATATTGGCTAGCAATATCTATTAGCTGAATGAAGTAGCAGATTTTTTACAGTATCCCATGCAGTAATGTCAGCTGTGTACCATTTATATTCTACTGTGTATTGTAAATAATCACACTGAAAATATCAGCAGCACCAAAATTCTCATGCCTAATTTAAGGCAAAAAAAAAAAAAAAACAAACACAGAAAAAAACAATGAAAAAACAAGAAAACATGTCCTGGGAAATGGTTACTACCAGATCAGTAAGTGATAAAATAACAGCTCAGATTATTTTCATCTTAATGTTATCAATATCTACTAAGTGCAGTGAAAAAATACTTTATGTATTTCACTGCAGTGAATTAGCTAAATTATTTCTATCCACTAATTCACAGCATAAAATTAATTATGATAATCTAGTCAAGAAAGGAAGCAGCTCTTTATAATAGCACCAATAGTACCAAAACAAATTCTTCAATTTATCTCGGTCTTTTTTTAGCTAGTTTGATGCATGTTATTGAAGTATGCAAACATATAGACTGCATGAGCTGCTTTACAACAGATTTATTTGTGTTTTTAAAAAAAATCATTTGTTCGATATGATTAAGAGTGCTTTAATGTCTTGGGCTCAAAATCTTCCTCATGCTCCAGTGAATGTTTGAACACAGCAAACTGCATTAACCCAATACGAATTAAGAGTACTTTGATGTCTTCGGCTCAAAATCTTCCCTCATGCTCCAGTGAATGTTTGAACTCATATAAACCAATAGGACTCATGCTTCTTTTCATAAATGCACTATATGATAGATATGAATAAAAACTTACATCATTCTGTAATGCAATGTAATGGAATGATAAACAAGAGCATATCAGGTTACATAAAATTTACATTAGTCAATGATGATATATTTGTTTGGGTGATATCTTTCACTGATAAGTACAGTTATCATGCCTGTCATTATGGTGTCTCCTCAACCAAACAGATATCAATCACATTAACACACTTTCAAAGGTAACTGCCAGCTCTGATGATATTCCTGATCATATGTCATTAGATAAACTGGGGCTGCAATACATACACACAGACAGATACACAATTAAAGAACTGTGTATCAACTTGGTAATATATTTTATCTCTGCACTAACTTTACTCTCAGAATCTCTTGCACATGGCTGCTCTGGCAGCTGTTAAACTTCATGGCACAAAACCAAATACTAAGATCAACTCCAACAGATCATTAAGTCATCTTGGACTTGTGACCAAAAGGGTGCTGCAGATTCAATTCTCACTGTCAAATCAGCCTAGATCAGCTAAAATGGTGTGCCATGGTCACAGCACTTGCTTCAGAACTGAATAACCTTCAAAGTGTTGCTACACCCTAAAACACTACATCAAACCAAATTATATAAATATAGTCTCTATCCTCCTAAGAGCTAATCTTGGATTACATGACTACCGGTACTTGTATAGGTTGCAATGTACTACATGTATTTCAATACAAACCAACAATGAGGGCACCTGCCTTGAGGGGTAATTTTATTATAACCATGGTTGACATGTTCATAATTTTGTCCAGAACTTTTTTCATTATAGAATTTTTTTTCATGAAGGAGATCTACTGACAACTAACGCAAATAAAATTCTTCCTCAACAGTCTGAACATCCAGAGATTTATCTAACTTTATATGCCTAACCTAATTCCAAGGAACCAGAAAAATCTTTGCTAAATAACCAACAAGTGCATTTCAAGTGCTGAAGTAACTGGAGATGGCTGCTGGAACAAAAACACAGCCTCATGCTTCCACAAACACCAGTCAAAATGAGAAACTTGTTCCTAAAAATTGTCCAATCTTACCTGCATGAGATGTCAAAGTAAAGTGACCCTGATATATAACACCTGAATACATCTACATTTAAGTTTTCATATGTCCCCAAGGCAAGCTAAATAACAATTTGATTGTGCCAACATTAGAAGACATTGTAATGCAAAACATGAAGACCCTGTGACTCTGGAAACTCACTGCAGGGAAGCACTATCATACTTCCTACTGATGATTTCTAAATCTGTTAAAATTGTAGACTTTTTGCATATTGTCTGTATCCAAGTGATAAGGAAAACATAATGATGGCAACAGAACTCTTTTTCCCCTATACCTACCATATATATATACTCACTTACAAGTCGAATCTAACTGAAAACACAAAGATCCTATCTGCCATAGCATAATGCACCTGCAGATTAGGGTCTATGTTGTCTGTTCTACTGAATACTCCTAACAAACTACACAGACCCAGATCTACTGGCACCTTATGCGATGGCAGATCCAGGTATGTGCAGTCTGCAGTTGCACCTGTCTTATAAGCAAGTACAATGCTGTTGGGCATTTCTGCACACTTAAGGTTTTCGTCTCCAATACTGAAGCTAAACGCATACCGAATTCGACCGATTGATGAAAATAAAATACTGCAATGCTTAACATTTGAAAAGAGGCAATTGTCACCAGAATATTCTTTTCAAAATAATATTAATTTTGGACACATGGGATCCAACTCCCATGTTTTCATGACTCACGATATGTTGGCCTATTCTGTGTACAGCTCTGAAAAGATGTAATGTTTGTCATCGGGCAATGGAAATGAAATACATTACTTTGGACTCTTTCTGTCATCATTTCAGTCGAGTAATTAGGTCAGGTTTATAGCCAGTTTTACAAAATTCAATGTAACAATGCCAACAAATGGCAAGAGATATTAAGCAAACTAAACCGATCTTGTAAAAAAATTAGTGAAGTTCAACATTTTATAAAAAAAAGATAAAAGCTATTATGTGGAAGAGAAACAACAATGAATAGGATGTAATGTGTTTACAACGTCTTGTTTATGGGGAAAAATAACTACAGAATTTAGAAACAGACTATACGCCAGGGAATTTCTTGAGAATCCCTTTCTAGCAGCAAGTTGACACATTCGCTAGCAGACGATTTTGTACGTGTGGGACAACTTCTTGCAAAATTGGAAACTTGGATTAAGATGCAGAACTGTTTTAAGGTATACATTCCCATCTTTTATATAATGTATTTATTTGTATGATTCTAAAAGATACATTATAAATAGGATTTTCTGGGTTACAGGTTCAAAAACGTCATGGAGTGGGTCTTCATGTCGACATTTAGAAATCACATTTTCATATGCAATTGGGGTAGAAATGTGGGATATTTTTTGTACACTTTATGAATATCACTTTCCTTAATTAAAATACGATCATTCTTTCTTGATACAAAATGGTTTTTTGACCAAAAATAACACATGATCTAATGTTTACATAAATGATGTATCATTGCACAGAATCACCCGATGCGCAGAATTGGCCAACATGGGGGTATATATGGTAGATATATCTGTGATACAGTTTGCCCATGTGAGAAGGCATGTGGGATATATCTATCAGTATTTCATGCAAATGCCCTTACTGACACTGTTGATGACATGTGGTCATGATTATGCTTATGATGCACTAAAAGCCTTTCCTTGTGTTTTGGCCCTGAAATAAATATCTTGCAGGCCTATAAACAGTAGTTCTTATTTACAACAAACTTTACTGTATTCAAATTTGTGTTGTAAGCTGAACCGTTTATGCCACATATAATGAAGTAAAAATGATTTAAAATAGTCTGCATAAATGAATCTATATCATACTGATGATACACCATATTGTATCTACACAATTATTACATGATTTTTTTTTTACAATGCCATTTCATCTTTCATTTTATAAAAAGCTAAGTCTTTATTTTGTCATTGCTACATCTTTCTTTTGACAAACATCTTTCACTTTTACACTACTTTTTACCAATGCTATTACATCTTCCTTTTAACAATGCTACATCTTTATTTTGACAAACCAACATCTTTCTCTTTTACATTCTTCTTTCTTTTAACCATGCTACTACATCTTCCGCTGACACTGCTACATCTTTCTTCTGAGAAGCTCACATCTTTCGTTTTTTACATTTCTTCTTTCTTTTATCTTTCTTTTTATATTCTTCTATTTACAAATGCAACATCCTTCTTTTTACAATCTTTTTACAATCTAACATCATCCTTTCTACAATACTATTTCACCTTTCTTTTTACAAATGCTACACCCTTTGTACACCACAACACTAAATCTTTCTTTTCACAATGCTATTTCATCTTTTTTATAAAAAAAGCACTTGACTTTACCAATCACTGCCATCTCCCCTTTGTCCATGTGGGTTTGAATCTCATCTCATGCTTGGCCAATGTGGGTATGTGAGAAAGTCTGCCAGTAGCTTCCTTAGGGTCGCTGGTTTTTGCCGGGGTTTTCCTGGGTTATTCCTCTACCAGTTATACTTGCCACCATGCACTAAGAAATAATATTAAACCCCAAACAACAACAACCTTCTTTATACAATGATGCATCTTTCTTTTAACAACACCATTATCGTCTTTCTTTTGACAATGCTATTTGTTTTGTTTTTTTACAATGTTATATTTTTCTTTTTACAACACTATTATCATCTCTCATTTTACAATGTTACAAAATCTTTCTTTTATCAACGTTACTTCTTGCTTGTTTTTATAATGCTTACATCATCTTTCACTTCACAATGCTATATCATCTTTTATTTCACAACACTCTATCATTTTTCTTTTCCACTGCTACATCTTTCATTTTGCTATGCTACTTCATCTTTCATTTTCACAATGCTAAACCATCTATTTTTGCAACACTTCTTTCATTTTACAATGCTATATCATCTTTCTTTTACAATCTTACTACATCTATTATTTTATAATGCTATTTCATCCTTCTTTTTTTTAAAGTGCTACTTCATCTGTCCTTTCTGCAGTATCATCTTACCTTGTACAGATCTCCTTCCAAGCAAGAAATGACAGAACAATAATCCATCATATGCACTGATCATGGTGTGGGATAGAGAAATCCTCGTTCCTGCTTACAAATTTTGACCCTTAGGTATTTCCCTATACCATATCAACACATATGATGGATTCTGTTAGTGTCACCTGCAAACTTTACTGTGGAGGGTCATTCATTTTCTACATGCTCTTTTCAGGTTTTGCATATCATAGTATTTTCCTTTGATAAAAAAAGATAAATCTGTTGATATAAATTATCGAAGCTCCCCGTGATAAAATCAGATCTTTTCACTTGTTGCTCTATTGTTTATAATTTTCGTCTAGTAATTGTACCAAATTGTAACATTTGCTGGTCTCAGTTTAAAATGAGTTTTGAAGTGAAAATCAAAAGAACCAAAATTCTGAATGTCATAGCATTAGATAATTTGGCACAATGAATGCAGTATGTCATTTTAAATTTAAAAAATGAATATTGGAATTAACCTTGAGCTTGCAAACATTACTGTTTTGAGTAAATTCACTTAGAAGTTAAAAAAATATGAAATATTTTTAAGTGAAGATGAGACCCAGTTGGATATTTGCTGTAAATTTTCCCTCTTCAGATGCCAGTAAATATGCTGGTTGGCTGACAGTTTTCTTTTTGAACCAGCTCTGTGTGACAGTGGTTTTAATATAATTCTTTCACAGGCCAGTGGTTATCTAACTTTCTCTACATTAGCATTAACGTTTTTAAACCTAATGTATATCCTCCAAAAAAATTGTAAAGTGTCATGAAAATAACACTTAAGTCATGATCTTTATGCCATGGAAACAACACTAAGGCAATCTATATGCCATGGAAATAACACTAAAGCTATCTGCCATGTAAATAACACAATGTTCATGAAAATGAAGCAATTTTTTAATTGTCCAGTAGTAGTTTTTGCAAAGGGTCTACGATCTGGAAGCCCCCCAAAAATCAGATTGATGTATATTCCTGAAATTAAAATTGTATGTCTCACTACAACAGTTACTGGGTATACAAAGCCTGCAGTGTCCATCCACTCATCACACCGATGTTTACAATTATGTCCGTTTTCAGACACAGTCTGTGCTCCATGTACACATTTCTAGTTTTAGTTCATTTGTTTTGTCTCAATTTCCTTAGCAGATAGAATGAGACAGTGATGGTTTATAACCATCATCATCAATATTAATGGATATTTGCTTCTGGAAAATCAACAATCACTGTGCAGATTGCTAATCATTAAACATGTATAATGACATACTTAGTATATGATGTTACTTGTTAGAGAGAGATTGTACATATGCTTATGTGCTTGTATATTTCTTCTTCGTATTAAATAATAGTAAATACTATTACAATTTTTAAAAAACAGTCCTGTGAAAGAAAATGATAAAGTAATAAAGTAAAAAAAAAGTATGTGAGACCTTGGAAAATATTAGCAATTTACAATATGCTGGAAATCAGCTGTGCAGGCTCTCAAATGCAGCAAACTAGTGTCTTCTAAATGATTATTCCATACTGATAAAATTAATTCACCAATATATACTTTCAGACAGTCATTTGTTGATCAATAAAATGGGCACTTCAGTAATGTGTAAAGATAGTTTCATTCATTTGCTGATGATGTATTTTTGTTTATGTGGACTTGCGAAGAACATAAATTTCAGTACAAGTAGCCATGGGTGAAAATGGAGTATTACAGATTGTCACCAGTGACTTGCAACAATCTATATAACAAGGTGCTTTTCCTATATTCTTGTTTATAATGCCACTTACTTGGGAATACATATTTATTTAATAATGGCACTAGAAAATGCCCAACAACCTATAGATTATTTCAATAATTTTGCATTGATAAAACCATCATCTGTTCGAAAATATTTTCAGAAAATTAAATACTGCAACATTTAATAAGCTCTCATCCTTAGGATTAAGGTATTTAAAAGTCATAAGGTATTAAAAAGACCTAAACAAAATACTTAACTAGATGGATGGAAATAATGTATTAAAAAGACCTAAACACAAAACTTAACTAGATAGATGGAAAAATGGAACATGGTTTACACAGCCTAAGAGTTGTTTCTCAAGGAGTTTTCAAGGACTTCCAAAAGTTTCCAAGGACTTCCAAAAGATTTCAAGGACTTCCAAACGTTTTCAAGGAGTATCTCTTCTTTTTTATTTGCTGAAACTGAACTTCTTTGCTGTTACCTTGTTTATCACTCCAAAAATATTACAGGTATAAAAGCAGATGAAAAAAGCATAATTACCAAGCTGCTACAGTGAAGAGACCGCTCCAGTGGCCTAAATGGTTAAAGCATCCGCCTCGGATATGGGAGGTCACGGGTTCGAACCCCAGCCGAGTCATACCAAAGACTTATAAAAATGGTACAAACAGCTGCCTCACTAGGTGCTCAGCATTAAGAGGTTAGTGTTAGGACTAGTCGACCTGGTGTCAGGATAATGTGACTGGGTACGACATCATGCTACATGTCTGTGGCATGATGCCCCAGTGCTAGACCACTATAAACTGCCACACTGCAGACATCGTAGCAATATGACTGAAAAATTGTTAAAGCTACGTTAAAAATCATAATCACATCACATCACATCACATAAACTGCCACACTGCAGACATCATAGCGATATGATGAAAATGTGTTAAAGCTACATTAAAATCCAAATGTATCTGATTCTATCTATTATTTTCTTAAAATATGTAAATGCAACACTCAGAAAATAAAAGTATCATAAAATTTTATTCAGTTTTAAAAGTTTGTATTCACCCATAAAATTCAAGGAGCTTGGAGAAAATATGAGACTTTTTAACAATAACACTACCTTATTCAAAATTCAAATAGTTCTCAAGGAGATTTCTCAAATTCAAGAACTTTTCATATGCAGTGTACTGATTCACAAGGGTAGGAATATAATGTCCATTTGACATTCTTCACAGAGGCATTAAGAAAAATCCTCAATATGGGAAATGAATATCCCAACCACTTGCAAATTACCTCATACAATTTAAAACACCAAAGAAATATGATATATATTTATCTGCAGGCCATACATCACCATAAGCAGCGGGAGGATTTTAAAAAATGAGATGCACATTTACTAGATTGGCTTGTATATGATATACCCTTAATTGCAAATTATGCAGACTAAGATCTGTTTTTGCATAATGCTATTTAAACCAGATTCCCAGATAAGTTGCGTATTTGCGTAAATAAGCAATTAAAAAAATGGTAAACCCAATTAAAATAAAAATCAAGTGTACCAAAAAGCAAACAGAATCTCTTTTAAGCAATTATTGAAATAATGTGCATATGAACTGTTTCCATTCTTGCATTTTCATCTTCCTTCATTTTATGTAAACAATAGATCAGTTCTAGTTTCTGCTCTTTACAGCATGCATAGCTATATAAAATTGATATTATTTTGTAAACCAGTCAAACTTTATATATCTCCACCCTACGAGGCTTTGTACTTTCAAGCATTTAAATGCTATTGAAAATTTGACCCACAAAATGATATCAAAAGGATGCAAAATGGCAAGAATTATATTGCAAAAAAAATAAACAAACTTAAGGGCTATTTTGGACATTCTAAACCATCAGGTTCCACAATTACTGTATCAGGTATATTAGACAGTTTCATTGAAGAATGCGTGAACCCAGCACGTGTAATTGTTGCTAACGTTTTTGATAGTATTTTATCGTCAGTTTCAACCATAACAAAAAAGAAAAAACACATGACAGTAATTCACAACCTAAAGATTCCATTGTGCTACTGTAACTGTACACGTAAATAGTGTTTTGTGTTTTTACCCAATTAACTTCAATTTTGATGTGCAAATTTATTTCTTTACTCAACTGAGTTTTTAAAATACCCAGTTAACAAAAGTACAGGCAAGTAAAAAAGCAAATCAAAACAATGCTTATCTGGGGCTCAAACTTAAACATGTCAGTTACAAGCTGGAACAGGTAAATATTTCAGGATGGGGAATAATAACAATAGGTCACTTTCTAATAATCTGTTTATAGACTTCAGGTTCATTTCCCCACCTTTACTATTTACTATCATGATAAGCTATTATCATTATAGCCACTAGTTTGCAGCTGGCTGTACACCATACATAAATAATACAGAACTGTAAAGACAATGCATTTCTTTGTAACTGAGAAAGACAATACATACAGGTTTCACTTGTTTAAGCAATAACATCAAACAAAAATCATCAGAAAGAGAAATGCAGACACATTCTAGAGCTGATATTTTTCTCTTGCTGCAGATGTAGAACAGAATATTCTTGAATTGTTCAACAATTCACCACCCCTTTATTCTTACAGAAGTAGGTCAGAACCTTCTTAAAAAGACATCTGTTCTGCGCTGTCAAGAAAAATACCCTGGAAATTCACAAACTAGGCTTCCAGGTCAACAACTAAATAATTGTGAAGGTAATTCTATAAGAAAGCAATAAGAAGAACACCTATGAATTTAAAACTAACTTCATTTAAAACTAAGAGAGAAAGAGTCATGAGGTTAGCATCCTGAGCTCTGTTGCCAGAAGATACTGGGTTGGATCACTGATGAGTGGCATGAACATGTATAAATTCCTAGCACTTTTGTTGTCATCAATACTGGCTATGAAGCTCAACTGATGTTTTGTCTCAAAGATGGAACACTAAAATGGTGGCCACCTTTGCTGGTTTTTGGAAGAGATATCCCCAGTGAACATATGTGAAGGATCCATCCATCAATATTCTACAATTCTAAAAAGGCATTTGTGCTGCTACAAAGGTTCCTTTACTCCACCATAAAAAACATGTTATTAAACCTGCAATAAATACTTATTGAGCATGTGTCAGGCAGTATAAGGAAGGTAAATTGAGAATATAACCAGCGATCTTCCCTCCCACTCTGAACTCTCAACATTAAAAGTACAAACTCACCAATTTAGCCGTTCAGCCAGAGGGTTGGAGGGTAACTGCAGAAAGTAACATGGTGCATATACAACACTTTCAAAATACACATCTATACTCTGCTGAGAATAACTTGTTAAAGGCAAGAATATATTTATCTTCCCTGAGAAAATAATCCAGAAAAGTTGATCATCAGTCTAGAATTCCTCTAGACAGTTTTCGCTCTGATGGACACATGTCCTCTTTGACTTAACCTGTCTATCTATGTCAAGGTACGATAAACAACCAGGTAAGCTAGTATGAGCTGCCTATTGCAGAAAAATGAGAAATTCAGTCCTCTCAAATAGACTGAAATTGACTCAGATAAACAATGAAATTTTCTTCCATCATGGTGACCTAATCTACTGTATAAACTTTTGGTAATGAATGTAAGTGTGACTCATATTACGGAATTAAAGGTGGTTAAAACTCTGCATACATCTATTAATTAGGTGTACTGTCAAAACTACTGTCTATACTTGATTATAAGTGGAGTCAATTTGTAAACAAAGATCCTGATCTGCCATAACATAATGCACCTGCAGGTCAGGCTCTATCTTGTTTGTTCTACTGATTACTCCTAACAAACTGCATAGACCCAGATCTGCTGACACATTATACAACAGCAGATCTAAGTCTGTGCAGTTTGCAACTGAACTCATCTTATACACAAGTACATACAGTAATCACAGCCTTTCATCACCCATTTATTTTAAACAATAATGAATGGATGATAAAATGATGCCAGAAGAGAAGTCCATGTACTTCCTTAATTTTGGACTTTACTGACATAATACATGTACATTTATTTATGTGGACTTCTATCTACATGTACATATTTTTCTTCATGGGGTTTGGCAGTGACTGGGAGACTTAAAGAAACTGTTTAAAGGGAACTTCAATGAATCAAGTAAAACTAATCAAAATCTTATCAAAGTTTTGGGTATATAATGGTAAAGGTGCAACTATTTGACTTGCATAATGGACAGAGTTCTACGGAATGCATAAATTTACCGCATGTGGTCATGTATTTTTATGCACAGTTGGAAACATCCAGACAAAACTATGGTTACATGTGAAAAACCTTATTATCAGTGGTGACCTAAATTGTCATATGCAGGACCTTTCCAAACCATTGCCTAAGTGATATATCTGATATTTTTGATTGCATGCTTAATTAGACAACTGACGTGTTTTAAGAAGGGTGTAATCCATCTTGTCTTGATACAATACTTGCAAATGAGTCCAATGTATGAACACCTTAAATCAGCCTTCTGGATTTACTTCTTTTCAAAATATTTCTTTCTCCTGGCTAAGAGATGCTGTGCAGTCAGCAGCGAGAATAAAAATATGTTATTAAGTTTCAAAGATCATTTGATGTGAATGAACTATAAACAATTTACAGAATGCTCTAGTTACTCTTACCACAAAAAATTTGAAAAAGTCTTGTTAAATGTGAGACAATCATTCTCCAATTAAAACAGATATCCACATAGGAAATGAATGCATTGTATATTATAGACAAACATTCCCCAATTAAAACATAGATATCCACATAGGAAACTAATGCCTTATATGAACAAAGAACTAAAGAACTAAGGAAGGTTATAAAACATAGGTTGTTTACAAAATACAACTGGTATACAGATCATACAAAGCCTGAGAAAAACTATAGAAAGGAGAGAAAGCTGGTAAATAAATTAAATAAATTAATGAATAAGTCTCTGAGAACATACTTTTTTGAATGATGTGCTGGGGCATTATATCTAGGAACTTGGTCCACTATTAAGCCATATTTTCTGTATTTTTCTAATAAATGTACTGATGGTCAAGATTAGATCATTCTTGTTGAAGGCACGAACATTATAAACAATACCTGAGAAATATGTGAAATATTCAATATATTATTCTGAAAATGTGTGTGTGTGTGTGTGTTTTGGATTTTTAATGTAGCTTTAACAATTGTTCAGTCATATCGCCACGATGTCTACAGTGTGGCAGTTAAAGTGATGTCTATCGCTGGTGCATCATGTCGCAGATATGTAGCATCATGTCCCACCCAGTCACATTATCCTGACACCAGCATATCAAGTCCTAACACTAACCTCTTAATGCCGAGCATCAAGCATTTTTATAAGTCTTTGGTATGACTTGGCCGGGGTTCGAACTGCAACCTCCTGCTTCCAAGGCAGATACTGTAACCACTAAGCCACAGGGACTAGACCCTTTAAGTCACTAAAGTATCAAGGCTTACAAGGATAACAGACGCAGAGGCTTTTTAATTTAGAACAGGTTAACCATTAAGAAGTGCACAAAATGATAAGAAGTTTGAATTAAAAATAACCAGGGATGGGGGTGGGGTGGGGTGTGCAGCGATAATTCCCATTCTGATGTTAATAGCTGGGGCACCAATTATTGTTGGTCATGTTAAAGATCTAATTAATAAAACTTTGCAGTCAAATAGTTTTCTTGTTCGTCTAAAGGAAGCTCAAGTGGTTCTGATTTTCAAAAAGAACAATCCTCTTTATGAGACCTGTCAGCAACCTATCCATTATATTCACACTGTTTGTGACCCAGTTAGCATCATTTTTGAGAACATTTTAACAAGTATTTCTGTTTTATTTAGCTGAAGAATGGGAGAAGACTCTTGATGAAAACAAATATATAGCTGCTGTCCTTAATAGATATATAAATAAGGCGTTTGAATGTCTCCCTCAAGATATTCACATTTGCAAGTTAAAGGCACGTCAGATAGCTCAGTAGATCTCTTACAAAGTTATGTCAAATCAAAAGCAGTAAAATAAGATGAAGTGTGTCTTGAGTACCTGGACTGAAATTCAAAAAGGGGTTCCCCTGGGGTCAATCTTTGGACCTTTACTCTCTAATGTTTTTATCAATGATATTTTTTTATTTTATTAAATATGGCTCTTTATATAACAATGCTGATGATAACACTTTGTCCTTTACCTCAACTAATTTTGACACTCTGACACACTTGAAACAAAGTCAAATATTCTGACCGACTGGTTCACTGCAAACAAAATGTAAGACAACCATGGAAAGTTTCATTCACTAGCTGTGGGTAAAAATACATTCAGTATGAAGCCTGTACTTAAGATAAGCAGTACTGTCATGAACTGGAGAGGAATTGTCAAGCTGCTAGGAATCACCATTGACTATTAACTGCATTTTTTTTTCACATGTAAAAAATCTTAGTAGAAAAGCTTCAAGACAACTACATGTATCTGTTTTGAAATGTGTTGGTCAGAAGCTAACTTGATTCAACAAAATGATAATCTAGCAAATATTTATCCTTACTAATTTCTGCAGTGACAAGAACACTACTGAACTTGAAAAAATAGAAGAGTGTGTACTGAGATTTGTTTATGATGATTATACAGTCACCATAAACTATATCTTACAGCAGAAATGTAAATCCTGAAGCTGTGCAGATTTAGAACCATGGCTATAGAGTTTTATTCTGGAAGAGTAAAGACTGTAAATTTAATATCTGCAAATAATAAGACCATCTCTCTTACCTTGATGATGACAATATCTGAGTTGCTGTTTTATTTTCCTGTCTTATTTACCAGAAGTACCCTAATGTAAGCTCAATTCTTTTTAAGTACAACTTAATCTGCTTTTCTGCATAGTTCTAAATTGGTGCTTTTGCTTTAGTTTAAACCTTTAACCTTTAATTTTAAGTTGCCTAGACTTTCTTTTAATCTTTCAGGACCTGTGTATTTTTAGCTACCTAAACACTAAATTCACTTTAAATTTCTGTCTTTTTAAAATGCTTTACTTCCTTATTTATTTAAATTACGCACTAGTGGGTTTTTGTCCCATTGTATCTATGTATTGTACTGTGTTGGTGTGTCTTGCAAATCTATGTTGGTAAAACACTCATGACAGCTTACATTAAACTGTTGTTTTAAATCATGCTGACTATAAATAAATCTTTTCTGAAACCAGATTTGTCATTACAGTGGTTCCCATCTTATACGGCCATCCCTTCTGCACTGGGAAAGTGGCCTTATAAGACGGATGGCCTTTCCAGATGGGGACTAAATTTTTTGTGAGAAGTATATGTAATGTATGTAGTAGTAAGAAAGCTACATACTTCAAAGCATTTAATATCTTCATTTAATATCATTTAAAAGTAACATTAATTATTAAAGGTTCTTCTTGTCATTATAATAGACTTATTTCAACTGAATATACATTAATAGTTCTTATTCTTGGCATAAGCGTGATATGCAAGTGGGTATTGTTGTCATGCACATTGCAAAACAATTCAAAAACATCATTTAAGTCTTGATACATACATAAATCTCTTTCCATTTGCTCCATTTTCCCACTGCTGCTGAATAACCTCCTTCTCAGTTGCAACATTGTTTATTTGAGTCTTTTCAACATAAAATTGTTTTTTTCGAGTCTTTTCTACATAAAATTGTTTGGCAAGCCCCCCCCCCACCTCACCCGATGTCGTCGAGTAGAATAACTGACTTTCTTCTAAAATAATGCATCTCCATTTATATAATGACATGTTAATGTTTGGTAATGATTTATTCGGATGTTGCCAACTTATGCGATTTAATTATGCAGACGAAACTTTTGTATAGTGGACGAAGTGCCTTCTTTGTAAAGGAAGCGATAAATGTGTTGTCACGTGATTTTTAGGTTACTGTCTGGTACCCTGTTTTGTTCAACATTAATTTCTCTGTGTGTGTGCTAATGCACAAAATCTATTTTTAGCCTATGCTGACCCCGTTATGATCTTGACAATTACATCCGGTTGTAATCATCAAAGAGAAGTACTCGACAGATGTGTATAGCCCAAAACTCTATCGTAACATTGTTGAGCCCATTTCCTGTAAACGTCAGCTTTTATAGACAATGATATAATATTAATCTTAATCTTAGTGTTACATGTACTTTAGTCAACACTTTTTCAGTAACGGAAACTTGACACTGGGAGACGTGTCAATTATAGAGATAATCTGATTACTTAGCTTACATCACAATATGAATTAATTATTGGTTCTGGATACATTTGAAATAAAAAGTGGCTGCTTGTGAGGGGAACATCTTACATTTTTGTATTAATATGCTGGCCGCTGGTCGCGTTAGAGGGGTGGCTGTTCTTGAGGGGTACTTTTGAATACAAACTCGTCAGTGCCAAGGGATTCTGGCCGTAAGAAGTGGGTGGCCAACTCTTACTTCACAATTTAATAAAAAATACTAAATGATAATATATGCATTTTTTAAACAAAATTCACCTGATTCTCTTTCTCATATCGTCTGGGAATCTTCAAGAATAAAAACGTTTTGGCTAAATTTAACAACATCGATATACAGTATTCATATTACCAACCACAACTTGACTGAACAAAATATAATGTTTGATCTTGCAGGGTTAAAGCAAACCAATGTAATATGATAGGTATCATACTGCTGAAAACTGATCCCCAATAAAATGTGAGAAGACACTTACTTTTGAAACATTTAAGACACTATAAATTTTAGAATGAAACTGGAAAACAATATTGCTTTCAAAATGCTAATCTAGGTCTTTACATCTTTGCAATATTACAGAAAGTTACTTGATTTACAAGCTATTAATTCATATATATTCACTGCATATGATACTTAACCTAGAGTCATACATTTTGCAAACAGATCAAAATTCCCCATTTACATTCTAAATGTGTACTTTTCCCCCTCTCTAAAAGTGCATGAATTTATTTACAACAATTGCATCTAAAATGTCATGTAATTCAGTATCTGACAAGAGTGTATGTGCATGATAAATGTGTGATACTGAATATTTGTATATCAAGTGCTTACAGGTGAAAACATTGAAGTCAAGCATGGAAATTAAAATATGACTTCATGTTAATTACATTATCATATGTTAAAGATAGATTGGATTCCAAGTAGACTAACTGAATTTGTCCTAGCCTGCACTGATCAGTTCTAGTAAAATAAATACTGCCTGCTTTTCTGTAATTTTTCATCATTTTCACAGCTGAATTTTTTCAATGCATGATATTTTATATTTTATATATGTTTATGTGTTCACAGATGCCTGTGCATATGTTCCAGACTTGATACTTGATTTTTAGAATCACTTAATTATTTAGTGTCAAGCCAGAATTTTCACATAACATCATACTGTATATATTGTACATAACAGACAGAAGGCCTCAAGGTAGATTAGTTCTGTAACTAAATGAGCTATCTTCTCTAAATAAAGTCTTTATTATTATTATTATTATTATTATTATTATTATTATCATCTAAACAATAAATCACTAAATATTAGTATTGCACTGGAAATGCAATACAGGATCTTTCTGTCTCTCTTTTTCTCTCCCCATATCTGTATCTATACATTAAAGTTGTTATATTGTTACGTATATGAATTAAATTGCTTGTTTGTTAGTTTTAAAAAAAATTTTATTTAATTTTGTTTCATTACATTTTATTGTAAGAATAATATTTTTTACTGGATTTTATATTTTTCCCAGTAAATGTAGTCTTTTGTTTTGACCTGTACAGGACGCAAATGTTTGCTTCATTTTTACTTTTAACTAATCTAGTTCTTAATCTTGGTTCCGATTTTGTAAACACTGAATGAAAATGATTGGCTATTACCAAGGTCATGTTCGGCCCACGTGTTAGCTAAGTTGTAAACAGCCTTTCTTTTTTATTTATTTCCAGTGTGAGAATCTGATTCTTAGCTAGGGTTATTTTGGCCTACATGTAAAATGGCATTTTTTTACTGCACTGTTCAAATTAGTGATCACGTAGCCCTGTCACGTGAGCCACCATGTGATCTAAAATCACGGGTTAAAACAGACGTTTTCTAGTAGATTTGCCAGTCGTATTCCGCACCTTTAGAGCTCAAGGTGTTTTTATTGTTGATGCCAGTCTGTTTTGAAGTTCATCTATTTTTTGGAATTTAATAATTTGTATTCTCTGGAAAACAACAAAAGTGCTTTTCTTTATAAAAATCCTGGGACAAAGACATTTAGTGGAAATTTGTTCTGGAATTCTAAACGGGAACATTATAAGTTGTGATTCAACGAGGAACTGTTGCCATCAGTACAACGACCTCATCTGACGTCATCGCCTTCCATATTGGAACTTCATCGAGATTCGAACCTGGATTCAGTTAGAACTGTTTAGTGATAGGACTTATATTTTTCAATTCTAGGATTAATTTTTCAATTATATTCATAAACCGTAAGTCCTATTTCATATTTTTACCTTGTTTTCTAGGGAAATAAATTATTTTGTTAAATCTTACAAAGCTTGTTGAATTCACTCTTTTCTTTTGTTACTTTTGTACGAGCCTACACGTAACAATATTCATATTCATATATGATCTCTCCACGTCCCTCCCTTCCTGTATCCATTCATTAAAAGTTGTTATATTCATGTTCATACATAAACAAATGCTAATTTTCTCGTTTCCCTACCACTTCCTAACTGCCTATATGTAAACTATATTTTAAGAAGGTTCCCCCAGACCTAGTGTGTCCCAACCACTGTACAAAAAGCAATAAAGATAAATAATTAAAATTACAACAAAAAAGAAATATTTTTTCTTTGTACTATTGTGCAGAGTTTGGACAGTCTGATGTTATATTCCATATAGAGAACAATAGAGTGTAACCTAGATCTATCATTGCGTATCTGGTCTTGAGATCCTCCAAATGACTGGGTGCACTTCTTTCAGTCCTACCATATAAATAAAGATAAAAGGTACACTGTTATGATTGATGGCAGCTGTAATTCCTACTCCCAACACAAAAATAAAACTGCAGCCAAAGTAAAGAATAATCAGGTGACCTCTGACAAACTAGGTTAGGGATAACCCATTTCATTTTTGATGTGAGATGGGGCTGGGGTTTTTGTAAGAAAGAAACTCATGGCCCACCCAAATAGTTTGAAACAAATATTTTTGTTCTGATTAGCTGACAGAAAGAACTAATTATATCCATTATATCTGAATCTAGCAGGAGCATGTTCTTACAGAATTTTCTGTTTATTATGTCCATGTATATATGTATCTTATTATCAATGCTATTATTATTATTATTATTATTATTATTATTATTGTGTGCAACTGTGTACATGTAATAATAATAATAATAATAATGAGGACTTTGTATAGTGCATAATCTTTAGAAGCTCTAAGCGCTTTACAACATTTGACAAAAACTTTAAAAAAAAAAAAAAAATATATAATGATATGATTACAAAAATAAAAACAAACACCACGAAAGTAGAAACAGAAAATATGCTGTAAATATTTAAGGCAAGGATACATTATCAAGTCTTTAAGTCTGTTCTTGCAGTTGAAATAGGTGAGTTTTAAGAGCGCTCTTGAATGAGATCACTGTGTCTTTGTGTCTAAGTGCAGTGGGCAATTCGTTCCACGTTGCTGGGCCCTGGTATGCAAAAGAGCGTTGTCCATATGATTTCATTTTCATAGTGGGAATAATGAGAATACGAGTGTCAGAAGAGGAGCGTAAGTATCTTGCAGGTGTGTACACATGGGTGAGGTCAGATAGGTATGTTGGACTGGAGCCCGTCAGTGAAATGTAGCACAGAGAACAAATTTTGTGTTTAATTCTGGATCGTATGGATAGCCAGTGTAGGGTACAGAGCAGGGGAGAGGCGTGCTCTGATCGTGGTACTCTAAGGATGATTCGAGCAGCTGTATTTTGAACTTTTTGAAGTTTCTGAAGTAGATATTGAGACGAACCAGACAGAATTGAGTTGCAATAGTCCAGTCTTGAAAGTACTAAGGAACACACAAGTGTTTTAGTGGCATCAACTGAAAGATATTTGCGAATGGAGCTGATTCGTCTCAGCTCAAGATATGCAGCCTTGCATATGTTCATGACATGTTGATGCAATGAGAGAGTACTGTCAAGAGTGACACCGAGGTTTCGTACTGACTGTGTGAATTTAATGTTGGTGTTGCTGATATTTATTGTCTGGGGTAAAGGATGTGAATGAGAAAGTCTTTGTGTTGTAATCAGGATGGCTTCAGTTTTATCATCATTCATCTGTAGCTTGTTACATGTCATCCATGATTTCACATCGGAAATGCACCTCTCTACGCCTTGGATGGTAGCTTCAACTTCAGCTGGATGGCTAGATTTGTATATTTGGGTGTCATCAGCATACAATTGGTGAGACAGTGGATGATGATCTATGACACTTGAGAGTGGCTGAGCGTATAGAATGAAGAGAACAGGTCCAAGAACAGACCCCTGTGGAACACCACAGCATAGATCAACTGGGCTGGAGTGTTTTCCATTTGCGGACACAATTTGTGTCCTGTTGACCAAGTAGGACTTGAACTATAGTAAGGCCGTATCATGAATGCCAAATACATGCTGGAGACGGTGAAGTAATATATCATGGTTTATAGTGTCAAATGCTGCAGACAAGTCAAGGAGAGTGAGGACTGTAATCTTTCCGCCATCCAAAGCAGAGAGAAGGTCATTGACTACTTTCAGAAGAGTAGTTTCAGTACTGTGGCAAGGGCGATATGCAGACTGTACATTGCTAAAAAGACTGTTTGAATTCAGATGAGATACATGTACTCTGTATGTAAATATGCAGAGGGCCACCTGGAAGACTAGTTCCACACTAATTTTGTTAAATAAAATTGTTATTATTAGAATTAGTATTATTAGTTTAAAAAATATCAATTATCTCAAGGTAAAAGCAAAAAAGTATCCTGGTTAGAAAGAAAATCTCATATTCTTCCCAATGAAAATTAAATGACCAAGACACAAATCTGTTATGCTTTTCCCTAACCTCCCTACTGAAAACATGGAATAAAAATGCATGTGACAAATCCAAGCAGATGTTTTTCCACTGCAAAAGATTTGAAGTTCAATGCAGGATATCTTTTTTTAAGATATCAATGTATCCCTAAAATAATCATTCTGAACCAAATTAAAAGTTTCTGTTTGTTTCAGCTCATTTTAATGGCACTATTAATACATTACTGGCTATATCATGCAGAAGAAATAGAAGAGCTAAGTGACTTTCCCAAGGACACACCAAGGCAGCTGACCTGAGCAGATACTGAACACTCACCCTTGGATTAAGAGTCTGATGCTCTACCAAGTGAGCTACCGACAGTGGGTCCCATCTAAATCAGTTTAAACCTTGTGAAGTTTATGAAAAGAAGAATAAATGATAATCTCTTAACTTCTAAGGTAAAAATATAAATTAAGAAGTAACATATTGTAAAATCATCCTTTGGTTCATTATTTTAAGCCAGTCATGTTACAAAATAAAATTAATATAAGCAAAGTGTAATTGTTTCTTGATCATAGGAGTCAATCTGCATTCCCATGACGAGATAAAATTTATATAAGATAACAATATAAGAGTACATCTAACAAACAATAATGAAAACAGTATTTCAGACAACTACAAGAAATATGTTTATTCTTTTGGATCTTTAAGCCACAGGGCTTTTGTAGATGTCACTGATTTGCCTGTACATTTG
Source organism: Megalonaias nervosa (assembly GCA_016617855.1). Classification (NCBI taxonomy): domain Eukaryota; kingdom Metazoa; phylum Mollusca; class Bivalvia; order Unionida; family Unionidae; genus Megalonaias; species Megalonaias nervosa. Next base: position 162,054 of record JAECUM010000027.1, read on the forward strand.
ACCAAAATTGTTTTGGTATTTTTTTGATATTTCCAAAGTGAGATGCATGTGATCTCTGGCACTTGCAATACTCAATTTAAAGTTTTTAAATGGTCTCTGTCATTATGTGTCTGTCAAAATGAAATGTCCTACATAAAAGACAAACAATGGTATATATTACATTATGTTTTGTAGCTTTAACGGACAATAGTGTGATTACTGGCAAAACATATATAATCCTAAAGCTCATGTTTATTCATTATTTGTCATTTCGGTAGAAATTTTCATCTACTTAAATTCTTACTGAAAGATAAGTTTATTGTCATGTATCTGAACCCATGTGTGTGCATTTGTGTGTGTGGGTTTGCATGTGTGACTTGGGGGATATAATAAATGCATCTTGAAATTTTACAAAAATAATGAAAGTTTACAAATGGGAGATGTGATCTCATGGTCACATGCTCAAACTAAACAAAATACTTGCAGTTTTACCAATTCTTCAGCAGACCCCCCCCCAAAATCAGAGGGATACCATACATATGTATACATTTTTATGTAATAATGCTGCAGAAAATGCTCCATTGAAAACCTCTGTAAAATATGACTTGACCACACCACAAAAATGATTAGCAATTTTCTTATGTATAGACTGACAATTACCCATTTTTACAAAATATGTTTCTGAAGACAGTGTGCATCACCCCATTTATATATATATATATATATATATATATGCAAAAAAAATTTTGTACATGTGTAAATAATAAATAACTTGTCAATATATAGATACTGCACAATCTGCTGTTCATTCACAATTAAACAGAACCTGCGATTGCAACACCCACAAATAATGACCATTTGCATCCCCCAATAGCAAATCTACTCATTCAGTCTCTTTACTGCTGTGAATAACTTTAATATCATAGGGTACTTTTCAAGGTTTTAATGGGTAAGCTTGACCACATGGTACCACTATGAACCCTGTGACCAAAATTATGACCAAAATCATACCAATGTATAAACATTATGGGCTGAAAGAAGACAAGGTGAAAAGTATTGTCATATCTTTATTTCCTTTCATAATGCCATTATATTCAAACAAATATGTTTCCTCTATACCACAGTTTGGTTTATTATTCTAATCTCAATGTATTGAGGTTCCATGCATAATGCTACTCTCACTATAAAGTTGTTTGGTATATAACACAGTCGGCAGTAATGGAACCAGACTACCATGTTATAATGTGCACGTGTATATTTGTGTTTGCACACATGCATACATAAAAACTGCAACCTCATATATGCCAAATAAATTCACTCATAAATCTCATCCAACTACAAACTGCATAGACCATGATCTGCCACTGCATAACGGGCAGATATATCTGGATCTATCAAGTTTGTTATGTGTAGTCAGAGAATGATCTAAACAGTTGGCATAAAAACACAGTAATGATCACAATCCTGCCTTAGAAAGTGACAAAGTAACTCTATTTATTTAAACTAAAATATCTTATGAATGTCAACTATGATATTTCTTCTTGTATTCTACTGACTGTAGTCTACCAAAGCTTCCCTTAAGGTCTCAATTTCAGGGTTAATGACCAAGCTGGAGGGGTAGAATTCCATATGATTAATCTTATAATTAGAGTTACTTCTCTTCTGATCACAGGTGTTACAGGGTGACACCTGTCCCAAGAGGCAGAGAAATTTATTTTAATTATCAGTGTTTGACTTTGTACAAGGATGTACTGTCTAGGCAAGAGTAAACAATTACGTGCTTTTTGTAAAAGGGTTGAAACAAATTGGCTTGGTGTGTATATTTTTTTAAAAAATGCAAATTCCTTAGTAATACATGAAATCATATATTCTCTATTAGTTCCAAGTGTCAAACCAAACAACTATGAAGTCTTCTGAATGGACAATACTAAATACTGAAGAAATATAAAGAGCCTATTGGATTTTAGAAGGGTAAGCTGGGTCACAATAAGAACAGACTTTTTTTCACTATGTCTTATCTGCCAAGGAAAGATTTTTGTTCTTCAAATTCAACAAACTGTTTTAAGCAACACTTCAAAATTCAAGAGATATTTCAAGGTTTTATGGAATCGTAAAATGGTGCGAATACCAGAAGTGTTAACTTGAGGCAGGGTTACCTAAGGTCATGGAGCTGTCAGTAAAAGATGACCTCCACTTGTCACTGACAACAAAATGTATATGCATTTTAGCAGTACATGATAAATTTTGTCTATCCAAATACTGGACAAGAGACATTCCCTGGTATGTAAGTACTATGATCATATTAAATGACCATCTATCAGACACTTCTAAATCCCATGAGGTAACATCTTCACAGCCAATGGTTGTCAATCCACTTCATTCCACATCAACCTTAATGGTCTGTAAGAAGCAGAAAGTGTTTGAATAAGTGCCCTTTACAAGAGTTCCTACCAACAGAAAGTGAGATCATCAGAAAAATGACAGGTCATAATTTGTCCTGTTAAATAGTCAATTTGAGGACTTTACTGATGCTAAATGCCTCCACTGGAAAGAAAAGCTTGCACTGGAAGGTCTAACATATTTGTTGTCAGAGGCTGCTATATTTATTCCAAACTATCTCCCTTAGTATTATAACAAACCATCCGATTTTATAATTTTTTTTCAGCTGCATACAGTCATGCAACAGAGTCAAAATACAGTTTCGGCCAGTTATATAGTCAAATATGGAAGAAAGTGATCTGACAACCTTTGGCAAGCAAACATGAAGGGTGACATGAGAAATGCAGCTCCTAAATTTATGACCCTCAACAAAGACTCCTATGATGCCATATTCAGATGTAAAATAAACAGGAAAAAAGTTTCATGCTTTAAGATAAAAATTTGTAGAGATAACAAATTTCACATGTAAATAACCATCTTAAAAGCAGTATTCACCTAAAAATATCATTGCAAAACTTTACTAAATCAAAAAAAAAAAATTTCTGGTCCTGAATTTGTCCTCCTTTAATATCTATAAAAGATATTAGTAAACAGAAACCCATCTATTTTGAAAATTTAACAAGTTTTTGGTCCATAATTTCATTTTTGCCTTAAATTGAACCCCCATAATATAAAACTTATTTAAAATGTGGTACAGTAGCTGCCAAATTCCAATTGTGAGGTGGGCCAATGGTGCATGAATTGTAATAAAACCCAGTACACATACTGGAACAAATTATATCTAGCGTCAACAATAGGATAACTAATAGTCTTTACACCTGACTAAAGTGAAAATTTCCAAAGTTTATTTTTTCTTATACAATGCCAAAGTTGAGAAGTGAGTACTCTGTGAAGGTGAGCATCTTAAACCACTAAGCCCCCAACATAAAATAAGGTTCACGTGCCCAAATTTTGAAATTAGTGCAAAGACTAGCAAAAGAACAATTTTGCAACAATATTTACTCATATTTACTGGCTAATAACACATGTATTATCAAATCATGTAAATTTGCATAAAACCATTGGTAAAGTGTTGGACTCGCAATCCATGGTTGCAGGTTTGATAACCACTCAGGCCAGCCCCAGGTTGGCTGCTTTGACATGTCCTTGGAGAAGGCACTGAGCTCCCATTTTCACTGCCTGATATAGTCATTGACTAACTAATGTGTTATAAAGTGATGTCAAAACCAACAAACCAAACCAAATCAAACATAAAAGTGTAAGTGCATGTGTTGAAACAAAATAACAAGATAAATATATTTAATAAAATGTAAATGTCAACACTAATCACAATATACACACTATGCTATAACTGACTCTATCCATTTTAATTTAATCGGTCAGCTTCAGTAAATTGAAACACCTCCAAACATTAACTTTTACCTGATTCCACCCATTTTCAGTCTCAAGAGAGGCTTTGCAGCATAAACAATATCAATGACTTTATAGATGTTGGTTAAAAAAACTGGTGAAGTGAATCTGCTGAAATTAATGAATTGTGCAAATTTTAATGATAAAAAGTCTGACTTATAGTAATTTCAAGGGGTTTCACTAGAGATAACTGAAACAGCCCAAGTATATCGAAAAGCAGTAAAATGGAGCATGATTTTGAATTAAAATAATTGATACGTTAATGTATTAGCCAGCAATGAACTTGACTGAACCATTCTGCTCTCACTACAATATGTAATACAAGAATACCTGTTGAGATCAATGAGACAAAATCAGATTTTTATTTTTATCAATCATATCCATGCCAAAGATATTAGAATTGCAAAGAAGAAAAAACAACTACTGCCTGAATAAGATGTGGTGGGGCATAACAAACTTACATTGTCCAATGTAATGTTCAAAGGATACACACAACCTAAGCATACGTTCTGAAGGCAGAGATCTTGAGAACAATGCTTAGAGAATAGCTGGGGAAAAAAAATCTGTTAAGACTTTTCCACCTCAAAAGAATTAACATTTTAGTGTCCATGAATATTTCCATGAAATCTAGACAAGACCATTTCTTCCTTTTAACTTTGAGTATTGAAAGTATTTCTCTTATTCTTCCACATTACCAAGATTTTCAAATTAGCTACTGTGGTGGTCATATTGGATGTCTGATTGGTACCATTTTCATTTTGGACAGACAACTCTACTATGACCTGCAAAGCTAAAAATTGCTAAAAAGTTTACTTACATACAACAAAATCTGAACTTATCAGAGCTGAATTCAAACTGTGGACTTATATTTATTTACACACTGAAGAGACAGAAGCTAAAAATAAAGCTGTACATATTAAGGTAGTATGCCAGTAGCTAATGTTGTTTCTGTACCTACATCACTTAAAATTCCCCCCACCCCTACCAAAGAAATCATAGCCAGAAAGAGAAAAAAAGCATACATGTAAATAAAGTGACATGTTTGCATGTACGTACTTCTTTCTGAAGCAGAAAATGCCAAATTAGGAGCAATTTAACTGCCATTTTTACATTGTAGCATAAAGCTAAGAAGAATATATTGTTACTCCTGACGTCTTCACTTAGATATATGTATTGTATCAGATAACATAATGTTTCATCCATGCTTTGCTGTCCCAAATATGTGAAGGTCATTGTTATTCAATTCAAAAGGACATAATTTGCATAACACATTATTTTCCACTAAAGTAGTAAGCATAATAAAAGTAGCCCTGCACAGTGATTGTCTCTTTCATAAAATGGCACAAGGTTATAGTTAACTTAGTGGAAACTGAAAACTACAATGAAGATGCAACATCCATCACATTGTAACTGGAAATTAAAGATGCTCAGTGTAAGACTAATGTTCAAGTCACCCATTGATAAATGGCAGTTTATGTCAATAGAGATTTCAGTGTAAATCTGGGATCGACTGACTCCATAAACTACAAGAATAATAATATTTATGATGTATGTCAAATGTACATCCATTTGGGAAGAGTAGAGATAATAGCATTTTCAAAATTGCCACCACAGGGGCCATACTGATGGTCAGTCATTTCTATCTAGACACCATAAGAACTCTTCTGATGAAAACCCCAGGTCAATTTGACTTTCCACTTAGGAGGAGTAGCAAATACAAGATTTTCAAGTTGGCCACATACTGATGTCAGGTCAGCACCATTTTAAATTACGATTAAAAAAAAAAACATAAATATTTTAGAGAAAAACCCCATGCCTCATATGTATATTAATTAGAAGAAATAGTGAAAACAAGATATTCAAGCTGGCCATTGTGACAGCAGTATTTAACATCAGATTGGTACCATCTTCATTTAATACCAACTAGATATTATAAGAAGCCTTCTCATGAAAACGCTATTTCAATATGACCTTCCAATCAGGAGTAGTGATGGCAAGATTTACAAGGTGGGCACTGTGGTAGCTATACTGAACCTCAGACATGGGCACCAGTTTCATTTACAACCAACCATACCTCTCAAGAAACCTTTTGATGAAAACCCCATGTCAATATGCCTTTCTATTAAGAAGTGGCAATAACAAGATTTTCAAGATGGTTGTTTCAATAAGTATTTTGGTGAAAAGCCCACATCAATGTGATTTTCTGTTCAGGAATTGCATTAATACAATTTAGATGACTGTCATGTCAGAAATACTGGATGTTAGATTGGCACCTTTTATTTTTAGGACCAAGACATCATATAAAGTCTTTTAGTGAAAGCCCCATGTTGAACTGTCCAGCCATGAAAGAGGAATGACAATAACAAGATTTTCAAGATGGCCACTGAGGTAGCCATAATGGATATCAGATCAGCACCATTTTCATTTAGGACCAATTAGACATCATATCTTTTACTGAAAAGCCCATGTTGATATGACCATAAATTCTGCAGACGAAGCCACAAAAAGATTTTCAAGATGGCTACTGTGGTGGCCATATTGTACATCAAATCAGCACCATTTTCTTTTAGAACTAACTACACATCATAAGAATAAGCATTTTAGTGAAAACATCAGCTTGATATGATCATCTAATAAGAAGGTGTAGCAATAAGATTTTCAAGATGGTCACTGTTGGCTATATTGGACATCTCAACAGCACCATTATCATTTAGGACCAGATTTATCATGAGATGAATGTGTGTGAAATTGTTTATGGCTATTGTAGTAGCACCTTTTCATGTAACTGCACTATGGGGAATTAGTCACAAGCAAGAGGGTTTTCTATATTTAATGGAACACTTATACCTCTAGTTCTTCATGCTGACTCCCTTGCACTGACCGACTGAGAAGGATTAAAGTCACCTATGCTAACTAAGAGCTTTTGCGACTCGTTAATGCTCAATTGTTGAGCTTTTTAATTGGTCTGTGTTTCAGGAATGATGCCACATTTTAATTGTATGTCTCCCTGTACTACATATAATCTGTCCACAGTACTGATGTATAGTGTTTTTATTTTGGGTCTGGTCTTTGATCAGATCCACTATGTCTCCAGTTTAAATCAGGTTTAGGATTACATCAAAAGTCATGTAAATTGTTGAACTATAACACACAAATGGTAAAATTTAATCCATCTTCCCTACCGTCAACAATTGATGCTCTTTTAACATTTCTCACCTGTGTACTGATGAAATGAATCAACTTGATCTTACCTGCATGTAGAAGAAAGATATTACAAGAATCAGGAAGAAGCAAGCCATCCCTGTTGGTACATATTCCTTACTTTCAATAACACAAGTCCCACAATTTCCATTTTACAGTTAAGTATTAACAGCCTTGTCATCTAACCAAGCAAATGGTACAAGTATGTACAGAGAACCCTGTTGGATGGTGTGACTGTGAATACAACTCACGAATTTTCTAGATTATCCAGTGAGCTTAATATATGCATCAATGCATGCATAAAAAAAAAACTTAGTATCCCTGAAACAAACAGTAGGTGAAAGTCTCATTTTTCTTCTCAATGACCTCAAATTCACCGATGTTGTCATTTGTTAAAATGACTTGAAACAATATACTGCCATCATTGTGATCAAGTCCCATCAATCCTGTGTTTGTGTGTCTCAACCAGGCACGCCAACACTAACCAATCAAAATGAACTGTAAAAAGTGCACAAAATTACCTACCCTAGTTAAATCCTGGCAACAACTTTTTTAATTGAAAACTAACTCATGTTCTTTTTTATTTGTCTTTTGAAATTGAGATCAATTTTTTTCTTCAAAATATTATCTAAAAAAAACTTTCATTAAATCTAAAAAGAAATATTGTAAACCTAACTCTTTCTTATGTACCTTCACTTTTCAAAGGTGAATTTCATCATCAAACAATCTTCCCATTTATATGCAAAAGTTCTGCTCCAGAGTAATGATGCAAGAATTCATCTTTTAGAATATACTTCTCACTTATATTTCTAAAATGTAAACAAACTTTTAGTCAGGTTCAAAGATAACTGGCTATCACATATCCAATCACAATGGCACTCACTAGACTTTACAAAGCTGCACTTGGCACTGGTCAGTATTTCTGCTAAACACTTTCTGAAAGACAATCTCCTTTGCTATCTTTAGAGCAGTAAAGATAAGTTCATGGCCCATGGCATGAGGAAAATCAAGGTACACATGAGGTCAATATTTTCAAAACTTGAAGTTTGTTTTTGTCCACTAGGTGCTTCTGAACTAACTGCTTTTCTCAACAAAAATTACAAAGTTTCCAAATTTAAGGACATACTTCTAATCTAAACTTTCTCCCACTGGACAAATACACACACTGTTATAGAGTACTATCTTTCTTGATGACCATGTAACAGACCTGGATATTAAATTATCAAACAAAAGTCCCTCAAAGGAAATGATGAGCAAAAAGAATTTCCAGGAATTCAAGGTAAGACCATTTCTTCCTTTTAATCGTCAAGTGTTAAAACAATCTCTGATATTCTTCAGCAATATCAAGATTTTCAAATTAGCTGCTGTGGTACACATATTGGATCTCAGCTTAGCACCTATTTATTATTAAGGACAAAGTAAACATCATTGAAAGTTTTTTGGTGAAAATACTACATGTCTTAATAATCATCCATTCTTGGGGGAATAGCGACATCAATATTTTTAAAACTGTCATCATGACAACAATACTGGATGTACAACTGGCACAATTTCATTTAGAACAAGTAGATATATAAGAAGTATATTGCTGACAACCCCATGTTGATTTAGCCATATTTTCAAGATATGACTTTCCACTCAAGAGTAGCACTAACAAGATTTACAAGATGACTGCTGTGGTGGCCATACTGGATGTCAGATTGGCAACATTTTCATTTAAGACCAACTAGATATCATATGAAGCCTTCTGATAAAACCCCATGTCAATAAGACTTTCTGTTCAAGCAGAGTTGTGATTAAAAAAAATTTCACGATGGCCACCTTGGTTGGGAGAAGTGATAAGATTTTCAAGATGGCTAATGTGGTGGTTATACTGGTTGTCAGGTCAGCACCATTTTCATTTTGAACCAAAATGACATCCTATGAAGTCCCTCAGTGAAAACCCCAAGTTAATACGACCTCTATTCAGAAGTAGTACCAATAACAAGATTTTCATGATGGTTATACATGTATTCAATGTGCAATGGAATCCACCACCCTTTGGAATGAATGTGTGCAAAGTTTCATGGTAACACTTCCTTCTGTTTAGGAGGAGAGCAACAATAAACTTGCGCTCACACATGACAATGAACAATGTATAAAAGGACAAGACAAAGTGGAGTCCAACTACAAAATACAGAGACTGATCTGCCATCACATAATGTGCTGGCCAATCTGTTTCAGAGCAGTTTGTTAGAAGAAAAATCAGTAGCAAAAAAACAACAGACCCTAATCTGCAGGCATATTATGATACGGCAGATCAAAACTGTTGTTCTTTGCAATTGAGTTGACTTGTGAGTATATACAGTAAGTTGTCTATGACCAGATAAGCTAAAAAAATTATTAACAATAAAATTATGTTAAAGGTAATATAGGTGAGGAGGAAGGAGTCTACTTACCTTGATACTGCTAACTCATTATATTTATACAGAATTATGACAATAGCATTTCATTCAAAAGAATACATTTCATTCATTCAACAAGCCACTGGAATATCCCAGAATAATGACACATCTACTGATAAAGTAAATGCCTCTTTGCATACTGTAAACTCATATATAGTACTATCATAGTACACAGTACAGTTTCATAGACAGACTTTTATCTCCATTAGGGTGATAATAAAACAGTAAAACCTTCACACCCTTCCTAAGAACATTCAAAGTAAAGAAATACAATACCCTTACCCTCATACAGATAAGCCACATCCCACTTAATGGTCCAACAATTCAAAGAATATTCACAATACATTTGATAACTTTTTATACAAAACCAGCCACATATTTTCATTCATAAAACTGCTTAAAGTTAAAAGTGAAATGATACACTGTTCACCCTGATAAAAATTTTAACAGAGCAAGAAATTTTTACAACAACCGAACTATACACATCAGTTATCAATAACATTGTGAGTATGTGAGCATGGTTGATCACAGCACTTGTGTAATTATCTTTTGTTCCACAGAAATAGAATGAGTGTCAAAAACTTGAAGCCATTAGATTTTGAATTAAAAAAAACATGTATCCCACTTCCACATCATGACAATTAATATACCATATTTGATGTGTAATTCACACTGTACACTTATACAAAAAATTTTTGGGGTGTGTGTGTGTACATTTTGTAAGGCTGACACTCATAGTATGCACACACTGATGGTATAATAAACCTAAACACATATATGTGTATACTAGAAGTATTAGCTTCCTTTGTCTGTCAGGAACTCTCCACCTGGGAGGTGCACCGTCTCTCCTAATCTGGTCATGCTAAATGAAGCATGTGCTAGATTTGTTTTGTCCTTGTTTTTCATACTCATTTTGCACATAAATTAAAGTGGTAGTGAAATATCAGACCTGCAGAGTAGTAACTTTCAAGAAAATCAGCAACTTGTAAATGCTGGTTTCAAATGACATCTAAAAATGTATTAATGTAATGCCTTCACTAATGAATAATGAGAGTTCCTTTCACACGAATTTTAATAATTGCTTACTGTTCTTTTCCATGTTAATGCAGACAATATGCATTCAACTCACCATAAAAGGTTAAGACCCCTGTAATGTTAAACTGCCACCATTTTTTCAAATAGTTTTTCCTTTCAGGAGTGCACAGGTTAAAAACTTCCCAGCCAATTTCATCATTTTGTCTTTCATCATTTTGTTTGCGTTTATGGAAAGTTTCCTTTACTACTAAGAGATCTTCTAGTATTACAAAAGAAATTATGATTTCAAACTGCAACACAGAAGAACATGCGATTACTGAAGGGAGATCACCCCTGCTGGGTTATATCAATTTCATGCCACTCTTCAAGAATGCAACAAATTTACATTATGAAACCTTGAAGTTCTGATGATAATGGAATGCAAAGTGTCCACCTTAATGGGGGAAGAGAATGGTATTAAATTTCTTAAGCCCATGTATAAAGAACCATTTTTTTCCATTTTTCTGGATATTTGCAGCAATACATTTTGAGATAGAGCGCGCAACTATTTGTGATGCCATCCGAACACAACTTAAGGTGTGTTTCAGCTGCTGCTCACTTTCAACAAGGCAGATAGACAAATGTGTGCTCAGTGAAGGATATGTTGGGAAGTTGTGATTGCAAAGAGGGACATGCACTTATTAAGGCATGTATTGGTATTTTGGCAAATACATGTATGGTAATTATGTGACAATGGTTCTTTACAGATAGAAGGGAAAGCCATACTAGATGAATTAAAAAAAAGTTTGATGAGTACAACATAGAAAGTCCCTGAATTTTAATGTCAAAGGGCAATATATTATACACAGAAGGGGAAGTTTTTCTATCTAGTAAGGTCCAATGTGCACTCACTGCATGCAGAATGTCAACCAGTAACCCTGAAAATTTGCCAAAGTTCATGAAAAGTTAGGTCTTGTGACCCCTGTAAGGCATTTGCATATAAAATTCGGTCCAGTTTCATAAGAATATATTTGAAAATATCCTGTGTACATGGTTATGTTCTTTACTGTTTACAAGCTAATTCCTTCATTAAAAGCAAAAAGTTTCCCTCTATGACCTTAAAAATGAGGTCACATTCACAACTAACTAATCCCATCTTGGAACCTGCTCAGTACATATAAATATCCAGATAGGACTGGTTGGGTCCTCTGGCTTCTGAGATATCTTGCTTACAAGCTCATATTGAGTCCACAATACCCTCCCCCCAAGCACAGAGAGTGTCACTCTTTGACCCTAAATGTTGGATCTAGGTCAACAAAGCTAACATACCCTGAAACCCACCCAGAGTATTTAAACATCCAATGTGATTTGGTTTGGCTCAATAATATTTTTAAATATTTTGCTCACAAGGTACGTGTGATGGATGGACAGACAGACAACATAAACCAAATATGTCCCTGGTAACCCTATCTATTCATAATACAAATCTTAATAGTGTCACTATTGCTGAATCAGTGTGAATACTGCAATGGAATAACTCAAGAACAATGACCCTTCAGTTTGTCCTTTCTTTACAAATAGATATTCATAGAAGTCGAGCAGAGTGATGTTTGTTATTCAAGTACAAAGATGATCATGACATCACTAACTGCATCACTAACTGCGTTGCTTTCTGCATGTACCTGAGTACTGATCAGGCCAATTTATAAAGGAGATGCCACTCAGGTTTGCTTAATCAATAGAGGATTTGCTGTAGTTCTGAGACTGACACTGGTTGTGCTTCTACACTGCCTCTGCAATTCTCTTCCAGTCTGTAGCTTCAGTATTTATGAGACTGCACCAGTCCATCTGTGCAATACCTTCTGAAGACTCTTTGAAGTGTTTCTTCTTACCACTGTTATGTACATTTAATTTGTATTGTGTGCTTGATCTTTGTCCATGACTGAGGATCGAGTTCATGCATGCACCTGTTTTTCTGTCATGATTGTAAGTTATAAGTAAGTTGTATAAATAAGTTTTTTACGGATATCTGAGTTCAAGGTCTAGCCTTATTTACAAACTTTGAATGTTTAAGTTCAGCTGGTGGAATCATGTACTGTTGTGTTCTGATATAATTTGAAGGGAATCATTTATTTAAATTATTTATTGGAATTACAAAGTGCTCATTTACTTTTTGGGACTAAAATAATGTTTTGGGATCATTGTGAATTCATTCAAAAACATTTTGGATTATATCTTTGGATACATCAAGACTCTTAGTACATCAACCTATTCAAGACTGTTGGCACATTGTCACATTCAATATTGGAATTTATTTGGAATTCCTCTTAAATTTTCACTTTATAACTTAGAGAAATAAATTATTTGCTAATTTTATTAAACTTGCCAGTTTCACTTCTCTCTGTTACTTAGGTTAAGACCATCAAGTCATAACATCACCCTGAGATCACTTTCCCCCTTCAGCTTGCAAGAGAAGGTATTCTTTGGTAGTGGCTCTTTCGACATCTTGGTAACATGGCCTGACCATCTCAACTGTGATTTTGTCAACAGAGTGTGGATGCTTGGAATACCTAAGGAGTGCTATCTGGATGTTAAATCTGACCAGTTCTCTACCAACTAGAGCTGTTCTTCTCTCTGGTCTATCTGATGTATTGTCTGTTAGTGTGCATACATTCCATGTAATAATGGTGAGTTGCATCAACTTTGTCTTCTTCTTAGGTTTTCAACCAGTAAGGAGGGATCCCTGTCAGTCACGGTATGCTGACCAGGGTTAAAGTCAAGCAGCCAATATTTAGAGCACCTTTTTAAGCCCCTTCCTCATGCTTCAGAGAAGAGCAATGTGATCCAAAAAAGGGCTGCTCACCCAGGGGCCAGCCAAGTTCCACTGCTACTTTAGTCCAGTGAAAAGTGACCCTATGCTCTGATCCACTCATGTGCAGATCTGCAGCTACAGTCCCAAGTATACCACCACCTGCTGCTCTGCCACTCACCCATTGCCACAGGACTTGAAGATATCTATGGAAGGAGGGGAATAATGTCATGACTTCTGCATGGATTGGATTTCTTTTTTGTCAGACCCACTGTGACCCTGACCTTTTCATCTTTTGATCCAAAAGTCAATAGGTGTCTGATCTAAAATCAAGCCATTTACAAAGTTTGGGTCAATGTATTTGTGATAAATGTCACATTATTGCGTGGAAACAACTTTCCTTGCTTCTTTCCACATGATCTATACCTTTTGAGTTCAAAATGGATAAATTTCTTCCTTGCCCCAAAATGCAGGCAAATTACAAAGTTTGGTAATGGTAGATGGTGGAGAACTAAAGTTATTATACATATATGCAGATATGCATTAGTGTACATACATGTATATGGACAGATGTTACAAGATGATGTGCACAGACTTGTGGTGGACATACAGAACTGTTGGTATTTGTGATACAATGAACATCAGGGATTTCAGCATCATTTGTACTAGTCGTGCCATGTTTCCAATGATTCTGTATAGCTTCTGAAGAGACCACTGCTCCCCATATCAATGCGTATCCACTCCTCCATTACTGGAAGAAGAACTTACTAACTTTCTCGAAGGAAGGCAAAGAGTATAGTAATTTTTAAAACAGACATTAGTAGATAATAATGTAGATTTACTTGGTAGGTAAAGATGTACATTTATACTTTTAAAATGGACAAGATCTGTGGCAAGAAAAAACTGTATTTGCAATTTATTTTGTAAAAAAATGTTTATAACAAACTCTTTTCAACTATCCTAGAGATTTATATCAAACTAGTTCCACTGTATTACAGTTGTGTGCTTTTCTTTCAAAGTATACCTTGAATGTACCAGTATCTTACATGCAATTGGATACATTAGGCAAAAATAAACATGTTTCCTATCACACTGGTTTTAAAATTAGGATAAGCAGGTTGGATTTTTTTTCACATTATATATATTTCATGTGCTTTTTGTCACTTATGTTTAAGATGGGGGAAAAAGTACTTTGTTGGTAGTCAGAAACAGGAATGGTCAGCCAAATGGAAACACATTTTTTGGGGCTTGTTATGTAAAACAAGGTGTGTACATCTAAATATTTGCCTATCTAATGTGGACACATTAGCAATTCTTAGACTAATCTGAACTTTAAATAAATATACACAATTAGTTACATTTCTGACCTGGATCAAGAGATCAACTTGATACAGTGCTAACCCTGTAAGCACCTGTGCCAAGATAGGATGTGGGTGGGGTAGAGATGAGATTTGTTGGACTAACCAGTTGTGACTCTGAACAGCGAGTTAATGTGAAATTTCCTAACAAGATGCACATCACAAGGCTCCAAATCCAAGTATATTACCATGTTCTCTAGTCTAGGTTGAGACAAAAGGTATTAAAATGATCTAGCTTAAGTTCAACATACAATCAGGCCAAGATTTCACCAAAAGAAGTCTGAAAGTCCAGTCCAGACTTGCAACATTTGATTGATCATTTATGAAATTAGACTTAAATTTTAGTCAATCAAATTGCTGAAGTTTAGACCCGAGATTTAAGTCTATACCTAAATTCTATTGGTGATATCAGACTCAGGCATGGAAATCATAAACTTTTGAGCCTGGGTAAGAGCTTGAGATTTTGTCTGGACTAATCACAAACAATATTATGTGTGAAAAGTTGTCTCTGAATGGCAGATAGTGAAAGCTCAGAACTGTATCACCTCCATTACTGATAAGTTGATTTTAAACTTACGTTTAGTTCCAGATTACTTTTTTGATGACATGCAGTACAAAAGATGTACTGTTTGTCAACCCTTGGAGAGGAGTGTTTGTAACAATAAAGATGTATATTTTACTCAGTGATGTACTTTTAAAATGGACAGTGCATGTAGATTAAACACAAGGATTTTACTACCTGGCACTATAATACCTTGCCCGTTTTTGATAATACAATTAATCTTGTCCAAAAAGAACACTCATGGGACCACAACATGTCTCTTGTGGATAGATGTCTTTTATGTAAAGTCTAAATGTTGTACATGAAATTAACAGAATGGATTCACAAATATTGTTCTGTGAGTAGGTGAACTTTATAAGATGTATGCTATATTATTCACTGTAACCCATATCCCAAGAGCTGAAAACCTTTAAAACTGCAATGTGATTGGTTAATGACAAGTGTACTGTGAGTACTTTTAAGAGAGATCCAATAGTTTAAATGTAAGCCAGTACCTGGCAATGTTTTGTCATATATTTGTACTTGAATCATCAATTATAATTCTAAAATTCTAAAGAAGTTCATTTTAAAAGTTGTTTAATGCATTACTGTATTATTCCACAGGATCTGAGTCATCCAATTACAGGTAAGATTAATATTTTCTTCCATTCAAAACAAATTACTCTCAGCCTAAAAGACATTGGCTTTTTTTTCTCCAATTCAGAATCACTTAAAGCACTTGTCTGACACAATCAATGTCAATGAGAACCGTGAATGTTCCATCTCCTTCCTGTGACACTGAATCAATCACAATCACCAATGCTGATCACAAGTCACACTATTAATGAAGTAAAGAAGTCACACACTTTACTCTTAGCTATGAAAAAAAAAAAATCAAAAAGTGTTCTGAAACAAATTACCAGCGTTCTATAAATTGTGAGGGATGGCATGAAATAGAGATGCAAAAATTTGCTAAATGTAGATTGTGGACAAGTAAAGCTTTCAAGAAGTCAAATAATTGTAACAAACGGATGTACAGTCACTCGGATGATCAACACAATAACATAATATGACACACCTTCTGGCTGCTGATTCAAAAACAAAAACAAGAATGATCAATATCAATTTTATACAAAATTCCACAACACTAAGAAAATAAACAAATTCCAAATTTCTCCATCTGGGAAAGACATATAACTAAAGTATTCCCAACTAGCTGAGATGCTGGGACCACCACAGAAAGGTCCTTTTACTACCAATGCCCAGATAATTTTTTTAACTTCTGCTACTTTGTTTCTTAATAATAAATTTTTGTTTCTTCATTACTGAAATGGTCCAACCTTGTCTGAACATTTCCTAAATATAACACAGAAACTGATCAAATAAACCCCATTAACTTAAGTGGCTTTAATTATTTATTAAAGGTCAGGTCATCCATCTGGCAGCTTGACCTGGATCATTTGGTCAGTCCTCTTAGAAATGGTAATTAATAACAGTTAAATATTATGTCTATCAAGACTGCAAGAGTTAGTTCCCTTAGGGCCACAAAAACTGCCTACTCTAACAAATGATCAACACTGGGTAGATTGCAACTGTGCTTTAGCTGTAAATAACCATATAAATTAACTATAAACTCACAAACAATATTTTTTTGCAACATACTGAATGGATACTGGTAGATAAGAGCACATGGCTTGTGCACTGGTAAATCTGAAGAGAAAAAGAAATCTTCCAAGTACCAAGGCATGCAAACAAAAAAAAATCCTAATCAAAGACATCCATTGTGGTGAAAACTTGTATTTGCATGCCTGATAAGTTCAAGGCCGAATCACTCAGAACTGATTTATATAAAGCTGTAGACCCAACAAAAACAGACAGAATCACCTAAAACTCAACAAAAATCTTTGTTATTTATTTCACAAAAAAGAAAAGAAAAAGGAATGGGGAACATCTAAAATGTTAAGTGTTGGTAATCAACTTCAAACTTTTACACAGCCTAGTCTCATTTATCTGATATCAGTTTATCAAATTATCGATTTTATGTCATGCAACATTTACAGATCACTCAAAACATATTTGATTATGATATTTATTCACTTCTAAGTCGAGTCAAACAACAAATAACAATCATCCTGATCTTCCATAGCATAATGCATCTGCAAACCAGAGTCTATGTCGTTTGTTCTACTAACTACTCCTAACAAACTGCACAGACCCAGATCGGTCAGCGCATAATGCGCTGGCAAATCATGGTTTGTGCAGCTTGCAGTTGGACTCAACTTATAAGCAAGTATAGACAGTAGTTATTGTACAATAGTTGCTCAATATAAATCCCTTCAGTATGTTGTTGCTCCTCTTTTCAAGCATACTTAATATTTTTTTCTATAAGAAATTTAATTTACTTAATTGTATTTCTTAACTAATGAAAACAAATTATAATGAGCATTTTACATCATTAAATTTGTGCTTTATTATCACTGTGGCTTCATATTTCAGTATATTGTGACTTCATATCCCAAATGTTTTTTTTTATATCTCAGTACAGTATATTGTGGCTCCATAATTCAGTATATAGTATCTTTGTATCACTATATATTGTGGTTCTATATTCAAGTATATTGTGGCTTCCTAACTATGTATATAATGGCTTCCCATTTCAGTATATTGTGATTTCATAGATCAGTATATAGTGTATTCATATTTCAGTACATAATATACTGTTAATTCCAGATTTCAGTGTATTATTACTTCAATGTGTAGGTACCCTATAAGGATTTAATATATTTATTTTTTTATCTTTAACTGTTATTTTATATAGTTTATAAAGTTTTGTGACAGCTTTACCTTGTTTCTTTTAGGACTATATGTTTACATTTATTAGGAAGGGTACATCTATCTACTGTAAACATTTTTTTCAAGTTTTATCTCTACACTTTGGAACTTAACATATAAACAGTGCTTTATAGATTCCATTCCTTTACATTCTATCAATCCATACATAAATACACTCTGAATGGGGATCATTTACATAGCTTCTTTAAAACAGCACTGGAATACTTGACAAAGAATTAAGTGCTACTACAATTTGGCACGTACAGTGTTTCTGGTCAGACTTGAAAACAGCAGATGATGCATTCAGAGAATGCAGACTGGTATATCAAATTAAGAACCTTTTATGGTCCAAGACTAGATTGGTTCTTGGAGATGCTATAAAACACTAATAAAATTGTCAGACTGACAGAGGGTAATGGTTAACTAAATTTAAATTCACTGGGCATCAAATGTTATATAAACATATTCATGATTATGCAAGGGTAATACAAGATCAAGAAAAACTGCAGAGTGCACTGTACCCTGCAGGTTCTACACAGTAGCAATGGTTCATTTTGAAACTATGCAGTCCTGGATTTGACATTTGTACTTGACATCCTGGCATTATACAAGTGAATATAAAAATATTCCACAAGAGCATTATTCCCTACATTTATGACTCTCTGACCTAGTCTTACAAACCTAAAATGTGCATTACCTTTAAGCGCTACAGATTCAAGACAATTTTGAACAAAGAAATTAACTTCTACTGGATTTGCCATAATAAGCAAATTAAAGAGAAGAGGTTGGTTTATGGCACATGACAGCCATTTAACTGCTGTGCTTGTTATAAGAACATCAAGAAAGGTACAGAAATGCAGCTTTCATTAAATGCTTCTTTTTGAACATGATATAATTGGCTGGTCTAGGTTTTACAAGTGACAAGATAACACTATAAAAAAATCAGTAAATCTGATTATTTGTCTCCTTGATTGTCACAAATTTAAGATAAATCTGGTCAAAAATTGCAGATTATGGCTGTAAATTATGTTCTTTAGTTCTATTTTACCTCCAAATAAATTACAGAAATGTTTCAAGATAAGAGTAATGTTTAAATCCTTCAATTCTAATCCTTAAAAATTGAGTTTGAAATTGACTCTAAGAAATATAGCAGACAAGTAAAAATTAAAATCTACAAAAGCTTACTAGTGGGGAAACTGACAGCCAAACCATTTTAGAAATGTAATATGGTGGTAAAGTCTGAGGATCAGATGATGAACCTGGCTGCCCATAATCACTAACATCATCCCATCATAGCTGCTAAAGAGATCATAGTTGAGAAGATGCAAATTAAACAGGAGCTTATTTCAGGTAACTCAAACTCACCCACATGTAAGGATGTTTCTTAATCTATGTTCAGTTAGTTTGAAAAGAAATTAAAATTATATGAAACTTTGGCTTCTTGTCACTCTTTTAACTGCTTCTGTGCAATATACTTTAACTTGCAGTTATTGCTGGTGTTAAAAATCTATGTGCATTCCTAATAACTGTGTTAAAAATCTATGTGCATTCCTAATGGAGCTTAAACAGTGTAGCCCAAGATGTCTACATCATGATCAGTGTAAGGTAGGTTGTGAACACTTCTCTGAATTTCATGCTTTCACTTTATTCAAAAAAATGTAAGCAAACTGACTTAATGAGAAGCACACCTTTCAACTACCCCTGAACAGCATAAATTTATTCTATTGTTAGAAAGAAAAAGTATCCTCTGAAATATAGATTGGACTCCAGATGACAACCACCACATTGAAAAAAGAATGGAAAACAATGAATTTATACTGAAATGTGAACCACCTTAAGCACTACTGGTGGTACACACTGTCAATAACAGTGCTAAATATACATGTACACAATTTCAGGTTAAATACGACCTACTGCATACCTGGTGCAAGGGACCAACCATTTCATTTTTGGGTGTGTGTGTGTACAGGTAAGAGAGCATTTTACTCCCTGACTTTGAAACTAGTATTTTTTTTAAAGTCATTGGAATAATTTGCAAACACAGCAAAACAAAAACCTGGAATACCAAACCAAGTCTTATTCATCAATATATTAATTAATCATGCCTTTTAGAATGCATCAATTGGCTTACTGACCAAGACTAATTCAGGGTTTGTTTGATTGTATGGCTGTATTTGTGTGAGTATTCTAAAAGTGATCCAGTACAATATGTATCATTTCATTAGTGCACAAAACTATAAAGTGTCCCATGGGCAAAGTTTATACTGATCAAATACACCATCATAAAACATGGAGTTTACTCATGGCAGAAACAATATGCTCACCAATTTAGACTAAATGCTTAAACCTGAATTGTTTTGGAAAATTAGACAATTTTTACAAGCAGTTTTAGTCAATTCATTCACAGAATATCCATAAATTATAAATACACTGTTCATCCAGAGCTCTGATGGTATATACATATAACCTGGCATGACAGCTCGATATATCTCTATGCCATATTAAACTTTTTATTTCCACCAACTCTGAAATAAGCACACACATATATAAATATTTTAAGGTCAGTGCTGTTTGGTTTTGTTTTACGTTAGTATAGATCCAGATCAGCAACTGAATCATGTGATTGTAGATCTGGATGTATGCTATTTCCAGCTGACTGCCTGTGGTACGTATATGGTCAATACTGTATATACTCACTTATAAGTCGAGTCAAACTGCAAACAACAAAGATCAGGGTCTATGTCATTTGTTCTAATGATTACTCCTAACAAACTGCACAGACCCAAATTTATGTGCTGGCCAATCTGGGTCTGTGCAGTTTGCAGTTGGACTCATCTTATAAAAGAGTATCTACAGTACCTAATCCACATCTTGTGGAGGACACACAGTGCGAATGGTATGGAAAATTGAGAATCAGCCTGGAAATGGGTGAACATAAAATAGAGTATATATGGGTTTGGCTGGCCAGGATTGGTTAATAATGTAAGCTATGTTTTAGGAAAAAGAATCTTTTGAGAGTTTATCCTAGTTGTAAGTGAAAAAACAAAATAGAGACATTGTTTTATTGATGGAATTCCAGTCCTTTAACAGTCCTGAGTTTGGAACACTCATTACTAAAATTAGCACCTCACTCTTTGGTGCGGAATTGAAAGCACATGTTTCAAACACATGCAGGTCCAGAAAATGCTGCGGCTCATATCTTTTCCTCTACACAGAAGCTGATATCCAGGTTTCATCTATACTGATAAATATAGGTTCGATCATGGGCACTCCGAAATTTTAAGTTATTGAATTTTTAATATCATGGTGTTGCATAGGTTTACTATGGGAACTGAATTAGTACCGTGAGTCCTGGAAGACTCCCCTGTAAAGGCTGTAAACTGAGTGACTTGATACTATCAAACCACCTTCATTAACACTATCAACAGAGTACCTAGATTAAATTAAAATTTTGTGATTTATACTCATGTCAGTCATCCAATTAGTTCAGTTAATGGCTAATAACACAAAATGATTGAAGTTGCCAGATAATAATTGTTGCTTTGTATCAATTGGAGTAAATTTATTCATCAAATTTGGCAAACTTTACTCACAAATGCCATGTTATTGCCTGATCATCAAAGCACTTCAATGCAGGAAGTTTCAAATTTACTATATTACCCTCACTTGAAAATGTCAGAAAAACGTAACTGAGGAGTTGTAATCCAGTCAAAACTATACTGATAATATTGATCTAACACTGAATGGAAGTCATTGAAAGCCACCAGGACACATGGTTGGAGTAAGCAAATAACTACAATGTACACAATGATTTCTAGTAAGAACATAATCTTCACTGTTCATGCACTATTACAGGGTTTATACAAAGTTGAAATACACATGGCTACCAGCCATAAGATTCAAGAAATAATTCACTACACTGTATTTATAACATACTATTTTAAAATTCAGAAGCCACTGTGGCTTAGTACCAGACATGGCAGGTCAGACACTGTAGTACATCCCTGGGCGAAGAACTTTGATTCCCTCAGCATGTTATGGCCCTTCATGTGTTCGTGTGCCAGTGAACACCAAACAAACAGTCCAATACTAAATAAGCACTTGTAATACAGGGATGACAATACTCATACGTAACTTTTAATCACATTAAGCTCAAAATGAGTCTTAAAAATAGCGAAGAAGACAGGTATACACATTTCTCCTATTCTCACAGGTTCCATCTTCCCACTGTATTTCCTGTGTTTAATATATAGACATGATAGCTCCATCTCATCCTTTGGTTACTGATCTTGCAAAATCAATAACCAGGATGTATACAGAGCACTTACAAAGCAATTTCTCAAAACTCAAATTTTTGGTAAGAAAGCAATGTAATGTACACAGAAAAATCATTCAATATGAAATAAAGTTATACCTCACATGCAAGTACTGCATGAGCCCATGCCATATTAAGTCATTCAACTGGGGCAGGAATGAGCTGTCTACTACTGATGAGTTAACTATGACCTATTATTAGCCACATAATCATGTATGTGTTATATAGCCAGGCCTTCAAAATTATGCAAGTTAATAAGGGCTATTATAAAGTACAAATGCAAATCATCAGAAAATATTACACTCATCGTTTGTGTTCTTCATAAATAACATGATTCATCCATATTTCGGGGGTCCCCAGTGGCAGTGTGATCTAAGGTGCTTGCCTTTACAGACCACTCACATATCTCCCCCATGACCATGCAAGTTTGAGTCTATTCTCAACATGAGCATGAGCAAAAACTTTCCAGTAGCTTTCCATGGGTTGGTGGTTCTTCCCCAGTTCTTCCTCCATCAAATATACTGACTGCTATGTATACAGCCTATCAAGTGCTGAAATAGGGAAATAATCCAACAAAACAAGAACCATATTTACTATGAAATAATAGGAAGATGCAACAATATCAGACAATATGTGTAAGTTGCAAAATTATTACAGTGGCAAATATACAATACTTTCAAAAAGAAAATACTGAAATAAAGAATAATACAATAGTATTATTTTTAAAAGATCATGAGAGAATGAAGAGGGCATTTTAAATAATAATTTAAAATGTCTTAAAACAATTTCAACTTTCTTCTCATAGTAATTATCTTTGTATGTATTATGTAATCTATTTATTACAGACTCTCAGAGTGAAAAAAAAAAATGTATGGCAAGACCAATCTAAACACATTTCTCACCGGTATGTCTGGGTATAGCGCTGCAGGAGTATACAACACGAGATTAGACTCGTAATGTTTCATTAGATGGGACTCCTGGAGTGGATAAACTTTTTCATTGGATGAGGAGAAGCAGCCTGTCAACCATATTTTGTACTTGGCAAAATCAGCTTCTACTGATAGAGGGCTATATTTCTAATCTTGCAAGGGTGCACAGTCAGAGTAAGTGGTCAAAAGGTCATGGTTTCCTCCGACAGCATGTCTGTATAGTGTACCTCCATTGTCAAGGAGAGACACACATGCTCCTTCCTTTGCGTTGAGGTCTCAGCAACCCCAGAGAACACCACCCTTCAAATTTGCCAGGTTCCAGGAAAAGAGAATGTATTATGACATAGAAAGCATCATGTCTTGTCTATAAACACTGTTTGTATATGGTTTGATGGGAAATACAAATCTCTTTCTCCCCATTGTCAATGGGTATTATTAGCAAAAAATCAATTTTTCTATGGAAATCAAGCAAGGTCTGAAGAAGGGAAACAGACTGTTTTCAACACAGATAGCAGTGTATTCAAGGAAAAACAAAAGGAATGAACTCAGTCTGTAACTTTAATGCTGTTAGAACATCAAATCAATTTTTGAAAGCAAGAAAATAAACAAGGCAGATCCAAGACCAAGATAAAGCTATATTTCACCTTTACTGTCAACTTAAATAAGAAAATCAAACATGGACATGCACTGTACTGAAAATACAAGCTAAAAAACAAAGGCACTGACACTCTATTGCCAAAAATTTATTTTTCTGTAATTCAAAATATGATCATATCTTCCTTTCAACTGATGAAATTGTGCATGATATTCTTCAGCAATAACAACATTTTCAAATTAGCTGCAGTGGTGGCATCCTGAATTGGAGCTATTTTCACTTCAGAACAAGAATACATCAAAATAAGTAGTCTGGTGGAAAGGCAGCCATACTGGATGGCACCATTTTCATTTAAGATGAACCAGACATCATAAGAAGTAACCTTGTAAAAACCCAGTGTTGATATGACATCCATTTAGTAGGAGTAGCAATAACATGATTTTCAAGATAGCTGCTGTGGTGGCCATAATGGACATCAGATCAGCAGCAATTTCATTTCCAACAAACTAGGCATCATAACAAGTCTTCTGGAAAAACCTCTTGTCAGTATTACTTTCCATTCATGTGGAATAGTGATAACATTTTCAAGATGGCTGCTTTTATGGCTATATACATCAGATCAGCACCTGTTTCATATAGGATCAAACAGACATCATAAGAAGTCTTTCCATCAATTTGTCTCTTCCTTATGACTTGTAATGGTTGGATATTTTTTTAGAACGGCCAATATTTGATATTTGTATCACATTTTTAGTTAATTACATCCTACAAACTGAATGTTAATTAAAAGGATTTTGCAAATCAAATTTTTTCTTCATTTGCTGGGCAAGGCAACAAAGCTATAAAAGGTTAAATTCTAACCCTGCATCAGCTTGCAAAAATTAAATTCATATGAAACAAGAAAAAATCTATGTTGGATGTCAGATGATCCTTATTTGCCAACAGAATCAATAAATGGATTTAACTGTTGTAATGGCAGTTACCTGTAGAGATACCTTAATTTACATCAATAAGATTGGTTCTTTATACCGAACAGTAGCTAAGAACTTACATGAAACTTGTCAATAACACGATCTCCTTCAAAATGAAGCTGTGAAATAAAGACCTGAAGAAATAGATCCATTCCTTGTTATGCACATTATTCATGAGCAAAGGCTCTCAATACAAAGTTTCCTATCCCTTAAAAAATACATGGAAACCATGCTGTATCATTCAGCCATTAACCTCCCATCTCTTAACCTGTATCTGATTGAGAAATAAAGTAATGCTGATTCACTGAAACCTCAAGAGGTCAATTATCTATGGAAGTTGCATTTTTCCAATATGGTCACCTGTTTAATTCTTAATCAGATAAATGCAACAGCCATTTGATCACAATACCAAAGCTGCTGGCCTCATAAATGTAGCTCATATTTATGCACAGATTTCCTCATATAACCAATCTGACTGAAATAATGATCTTCAACACAAAGAAATCTGAAAAAACACTAATGACCTTTTGATTAACTAGTCAAATTAAAACTTTTACATTGATGAAAGTGAAAAATGCCATCTGGAACATAATATTTCTATTTGCCATGCCATGAAATGGAAAACTTTATCTGATAGGTTACAAAAACATGTGAACCAAAAATTTTAAAAGTCACCAGAACATGAACATTTATCGGTATCTGTTAGATCTACTCTATCTAAGCAGATCTCTTTTGTAATCTGACTGTTCATATGACCAGATTGTAATTACAATTTTCTTTACAACATAAAATTGTAATTTAGAAAGGTGTAATTTATTCAGAGGAAACAAATTACTTGTCCCAGCAAAATATACTTCATTTTCTCAAGTCTTACTAAATATAATAATTCAAAATAAAATAAAGAATAACTTCAATACATGTATATTTATATTTTAACTTCGGCATAATTACTGTTAAAAGAAAATGTTGCTATTTTGTTGATATCAATATGTAGTTTTCCCTTTCCTGAAAAAAGGCATTCTGTGGTAATTTTCTACATTTTGAAATGTCAGTGCATACATCTGTATGAAATCCTGACACCTATAAAATGACAAGTTACATAAAGAATATAAATCACTGCATTTCTTGATCAGGTTTTAAGAAAATTATGGAAAATGAAAGTCCACCCTGATCTCTTCTACCTAATAAATCAAGATGTTTCAACAAAAGTTTGCATAGCAGAAAAAAGAATCAAAATGAAAGAAATGCTTTAAACAACTTCTTTAAAAATGTTTTATGATCTTTTTATAAATCATTATTTATTATCAATATTACATATTATATATGATCTTAAAATCAGAATAAAGCATTGTATAGCAGCCCCTGCATGTAACAAACTACATGTGTATAAAGACCAAGATAAATGGATCCCATTTACACCTACTGGCAAATCTGCATAGTGTACATATTATATACTATTATGACTCTATGGTCTTAAACTAATAGAAAAGAGCAAACACAAACAAGTTTTGTAAAATTCAACAAATAATTTACTTCCCAAGAATAAAAAGTGAAAATATTTAAATAACTTACAGTAATGCGAATTAAATCCCATATAAATAAATAAAGAACATAGGAAACATAAGGTACAACAGGTTCTTCATGGGGAAATTCTGCTGTCCTAGACCCAGACCCAAATAAACTTATTTACCTCCATTGATAATGATCCTAACGTTTAATCCACACTCACAGAGAAATATTAACTAAGTATAACTTGTTTATAAAATATAAGTTAGGTACACAATGAGCTTGAATTTGGACAAGGCAAAGTACAAAATACAATTATACATAAAATTATAATTATGGAGAAAAACTATTAAAAAATTCTAATTAAATATATGAAACAATACTGTGCAGAGAGAAAATAATGTATCAAATAAAATTTAAAATTTCATATTTTGCATATGACTCAAAATTATTTTAATTTCCCCTTTGTTTGCTAGTCAAGTATATCTCAATACCACAATATCTAAGATGAGAAAACCATGTCAGAGATTTAACAAAGTGCTTTTCTTTTCAGATGAGTATAATACACAGAGCACACATTCTTATGCCTTTCTAGTTACCATACACTTGCTGCATCTGATTACATCTGCTGTGCATAATCATTAGTTAAGCTTGACTGCCTGGTTTCAACAATATCTTGACAGTGACATGGCAACACACACTCTCAATGGGTTAATAAAAATAATTTCAACGAGCACATGTAAACTATGAAATTCCAATTTTTTAAGTGATGCCATTCTATGTGTTCAGTATATTTGTATATATCTTTAAACACTGATCACCTCTTTATAAAACCACTCTTCAAAGATTATTTGAGTGGTCTTGTATACAGGTTTGATTGCATGTTTTATACAATATATAATCTATATTTTATATATCTTTTTATTTATACAATTACTGACTTTTTGTTGAGGTGTGAAGTATCTATTATGAAGTTTAATGGATTGGTAAACCATATACATGTACTGACCAATATGAAGGACAGGTTCTTAAAAGTTCATATTTAACTCGATAAAGACCTAAAATTATTTTGATAAATGATTTAATGTATTATTTTCAAAAATGAACTTATTTCAGAATTGTCAATGACATTCCAATGGCATGATGCCACAAAAAATGCCAGAACATTGATAAATCATTAATTACTGCAAATCACATTTAAGAGTCATAGGCTGGCTATTTTAGCATATCATTGGGAAAGGCACAGAGCTTTCATTTCCTAGGCATGATACAGTCAATAATGTGCTAAAACTGCAGTTAAAACACACAAGAAAGAGAATTAATTTTCACCTATTTTTGTGTGAGTTCCAGTGGCTGGGCTGGTTAGAGAGCTGGTCTAGAAAAAGTACCTCCCAAATGTAATGGTTGTGAATTTCAGCCCTGCTCACGATATTCCTCCACCCCATGCCTTACTCAAACAGAAAGTTCTAAGATCAACAATATCATTTACAACAAGAACAACCAATATCCTTGGTTTTCCAACACATGCATAGCTGCTGGTAATAATGACCTACCTACCACTTATACGTATACCAATCTATTTCACAATGTCAAGATCATTCTTTTTCCTCAGCTTTTATGCATGCAGCCTTTATAGACAGATGTCCCATACAGGATATTTTGAACTTGGCTAAATGGAGTTCTGCAAATAATTTCATGAGATTTTATTTAAAAGAACTTGTGGTATTACTGATGCAGTTGCAAAGTTATGACTACCTAAGAGTAATAGAGATGAAATTATGTACCAGGCTATTTCATCTGAATAGCATTTTCATTTTTGTGTTGTTCTTTAAATATATAGAAACTGAAAGCTTTATGGAAAATAATGGGCTTCTCATTCAAGCATTTGGAGATGGCCATGGGGCATTATCAGACCTAATCAAAGGCTGAGTATGTATAAACATCATCCCTATTTTCAATTTGAATGGGTATTATATACCACAAGTTTGTCTCACCCTTTGCTGGGTGGTTGATTCTATACAAAACAACAAAATCATCTTTTCTTCTTGCTCTTTAAAAACAATGAGGTGTCTTCTCACTTGGCAACAACTTTATATGATAGCAACATGACTTTTCTTTTTTTTTTAAAGAGTGTCCTCCTTACAAAGTATCTGGATGACAAAACTTGTGTATACATGCCTGGCCTACAGCTTTACTCCAATGATGCTACTCATGGCTCATCCATCTCCAAATGTGTGTATGAGGGGCATATTTGCTTTTGAGGATGAGAGGGAAGTGTTAAATACACCAGGACTGTACTGTCAATAGTGTATCCATTGCTCTAATTCCAAACACTGGAATACCTACAAAATTACCGGCAAAAGCAATAACCATTAACAGCAGTTTTCCTCACTAATTATCTGCATCTTTCTGTCATCTTCATTTCTGCTGCCATATTTCACCTTGTTACAGACTCACTGACTGGTTTCTGGCAAAATAGATGTTTTTGGTTCTGAAAAATTATCTAACATTTTCTGTAGTAGTCCATCATATAGGTACTTAAGCATTTTTCTCATTACCAGTGTCCACATCAAAATCTCTTTAATAAGTTTCATCCTCGAAACTTTCCATAGATTGATAATCACAAGTCAAAATGCAGAATCATCACTAACAAAATCAATTCTGCACATTCCGCAATGTTTGGCATCTGCTTGACAGGGTAAACAAATAAAACAAGAATTTGGGTGCACAGTGCAGACCATGATCTAGTGGTACATTAACCACCAGCAGATATCAGCATTTCCTGTCACAGTTGGATGAAGTTGTACTCAGATAAATAGTAGATGTTTTTCACTGTATAACATGTACTACATAACCTTTTAGAATTTTATGAATATAGCTTGAACACATTTGAATATTTAGAGAAAAAATCCAAATGCTGGGAACAACATCCTTATATAGATCTATACAATGTAAGGTTTTTCTTTTTCTAGGTTTTTAACCTTTCTTCAAA
Organism: Megalonaias nervosa; assembly: GCA_016617855.1. Classification (NCBI taxonomy): domain Eukaryota; kingdom Metazoa; phylum Mollusca; class Bivalvia; order Unionida; family Unionidae; genus Megalonaias; species Megalonaias nervosa. The sequence goes on from JAECUM010000027.1 coordinate 191,389, forward strand.
TATTCTAATATTTTCATACTATTTTTTCTTAAACAAATTTCAAATGACTGCTTTAATCTGTCATGAAACCAGGGCAACAGATCTAACAAAAAATTTGAAGATTATTGTTTCAAAGGAAATCATCTATGCACAGTTCTGGATGTTTCAGTCAGTTACCTTAACTTAGTTTAAGTAAAAGCATCAAATACAGTGTTAAAAAAAAAAAAACAACTTGCAATGTACTTAGCGTAGAATATATCAGACCTTGCCTTGCAACATATGGTAAAATAAATGGGAAAACAAATACCAACTCAATACTTGTAAATATTACCTACATCAATCAATATATATATATATATATATATATATATATATATGTATATATATATATATATATTATGCAAACTACTTTTGTGTCAAAGTTTCTACAGGGCAATTTTTTAGTCATTTTTATGTATGCATAGGCTGCAATTTAACAATTGTATGGAATGGTTTAATCTACTGATGGACTGCAATTTATTAACTATAAAATGGATTAAAGCAGGCACAGATGACAATTTAATAACTGTATGAGATGGATTAAATATGTGAATCCTACAATTTAGCAATATCCTGAGATGGATTAAAGTATCAAGAGCTGCAATTTAGCAGTATCATGAAATGGATTAAAGTATGCATAGGCTACAATTTAGCAATATCCTGAGATGGATTAAAGTAAGCATAGACTGCAATTTAACAATATCCTGAGATGGATTAAAGTATGCAAAGGCTGCAATTTGGCAATCTCATGAGATGGATTAATATATGCATAGACTGCAATTTAGCAATGTCCTGAGATGGATTAAAGTATGCAAAGGATGCAATTTGGCAATCTCATGAGAAGGATTAAAGTATGCATAGACTGCAATTTAGCAATGTCATGAGATGGATTAAAGTATGCATAGACTGCAATTTAGCAATGTCCTGAGATGGATTAAAGTATGCAAAGGATGCAATTTGGCAATCTCATGAGATGGATTAAAGTATGCATAGACTGCAATTTAGCAATGTCATGAGATGGATTAAAGTATGCATAGACTGCAATTTAGCAATGTCATGAGATGGATTAAAGTATGCATAGGCTGCAATTTAGCAATATTCTGAGATGGATTAAAGTATACATAGACTGCAATATAACAACTCTGTGGGACTGTTTAAACTATACACAGGCTGCAATTTAACAATGACATGAGCTGGATGAAGCCTAGAAACTATATAATGAAACTTTCACACACTGCATGTATTAATCCAAACAATAGCTATAAATAGGGTTTAAATACATGTCTCTATGACTTAAGTCCTGGAAATAAGGGGTCACAGCAAATAGGGAGTATAGAGCATAGAAAATTGTAAACCTGATTTTGAAAACAGTCCAGGAACAGACACTGGAGGTAATCAAAGCAGAAACCCTCTCTACTATAAAGTTATATATGATTCTGAATGCCAGACATGAATACATCTCCTATTAGTTTCATTTTGAAAGCTGATGCATCATCAAATTGTAATACAAATCTAGCACAATACTGAATATAACAAGTGAACTACAATCAAAAAACTATATATAGTGGAATTGCCAACATTTATATATCTGTTAAAGCTAACTATAAATATACACTATAATTTTTAACATTAACATATAAATGTCATACATTTGAATGAAAGGGAGGGCAGTAATTTTAATTGTGTAATGCTCACTCATTGCAATTGCATATCTTTCTTTATCTGATGCCCAGAAACCTTGTACATTTGATGTGAATATATCCTTCCACAGAGTGAAGAAGTGTAAATAAGATAGTCCTCATGTGCACCTCGTATGCCCATGAAGAGAACTGTCATCTTTTTCATAGATGATGATTATCAGAACAGTGTGGGAGGGCATTTGGCAATTCAGACAGGTAAGAATAACATATTTAAAGTTAGTGTTACTCCTTCAGAAATCTACATTTTAACAGCTACAATATCTACTGCATAGCTGAATTTGTCAGGTGGGGAGGCTAAAGTGTTAAAACTCATAAGAAATAGTGAAAAATGGAAATGTACTCATTGTTTGCAAGAGAGATCCACTTTAATGAATGATGGTGTCTCTCTGGGTCACATGTTCCACAACTATGGGTCCCAGAGAAATAAAATGCATGTACCCTGTTGTTCTACAGAGTAGGTAGACAGCGAAGAAGGTACAAAGTGATCATCAAAATGCGCCTCCATGATGCCCTCCAAGAAAGAATGATCTAAACAAGCCCCTGAGGCTGAGACAGTTTAAACCCGATTGGCCTTTACAACAAAAAAAGTCTCAATCGTTATGGGACTGATAAGCTTTTTTGAACGTAGTGGCAGTCCACAGTGAAATGGTGAAAACTGAAATATTAAAAAGAGCCCTTAAGAGCAAGGAAAAGACATTTCCTACCCTTGCGTTCTCCTTCAGAGACAAAAAGATAGAAGCATAGTGCCCTAACAGGAAATAAAAGTTCATCTTGATTGTCCCCAGCTCAGATTCCACCTACAATGGAGATTTCTAGGTAATGAGCTACTGAAGGTAATAGATTTTTTTTGCTAAACATCCCCACTGACAATGGGGAGAAAGAGATTCATAATTCCCATTAAACCAGAGACAGTCGGTGTCTATAGACAAGACATGTTGCTCTCTCTGTCATAATACATTCCAGGAACATGACAAATTCAAAGGGTAATTTTCTCTGAACTTGCCCAACAGAGGAGGTTCCAGACCTCCATGCAAACTGAAGGAACATGTCTGCCTCTTTCACGTCAGAGACACTTAATGGACATGTTGTCGGAGGAAACCATGACCTATCAACCACTTACTCTGTCAGTGTACCCTTGCGAAGTTAGAAGTATAACTTTCATTTCTAGATTGTTGATGTGGATGGATGATTCATCCAGAATCCAATGATTCAGGAGGATTAAACCCTCTGCTTTTAAATGAACTCCAACTGAAATGTGATGCATTGGCAAACAGATAGTTGTAGGGCTTGGATGCATACATGGGGACCTTAGAAGGAACCTGTCCCAAAACAAGTACAAGTGAAAATTAAGTCCTGGTGAAATCAGAACTGATAGAGAATCTCCATTTGGTTTCTACCTTCCTAAGGGAACTCAATCTACAGTGATATTCAAAGTTTCCCATAGGAATTTTCAAAGGCAACATTACAACAATATTTTTTGCTCAAAGAAGAAACAGGTTTAAGGGGGAATGTTCAATTATATAACAAAATGTACCGGTACTGCTTTTCTTGGTGACCAGGAAGATCTGGGAGTAGAATGCAGGACACTGACTGTTCAGAACACTCTCAAGTGCTCCTTTCTGTAAAAGAGTGTAATTAGACTGAATGGTCTCAAAGTAGAGGGAGAAAAAGACCACCCTCTACATTGTCTAGCAATGCCATGGCCTATAAAGAACAGGAATGAGGAAGAAACAGGAGACCAGGTTGTGTCAAGGACATGACGGCTTTTCCAAAATGGAAAAAAAGCATCATGGACTGTGCACCTAATGTTTTCGGCACAAGTCTATCGGTAAGAGGAAGTAAAAAACAGGACCAAACCTCCTCCAACTGAAAGGAACTAGTGGGCCTGATAGGAGGTGATAGCGGAGTTGCTTCTACATCAAAATCATTGGAGTTGACAAGGATAGACGGGGTATCATCACTGTCTAGTACACTCTGAACAGGAAAGTGGGTTGGCATCGCTATGTCCCTCCTTGGAGCAGTGGTGATACAGGTAGCTCATTGTGGTGAGTACAGGGCTCAGTGTACAGAAGACTCCAGCAGATGAGATCACTCATATCTCCTGGATGGTATAGGCAATTCAACATCTCTGGCATTCCTGGTTGATGCCACCTGACTAAAAGGTAATGGCTGTACACAAGCTACAGCATCAGCTCTACTCTGGATCCAGGGATCCAGTAGTCAATGGAGGCATAAAGGACAAATTCCTCTTGAGGTGGAGGAAACCACACTGCATAAAGATTAATATGGATGATAGGGAAGAGGTGGGGGTGGGGGATACCAACAATTCACCCAATCGGAACCAACTGGGCAGGCTCCCATTCGGCAATGGATGTGACGATAGACTGGGGAGAGGGGGAACTCAGATTCCTATCCTGTATAATCAGGCCTCTGAGTTATGATCAGTGAAAAGCTGACAATCAGTATGAAATGACTAGTACAATCTCACCAGTCGCTTGGAAGAACTGAATGGGGATCTAGAAGAACTAATCATGGAACTGTCATCAGTCAGATGAAATATATGAAAGCCTAGTTCATCCAAATTATCAATCAAAAGTGTCCAGTGCTGCTCCTCCCACTCGTGATGGTGCGACACAGTACAGTAGAACTTTGATTATCCGGCACCCGATTAAGCTCAGTATCTGTTAACCATCAGGGCATTGTACATCAAAATATTAAAAACAGGTACATGTACATATGTAGATATTATGATTTTTTGATGACCCAGTCCACTGTATAATACTTTTAATGTATATATTCTATTATCCGTCTATTCTCATATCCATCATGGTCTCGGTCCTGCACCCTGATGGATAATCAAAGTTCTACTGTACCTATGAAGTGTTGAGTGCAGTGCAGCTCCTCCATCAAGAGAGAGTGTGACACACTACCAGGATGTGAGGCACCTCTTCCCTCATGAATGGGGGCTACACTCCTTTAAATATGAGACGCGTTCGACTTCTCTCTTTCAGGGTGAAGAAATCCACTCCTCAAATATTCAAGCCCTACATTTGGAGGGGTCTCATTTATCTCAGAAGAGATTGGTCCCATAGTCCCTTGGGACCCACAAGGACTATGGGACCCACAAGTACTCCTCCAAACTGAAGAGCTAAGCATTTTGCAGTGAGATCCTTGGGACTCTGTAAGAAAGAAATCTGAAAATTCTGAAGGAGGGTGAAGAGCCTTTCCTCTGCCTTCTAGTATTATGTGCATCTTAAATCAGCTACATTTTAGATTTCAGTTGAAAATAATTTACAAAATGCTCCACAATTCTTTCATGTACATTTTGAACAAGTGAGGCAGTCTGGGTGAGTGTCCCAAGAGCCCTTCTAATGCCACACTTCCCCACTAGCTATCCCAACATTGTACTCTCAATTACAATTTCCTGGAAGAAAACACTGAATAATGACAATGTGTTATATATGTCATACCTGAACTCACCTGTGCACAAGGTAAACAGTAAGAACTTTCTTATCTTTACTTACAGTAAAGTAAGACATTCAACTGTTAAAAGTTATTGAGCAGCAATTAAAAAACATGCATATACAACAACGTGACAAGTCATGAGAACAATTATCAATATACAAATGTAAAAAACACTGAATTTGGTGTTTAGACAATTAAGAACAAGGAATACATAATTCCTGTATGCTAGGAAAGAGCCTCTGCTGCGTTATTTCCTTACACGAAATACTTACCCATAACCAAAGTAACTGATAATAATGTATGTGTACAACACATAATGGGTGGGAGACAATGTGGTAACCTAAGAAATTATTAAAGAAAATTCTGAGAGGAAACAGGGATTACCAGCATTTAAACAGAACACAGGGAGAATAAAACACCAAAATATAACATCTGTAGAAGAAAAAGCACAATGCAGTGAAGCACCAGCAACATTATCAGCTTTTCTCTGGTTATAGATTGAGCCACTGTCCAATAACATGCGTCTTTAAAAAGATGACTGTTCTGCAGTGGATATGAGAAGTGCATGATTTAACTGTGTCTTATCAACAATTCTCCTCTCTGTGGGATAATGTGCAGCATTCACATCAGACAGACAAGGATTTTCAGCACAAAAAAGTAACTGCTACACAACAGCAATGGATTGTGTATTGCTGCTATTAAAATAAAGTTTGATCTTCGTCAATTTCAGTGCCCATTTGATGATCATAAAAGAAAAATAATTATATTGTTATCTATAGAAATCTCACCTAAAATTCTGACATGATCCTTGAAAGAAAAAGCAAAAAATTACGTTTTTCTTGCTTAATCAGCAATGAATTAGGACTCAGTGGACATATCCTGGTTCATTAAGAATAGATTAATCCTTTTATGCAATATTTTATTAAATAAATGTATGAAAAGAAAACATCTGCTATGGAAAAAGTTGCTGATTTTCAAATCTCAACTAATTTTTGAGGTTGCCATTTTAAACAACTATGTTATACAACAGTGAATTAAAGAATTAAAAAAAAAACAACAGTATTTACCATCAATACTCAGAAGTAGAGTCAATCTGCAAACAAAGATCCTGACCTGCTGTAGCATAATGTGCCTGCAGATCAGGATCTATGTTGTATATTCTACTGATTACTCCTAGCAAACAGCACAGATCCAGATCTGCCAGTGCATTATGCGATGGCAGATCTGCGTCTTTAGTTTGCAGTTAGGCCCACAAGCGAGCATATTGGGTAAACAGTGTATAAACACAAGACATGAAAATGTGCAAAAATGAGAAGATCCAAGCAAAACTTTCAACATCATAAATTCTGAACTCTCTCACTTCTTATTTCTGCCACCTTAACCCTATCCTAACAGGAGAGAAAAGACAATTTGCCAGTATAATCGAGTCCAGCATGGATCCTGATTTACCAGTATTAAAAAATATCCTTCTTTCCCTGCAGGATTATTTACAGCATTTCACCTATGTCATTGTTTAAAAAAATAGCCCACCACAACCACCATCATACCAAACAGTATAGATTAGGAAGGTTCTGCCTACAGTTGTCACATCGTTGTTTAGGCATATTCATTAGATATAAAAAGTTTTTGGGCAACTTGTGAGCTTTTCCACGCACAATATTTTATTGCAGATGACAGAAATTACCAAACAATAATACTGTGATATCACACAGCGATTTCTTCCATTCTGAAAAATTTCATTTTTATGGTATGATAAAGTCCTGCTATGGAAGTTGATGCACCAAACAAGAACTTCCATATGAAAATGGTATACAATAAAACGTATGCTTATTTCTCAACCATCTTGGTCATGTGAGCAAATGGCAGATGATATTAATTTCAAACTAAGAACACAGGCAACTACTTCTTTTATCATGTATATCTGCATTTCTGAAATGCTGATTTTGTTCAGTCATGGAATTTCAGGTGTTTAAATGTCCATTTCCTGAACATCATGCACATGTTATTTTAATTCTTGACAGAGTAGCAACTGATTTACTTAGTGAAATTGATGGAAAGACAACACTATCATCCAGCAACAAAGAATCAATTAAGACTCCCCCACCCCAACTTGCCCCAATGTGAAAATTGAACTGTGATATTCAACATAGAAGTCCATAGCACTGATATATCATGTGTTTCTTAACAATGTGGTGGGTGTGTCAGTAAAGATCAGACCTTTGGAACAAAAGACAACTAACATAGGCCATAATTAAACAGACAAAAGATACTATCAACATTGAATAACCTTTATCATCAGCCAATACCTGTATGAATGCCTAAGCAAATGAAACTTTACTACTGGATTTTACTGGAAACACCCATCAATCACAAGTAATGTATTTTGAATGAAGTAAGAAGTTAGCTTGTAAAAGATAAACCATTTTTTTCAAACAGTAGAGTGACATAAAATACTGGTTGGGTTTAATTATATATGATACTCTACTAAAGAAAACATATTATCAACAGTTTGATAGAAAACTACCATTTGTAATTGCTTATAAGATGAGTCAAACTGCAAACTGCACAGACCCAAATCTGCCGTTAGATAATGTGGTGGCATTTCTGGATCTGTGCAGTTTGTTAGGAATAATCAGTGAAATAAACAACACAGACCCTAATCTGTAGGTGCATTATGCTATGGCAGACCAGGATCTTTGTTGTTTGCAGTTTGACTCAACTTATAAGCAAGTACATATGGTAGTATAGTATCCAAGGATGATATCATAACTAAAGCAACTGCTAATCCAGAACCAAACATGAACATTTTCTGATACATTTAATAATTATGCATACTGCACAAATATTTGACCTTCTGATACATTTGATAATTAAATAAACAGATATTCTGTTGTATGATAGAACCTTTATATGCAATTTTCTATTCAAGCTGAACCTAGTCAAATAAAACTGACAATTTAACAATGCAAGTAATATCATGAGAGAACTGATGCATAACAAGTTTATGAAACAAAGATGTATTTAATGAGTAGTTAGATAAATACATGTTTCAAAAATTTTTTGCTGACTTTTCTTGCAAAATCTATACTAGTATATTCTTCCATCTCTCTATTGCACTGATATCAATAAACAGCAGTTACAGCAACACCTGATGATGACAACCTCCCAGTCACCATTAAAAATGTCCTTTCGGGATCATAGATTTAAAAAACTCTTATATATATATATATATATATATATATATATATATATGTATATATATATGGGCTGGCACAAGCTATATGCAAGCAATGTGCTTGCACAGGGCATCATTGTCAAAGGGACATAAAATCAAAGAAGAAAAAGGGTGCAAAAATCAGACAAGGGAGCTAAAATGAAACAAAGATATTGTTTTTTCTTAATAGGAAAAATTCTTTTATTTGGTCATAACTTAATCAATTTCTTAACAGCTTTCTTGTTGACCGGGGTGTGGGTGGGACCTGACATCAAGCGCTGTATTTCTTCAGGGATCTCCCCAGAAATATAACAAAAGTATTAACATCCAAGTTTAAACCAAAAAGGCGCAACATGCACAATTTTGAAATAATATTTAATTAGATTCATAATTATGTTTTGTAAGTTCAACATTTTCTTTGTTGCTGAGTGTCTGCCTTGTATGTCTCTATTTCATAAGAGTCAAAAGTGCTTTGGCTAAACAAGAGTCCCTCAGAGGGATTGATACTTTGCTGGGAGAAAAAATTTCCTGGAATTCAAGAAAAGTCCATTTTTTCCTCTTTACTGTTGAGTGTTAAAACTTGCTCTATTATTCTGCAGCGATAACAAGATTTTCCAATGAGCTGCTGTGGTGCACATACCTGATGTCAGCTTGGCATCAATTTCATTTAGGACAAAAAAGACATCATCGGCAGTCTTTTGGTGAAAATCCAATGTTACAATGATCAACCATTTAGAGGTGTAGTGCCAGCAAGATTTTCAATAGTCGTCATTGCAGCCATATTGGACATAGGACCTGCTGCATTTTTCATTTAGGACTTGGTGAATACCACATAATAATCATCCATACAGGGGAAGCAGTGACAACACGATTTTTAAGACAGTTATGGCAACCACAGTTAATGTAGAACTGACACCATTTTGATTTAGGTCCAACTAGTTATGGTAAGAAGTCTATTGGTGAAAACCCCATGTTGATATAGTCATCCATTTTGAGAGGAGTCAGCAGCCATATTGGACATCAGATTTGCACACTTTTCATTTAAGACATGCTGATGAAGACCCCACATTAATATGACTTTCTGTTCAAGTAGAGTTGTTACAACAAAATCTTTTAGTTAGCTGCCATGGTGGCTGTATTGGATGTCAGATTGGCACAGTTTGTATTTGGGACCAGCTAAACATCATAAAAGTTTTGTAGCAAAACCCCATGTTGATAAAAACATCCATTCAAGTGTAGCAAGAACAAGTTTTTCAAAATAGCTGCCATGGTGGCCATATTGGACATTAGGTTGGCACAATTTTTGTGCTGCATCTACTCGACATTATAAGAAGTCTTTCAGTGAAAACCCCATGCTCATAAGACCATCCATTCAGGAGGAGTATCAATAACAACATTTTCAAGATGGCCACTGTGGCAGATATAGTGAATGTCAGATCAGCACCATTTTCATTTAGTATGAAGTAGAGCACAGGAATAATGTGTGTGTAAAGTTTGATGGCAATCCTGCAAGTAGTTAATGGGAAGTGGAAGCCTTTATAACGAACTTGTGCAAAAGGTTAGAAGGCTGATGAACAGGAAATTGAGTATCCCATAAGCTCCTCTGTCTATGGCCACTTAAGCTATAAAAAAAAAAAAAGTTCGGCACTTTGTTGTCAGCTCTTTACAATTATCTTAGTCAACCCCTGACACACATACCGTTGGTGAATCCAATGCATTTAAAGGGCTGTTCATACTATTTCTAGATGGTATCATGTACCAAAAAGGAACATAATTATAGTCATGCAGATTCAGTTCTTCAAAATCAACCTCTTTGTAATGAAATGATGGGGAAATATTATTTAAGTGTCAATTACAGTGTTCTAAAATACTCACCTCCTACTCACAATTATGAATGTTTCTGGACTTGTATGATTCATTCTATGTGAAACCAATTATGCTCAAAGAAGTGTGTATGTGTGTGTGTATGTATATATATATATATATATATATATATATATATATATATATATATATATATATATATATATATATATATATAACTGGTTTAACAAGTCTTGGTTCTAATGAAATAATGTTCAAATTTCTCAGAGGCTAGAGCATGCAACAGAAATTGTTTAAAACTCCTTTATTTTTTAATGACAACTACTGACCAATATAACTGACAGATGCTATCTTTTCCCAAAGTCATTGTGAGATGGCACATTATATGTATCTGTAACCATCATGCTTCAATGCCTATGGTATTGGGTTCTCTGATTTTTTTCCCTCAGAGATAATGTAACATTCAGAGTTCCAGATAGGACATTTTTGCTTTTACAGAAAAACAGGCAGCTAAAAATGAGAGAAGTACAGAAAGTGTTTTTGAAATTTGAAATTTAAGATGCAAAATGGTGTACTTTTACATGCTCCCTGGAACTTTTTATTTCTTAAACATACCTATTTGTACTTCAGATGAAACAACCATAGACAGACCGCAAAGCAGGCAGCACAATTCACAATCTGCTGCCTGTTAGTGAAAACCTTGGGAGGGCAAGATAAACATTTTCTTGAACATCAAAAGGGCATTTGTTAATGATGATGTCACTTCACTGTGACTGAAGTTTAGGATTATTACCCATTATGTTGTGTGACTAACTGAATTTATTTTTGGTATCATAAACAAAATAAACCTGATGCTTATTTTCTTTTCAAAAATAAACCTGGAAATACAAGAAATTGAAAGTAAATAACAACTAATATTAAGGATATCTGGTATCCTTCCAAAAAGGCAGAGAGGAGGGCACAGAGCGCAGAAAAAAGGCAACAGTCTATTTCTATCAAGCATGAATACTGTATATCCACAATCTCACCTTATCCCCAGTCCCAAGCACATGGAATACTTCTGGGTTTTGGCAGTCACTTCATGTAACAGCCTAAATGCAACAATTTGGTACAAGTCTGAGAGAAAATAAGAGTTGTACAGACCAACAAAAAAAAGTTGAGATAAATTACTCCAGTGTCTTTGGTGTGCAACATCATCATGAACTACAGTGTCACAAAATAATGCTAACAGTAGAAATTACAGGCAAAAGCTAGCTTTGAATTGGATGCTGCATTCTTGAAAAAAGATTCGATTCAAGCTTCTGTCTCAAATTTGCTATATACACCACTCCCTCGATAACTTGCGCCCTGATAACTCGCGAACCCGCTTATAACGCGGGGTCAGGCGTGGATCCCATTTTTTAAAACCAGAAATTACTCCAAAAATAGATCCCTATTTTATGAACTTTATGGAAATCGCGATCAAAATTAGCTACAAAAACTTTGATATATTGCTCGTTTTATCGTCGAAAACGGTAGATAGGACCTGGAAATTTTAATCAACATTATGAAATACCAAATTTAAAAATAAGTCATACAATTTTTTTACATTTTCTTTCCAGGTGACATTCCTAGCACACCGCAATTAACGATATGTAAGGAAATTTTGATTAATGAAATTGTCACTTGCGCCAAGTGGAGGCAATACTTTAATAAATAAATACAATTAAATATATATTTTATCAATTGAAATTTGTGTTCCAGTTCTATCTTCTAGTTCCTTTTTAATGTAATCATCATAAATGCAATGTGTCCTCTTGTAATTAAACATAAAATGTGTCAACCTACCATAACAGCTATGTCCGTGAGTATTTCTCTGAGAACCTAATTAGGTGCCGACCGTGTTTTGATAACTGACTTGCAGAAGTATTTGTTGCATTGTTGCACTGAATTAAAAGCTGGCCTCCTTTGTATTATCACGTTAATTATGTCTTTTGAATCAAATAATGGAGGTGAAATAAAGGAAAAGTTAAAGGCACAAAAATCCTACAAACTTAAAATCTAGCTGCCCCGGTCATATGTCAGGTGAACTCACTTCAGTTGATCAATTGAACACTGTTATAAATGTTATTATATATGTAACATAAACTACCTTAAATTAACCAACTCATTGGTAACTGTGATCAAAGATAGCACGGCAACCAAGCGAAAAGAATACTATACTTCGTAAAATAAAGAGCTTGGTTTCACAGAACTGGCACATTGAGATATCCTCAAGAATGATAAAAAGTTTTATTATTACTTCCAATGAAATCATGATACCTATACTGTACTAATTGAACAGCACAAAAATTGAGATTCGACGTAGACGATTGTCTCACAAAAATTTTGCTTGCTTTTTGAACAAAAGGAATCTTCTTTGGTGGTGTATCAACAGTTAGTCTAATTCCCTGCTCTTTTCACTCCCAATTTGGCAGGATACAATGCCATACCCCTCCGGGAACCAGACTCATCAAGAACACAAAAAGCTGTGACGTAATACACACATTTTCATGTAAACGTAATGGTTGTTGAAACCAGTTGGAACGATCTTTCACATGTTGAACATTTTGAAAATAAATGTTATTTAAACAGAATAATGAACAACTTCATTAGAAAAAGTGCGTTATTAAAAGTTATTATTGACGTGAATGTTAAATGAGGATTCAGTCATTAAACAGCGAAGTTCCCTAACCCTGACACACACCCCCGCTGTTTTCTCGATGTCCAAGCAATTTTTTTCAATTTTTGGAGGTCCCTCGGTAACTTGCGCCCTCGCTTATAGCACGGTCTATGTTTGTGGACCCCATTGTGCGTGAGTTATTGAGGGAGTGGTGTATATGTTTTTTGAAAAAAATATAACATGTAGCTAAGTTTTCTTGTCTGAGTGGCTCAGATGTTTCAAACACTTTGGCCAATATCCAACATTTTCAACCCAGGTAAGATCTAAAAGATAACACAAAAAAGCTTTCAGTGATCAAAATGCCCGTAACAGACAAGATGGCCAGACATGTCCACTAGTCTACATACTTTTACTCTGGATAAATAAATCTCTCATTCGAAATTTACATTGGAATTGTCAACAACAGCATTCTGAACATCTAATACAATTTTAAGACCCTCAAACACTGTCATTATTTTATTCAAAATAAACAAAGGTCCTAAAACTTGTGTAAATATCAAAGATTATGAAATTTCAAACACTATGTCACAATGATTTTTCCATAAGAATGATTAACAGGAATTCAGCCATGCAATCCATCTTTCAGAGAGTTTCATGATGTCAAAAATTACATTCCAATGAAAGTCTCATTATTTTTTCAAATACATGTATAGTTGAATTCCTGATCACAGTTCACTGGATCATCTTATAAATCCCACATAATTCATATTTCATTGTTTAAGTTTTAATTGTCAATGTACCGCATTATACAGTGATGGGAAATGATTGTTCATAGCAAGCAAAACCTAAATGTTTCATGTCATCACATTTTCATTTGTATGAATAACAAATTAAATATTGATTCAGGTCTTTATCTTATTCATATTTATATACACATGTATAAATTTTATATTTATGTATACCTAAATAAAGCATAATTGAGACAAGAATCGAGCACAAATTTACGGCACATACTTGTATAGTATAAGCAGTTTTGCACTATTCTCTCAAACAGATGTTAAAGCAACCTGTTTTATGCATGCACTATTCTCACACTAAAAGTCACTCCTGAACAAAATTAAATCAAAAGGATAATATAAAATTATAGTTTATTTAATGTTTATATATCCCTAATCAGTGTTTCACCCAGGTTCTCTAGAATGCATAAATCCTCACAAAAGTAATCACACTTCTGTTTTAGATGCATGAAAATTCCAAGGGCAAAGTACTCAGTACTTAAGTTTTTGTGTCGACTATATTCTCCTTTATTTGATCTATTTCTACAAAGCAAGAATCAATCATGTAATCCAAGCTATCCAACAACGTTCAAGCAACTATGAGATTGTGTGAAGCTTCAAAGATTAGATCTTAGCAGACAAGGTGATTAAGACGCATGTAGATGAACTGTTGTTTCTGAATCATCATCGTGATCAAAAGAATAATTATACACGCATGTGATTTGACACCTCTCTTTGATAAACATTAATCCATCATATTATAAATCCTTATATGATGTCTGGAACACTGCATTCTATTGCACACCATATTTAGAAAAATTGTGCCAAGATTTTGAGACTTGTTTTGTTTGTCAAAGAAATATAAATTCCTATGTTAATCTAAAAAATAACCATAAAATCAGATGTTTTAAGATATCGCTTACATTTTTGTATGATTATCATTAAGTGTACTTTTCAGATGGCAAGTTTATATAATTTATTCGCTGACAAACACATGGCTGCAGATAATAATAATAATAATAATAATAATAATAATAATGCTTTGTTTATAGAGGGTGACTCATTAGTCAAGGACTATTCTCCCTTGAGGCCCTCTTAAGGAGAGTATAACAATGCACATTATATGAAGATAGCAATAATTACTATTTGAACATGTTTAGTATTAAAATACTAAACTCCATTATCTATTAGAAACACATACATGCTCATGATATCTCTTCTTAAATACTCTAATATTTTCAACAGATTTTAGGAGCATGATTCTTGAATAACTGGAGTCAGAAATTTGTAGATGCATCTAGTTTTGATAAAGAAAACAGAATGCCAAAGAGATTGAAAGATTTATGGAATGAATCATGTAATAGAGCATTTCCAAGGGCCATAAAAACAAGAAAACAAGGAAAATTAGAGTGATGCACATGGTATCACATCTGGAAGGAAAAATGCAACTGAAACCCAAGGAACACCAGGTCCAGAATTTTGATCTAAAATCTGATGTTGACAAATATTTTTAAAGTTTAAGAAAAAGTGAATGTAGCATGCTGTATTGCTTAAAGATGAAAAGTGAATGGAATATGATAATTTGGTTCTTCTTCCAGTGTCTTCACACATGTATTGATCAGAAATGGAATGAAGCTAATGAAATATATTAATATTGAAAAGAAAGTGTAATCTCTTCTTTGATTTCTTGTAGCAACACACAAAATGAATGAATGGCATGGTAACAGCAGTGAGAATCACAATAATTTTAACATCACAAACAATCTCAATTATCTCGCTTATCAGCTGCCTTGATTTTTTATTTATTTATTACAAGTCCAAATTAAAAAAAATATGTACAGTACTGGTTACATTGTCAGGAATGATTTCAGTGAAGCATAAAATGGAAAACAAACATCATTCCCACACTGAATTTAACTTTGATCATAGTTGCAACCTTCTGATCTTTGATTGAGGGGAGGGAGTAATTTGATTTGATTTTTTAAATTAATTTTTTCTTCCAAGAAATGTATGGTCAGCAGGAAAATTAGGGTAAGTTGGGTATACAGAACTACACAAATTTTGTTATTTAGCCTAATACCAAATATTTCACAACGAATAAGCATTAGCGATCTGATGACATGCATGTATATATTGACAATACGAAAACACACATAATCAGAGTTCTCCACAGGATTTTAAAGTTGAAGTCCAGAACTGCCTCCTTGCAAAACAGTTGGCAGTCCAACCACTAAAACTTGTAGACCCAACAATGATAATGTTTTTCCCCTTGCAATAAATTAGAACACATTATGAATGTATCATTGTGCCATCAATATACTCGGTATATAAATTAGGGGTGAAACGATACACCTGTGTTGCATACCGATATGATTCATGATACACAGCACATGATACAATACATTATCAATGCACAAATTAACTTGATGGGCTACCAGTGGTAGGTGATTTACTGGATGTATTTCCAGTATGCAGATTAGACAGACAAACACATACTTAGCATCTATTTATTTGCCATTCTCATCCATGACAAGACAACAAAAATACTTTCAAACATACTATCTGTTTGTTGTCAGTGTTTTTTGTTTTAGGCCATTTAAGGCTGCTCCATTGTATCAAAGAAATATCTTGACTTTTTAATTCCATTTTTTCTATTCTTTATAATTCAGCTTATCTCAACCCCAATAGAGATATAAACTTATGTAGCACATGATCCCATGCTGGGCTAAAATGTTTGAGAAATGAAATGAAAATTGGATTTTACATTTAATTTGGCTTGGTATTCTGCCTTTTCTACATTTGCTGAAAGGGTGACTGACAGCATGCCGTCTAATTTTGCCCATCCAGCATGTCATTTGGGCTTGTATTTAACACAATTTTTGGGCTCAAAATCACCCAACCATCTCCCCATTAACACTTTACCCAGCTCCAATAATTTGATATACTTTAGAACTTTAAAAATTATTGTCATCATAACTATCATCAGCCAGTATTTTCCAAACAAATTCATCATCTGAAGATGAACATGCAGGGACTGAGCCATTTGGGTTTTCTACATAACCCATATTTTTAATATGCATTTGTAAAACTTCCTTGATGCAAGGTTCAAACCACAACACAATGCTGTTCCAGGGCACAATGTGCCAATCAAAATTAGTTTAACAACCATTTATGTCGTGTGACTAGCAATGCAAATGATGAGTTCCAGGTCACACTTCACCAAATGCTGTAGTTCTGTCTCATCTGTCTGCATATAAAAGACATACTGAATTTTATACTTGCAATTTCTGAGAATATAAATCATGTTCCTATATATTTCATGCAGGTATGGCACAATGTAAGGGCATTCATGTTTCCTAGGCCAGCTAATAAGCGGCTACCCTATGCCGACACCATCAGCAAATTCCAACTTTATGATAGGCAATTGGCTCTGACTCTACAAACAACATAACTGTCCAAACATAAAAAATTATGTGGTGGCAAGGGTTAGAGAAAATCACTTCATGCAGAACAAACTGTTGGAATAAAATAATTACCATGGAATGGGGGGGGGGGCAGTGGGCAATATCACAAACTACGTCACTTGGTGTTAATCTGTATATGGCGAGTGACTGTTGTCAAGTCTTTTTCATTTTAAGTAACAAAAAATGAGTGCCTGTGGCTGCAACAGCTGTCTCAGATCAATTCTAAATTTAAAATATGCAAAGGCAAATGACCAATAATTAATGATCACTACTGAAGAGTAAAATAATGTGCATATGATATGCATCATTTTGTATCGATTTTCAACAGTTGTATCGATATGTGTATCACTACAGCAAAGATATCAATGCATCGATATATCGATAAATTATTTCACCTTATATATATATATATATATATATATATATATATATATATATATATATATAATACTACATAAGTGCCTGTGGCTGCAACAGCTGTCTCAGCTGCTCCATTGTATCAAAGAAATATCTTAACTTCTTAATTCCATTTTTTTCTATTCTTTTTAATTCAGTTTATCTCAACCCCAATAGAGATATATACTTATGTAGCACATGATCCCATGCAGGGCTAAAATGTTTGAGAAATATCTGGCATCATGATTTGTTTGTGATGTTACAACTGTAACAATTTTTTCAGTCAATTTATTCTGCTATTCTCTAAGTTTGTGTGCAGCTAGAGGGAATCAAAGGAGTTACACTTCCTTTTCAATAATAATCATATTTAATCAGCTTCCTTTCATTTCTGAAATCAGCGATGCATTTATTTTCAAACTAGTGTACTAGGAGGAACAATTTTAGAATCAAATGTGAAAATGAATTCAAGACAAAATCAAAATCAAATTCCAGTGCAGAAGGCTCGCAATTGGAGAGGCTGACAATGATCACAGACACTTGGGTTGTGGCTGTATTAATTTCTGCAATTATTGTTTATTTTTTCAGCAATATATACTTGTAATCAGTTGTTGCTAAATCAGACTAAAGTATAGTTTGCTACAATTTTGTTAAGAATTAATATCAATGTGGCTTTATCAAAATATAACCAAACAATGTTGTTTATCATCAACTGTTTTGATATAAATTACAGGGCAACAATACATATACATGCCATCTGGTAAATAATTACATGTAAAAAATAAGTGTTCTCAAATCACTCAGGTGTGTAAATCAATAAATCATTACAAAACCTCTCTTATTTCCAAGACGTGCTTTAATTATTGTTGATGAAGTCTATCAGCGTATATATCAACCACCTATACATTTTCTTCTCCAGCTATAAATTCAATCTTCTCATTTTTTTCTCATCAAAATATCTATCTACAATATATATATATATATATATATATAGTTCTTAATCAAATATTGGCATAGTTTTATACTAGAGTCTATTCAGATATATACTTTATATACATATATGAATCAAATGAGAACCAAATCTGAATTGTTCATTTATATTATTACTCATAGAAAATGTCATAATCTAAACCAATGTAATTGAAATATCTTATAATTGTGATAACACTAGTACCTTTTTCACTATTACTGAATTTATCAAAAACACCACAATGGCTACAAACATTACTGCCCCTCCTATAAACTTAATGATTTGACAGAAACATTACAACTTAAAGTATAAATTCACTAACCTTTCACTTTCTTGTATCAATACTTTTGTGCTGTATATACACAATACCTAGTTGGAACATGTTACTTTAAATTTTCTGTTTATGTCCATGTATAAATACAGCTTAATATCGATGTTTTTGTGTGTGTGTGTGTCTGTCTGTGTGTGTGTGTGTGTGTGTGAATATGTGCATGTACTTCAAATGTAAATATAAAGGGCCACAAGGAAGATTAGTTCTATGCAATGAATTGTGTCACCTTCTTTAAATAAAGTCATTATTATTATAAATTATTATTATTATTTTACCTCTGATGAAAGTAATAACTTTCTCTGAACACCTAGTGGTCACTGTAGCACATGCAACACAAAAAATATGTTTAAACTTAAATCATTTTTAGTTACGCATGGTACATTTTGCTCCAAGATATAAGGTTCTTGTGTAAATGATAATCATTTCCTCTAAGATCCTTGATACACTGAATACTATGTCTAATAGTTCCATAGCGACCAGGTTCAATTTTAATGATTTTGACCCATTTTAGTGTCAAGTTTGCATCCAGTAACTGCCTTGTGCCAATTTTTCTTCAAACGTTCTTGATTATAAATATCTGAGAGAGAAAGACAGCACTGAAATTAATAGTCATTATGAGCATACCTTCTTTACCATTACCATATTTTCAAATGGCCTTAGTTAAAGTTAACCAGTTTTATTTCTAGGCCCGAGAGTCTTGTCTGATTTCTTTCCAAACTGACGGCACACAACAAGCAAGATTGTTTAAGTTCCACAAGCTAAAGCGAAGGAATAAGCATGTTAATAACACTTTTTAAATATAAACAATTCAAACATTTCGATGATTCATTTTGTTTACCTGGGAGTACCGACTGGTTGTTCCCCAGAAACATCACTGTCAAGAGATGAGGATAAGTCGTTTCTAGAGCAAGGCACAGGTTCTTAAAGGCTAAATTTTTCTTGATTGGAAGAATGTCGAGCAATTTCTCCACTCTACTTGGTTTCGTGGGTTGAGCCTTGATTTCTGCGATGTCCTTTAAGTCCAAAACATCGGCCCCCTCCAGGATCGGAAATAATCGCTCTACATCGATGACGCTAGTAAATTTGGAGCGATGCAACTCTAGCAATTCCTTATACTTTTCCTCCATTTCTGGGGATGTTTAATAACATCATCATGACTGAACAGGCCTGCATTTGCGGTTGTTTCTAAGCAAACCTTCCCTAAAAGGAACATTCTGAAGTTCCGAACCAACGGCCATCTTGAATTGCCAAACAATAACTTTCAGCTGATCTCATTGGGTTCTCCGTGTTTATATTACCAATCTAAACACAACGCTTATGCTGAACGTATTTAAACCAGTCTGAATAAAATTAGCACCTGTCTACCGTTCGACTCTCGATATTCGTTATCTGAAAATCCTGTTGAATGAAATCTATTGATCCTTTAATTTACATTCAGCGCCATGCTCCTTAGTCATTACACACTTTTGTTAAAATTCAATCTTTCTCTACGTTTGGTTCATAAACTGGTTTCGAGCGTATGCAGTTATTTCCCTTGTACAAGAATTGGTTCTGTACTAGTTACATCCCTTATGAAAAACATTGGTCTTTCATTGACTGGGAAAAGCAAATGAGTCACGGCAATGTCCCACCCGTGCGGTTAAGAACTGTAATGTGAAAGTCAAGTCGGCAAGAAAGTCTACCTGGCTGCACATAATTTGGCTGTTGTGTGCATTGACATTAACAAAGCCCATTGTTGCACTGTTGAAAAACGAGTTGCAATTTTTCTTCGATTCCTTGTTTAATTTCAATATATTGATATCGATAACGAATGTAAATTCAAAACTACGTTCTGTTTGTTCATGATAAAGAGTGTGGAGCTGTATATTGTATGCGATGTGATATACCATTATAGTGCCGAGCTTACAACATATTTGTTTTACAGAGACTAGTAGTGGTTTTGAAATACTGACGATTATGAGATTTCGATGTTTGCAACAGTTTAAACCTAATACTAATAGAATATTAACTGCATATAGCATTAAACTATTGGGGAGCCATTTAAAAAAATTTATTGGGCTTGTTTGGACGCATCGACAATTAGTGTTCCAATATAAAAAATTTAAAAAAAATCAGTTGTATTTTGTCGTATATTCGAAGTTTTGATATCTCAAATCCAAGTTTATCATTTAGATATTTTCCGGGAATAACAATAATTAAATTTCTAAATATATAATTGTTTTTATGGTATCATAAATGTGATATTTTTATCAGGATTTCTAATTTTATTTCATCATTTACATTGTTACATTTATGATATAAAATACTGTCCTTGTATTTAAAAACAAATTCACTGCAAAAACAATTTGATTTTTACATTTTTCCTTGAACTAGTATGTCAGCTAAGGCTAAAAAGTCAGGATTTAGCCATACTTTCACGCAGTCTTGTCTAGTTATATAAAAGACTTTCTGCCTTCCGATTATTTACTTTAAGTTCCATGGGAAGCTAAGTAGTGGCAAGTCACTGATAGCTGATAGAAGTGATAGCTGAGATCAGAAAGAATATATGATAATTGTTAAATTCTAACAAATTTTTCTCATTAAAATGAAGATTAATTGTATTTACAATCCCAGATAGTCGGATATTTCCAGAATATAATCCCATATATTTTAATTCATTATACTATGAGATATTATTTCATGTTATACAATATAATTTTATATCAATAATTCTAAAGGACTGCATCATAAACTGAATATAAGATATCACAGAATAATAGTAGTATAGTGGGGCGATAGGGGGACAATGGGAATTAGCATTACGGGACCCCAATATAGGGACAAATGGCACACCCTGGGCCTATATAGGGACAATAGGAATTTTGTATAGCTACTAGCACACCCTGGGCCTATATAGGGACAATGGGAATTTTGTATAGCTGCTAGCACACCCTGGGCCTACATAGGGACAATGGGAATTTTGTATAGCGTCAAAAGCACACTCTGGGTCTGTATAGCGTCAATGGGAATTTAACATGGGAATTTTAACATGGGTGGGATTATAGACGGACAAAATTTATAGCAACACGTAGACCGTAACATTAAATTAGAGGAGTTGTACCCTACGGACAATGGGAATTAACATCACGGGACCCTACTTTGTACCCTACGAACAAATGAGGTTTGTACTCCATATACTAATACAAGCCCGAGATTTCTATATAAAGCATTACCTAAACCTGAAATTATGTTGGCGGTGTTCATAAATTTGCATAATTATAATGATGCTATAAATAGCTATAACCGAGGCAAAGACTAACGCCAAAATGGATGTGACTAAAAGTAACACTAAAATTACGAAATTGTCCTAGAATTCAACGGAGACTAAACATATCCCGGAACATTAGATTCCATAGGTTCAGACTAAAAGTAGTACTAAAATTATGACATTGTCCCGGCAAGATTTATAGCCTCACGTAAACTTCAATGTTAAATTTGGTCGTTTTCACTATAGCCTCAAGATTTATAGCCTCATGGGACCCTACTTTGTACCCTACGGACAAGGGGAATTGAACATGGGGAAATATTGGGCCTGTCTAGCGACAAAAAAATATTGGGCCTGTCTAGTGACAAAAAAATATTGGGCCTGTATAGCGACAAGAGGAATGGAACAGGTAGGGTCTATTTTTAGCTACAATTTTTGGTCAATTTCTGTTTAAAAACTCTTGTATGTATTTATAGCTACAACCTGGGGAAAACCGAAGTCTATATTTATAGCCTCAAAATTTCTAGCTTCAGTGACGTCACTGAACTGGCTGACCTGAATACTCGATACTGTGTGACGTCACTGAACTGGCTCACCTGAATACGCGATACTGTAGGTAGGCAGGTGAAATGAATTGGATAGGAATAAAGGGAGTTTTATAGGGACAAAGACCAATACACACACAAAAGAAAGGGAGAAAGAAAAAAATCCCAATATCTCCTATCCACACCAACGTTCGCGAATGCATAAAATACATCCATATCTACTATCCACACCAACGAATGCGAATGCATAAAACATACCATACTTACTATTCACACCAACGAATGCGAATGCATAAAACAGACACATAGACTATCCACACTACGAATGAGTATAATATTTATTTTTATTCTGATTCTAATTGATGATTATAATATTTATTTTTATTTTTATTGATTCTGATTCAGAAATATTTTTGTTTTAATTTTTATTCTGATTCTGATTCAAGATTATAATTTTTTCTGATTCTGATTCAGAAATATTTTTATCTTAATTTTTATTATGATTCTGAATCAAGATAATAATATTTTTTATTTCTGATTTTGATTCAGAACTATCTTTATTTTTCATTTCTGATTCTGATTCAGAAATATTTTTATTTTTATTTTGATTCTGATTCAAGAGTATTTTATTTTTATTTTTATTCTGATTCAGAACTATCTTTATTTTCATTTTGATTCTGATTCAAGATTATAATATTTATATTTTTTATTTCTGATTCACGCATAAAACAGACACATAGACTATTCACACCAACGAATGCGAATGCATAAAACATACCCATATCTACTATCCACACCAACGAACGAGAATCCATAAAACATACCCATAAACTATCCACACCAACGAATGAGAATCCATAAAACAGACACATACCTACTATCCACACAGACGGGAAGAGAAGAAACGCACAGACCACATCTATTATTCACACCAACGTACGCGAACGCATACAAAACACACACCATATCTACTATCCACACAAACGCTAGGCGAACGCATAAACACCACATTATCTACTATCCGCACAAACGCTAGGCGAACGCATAAAACACCACATAGACTATCCACACCAACGAATGAGAATGCATAAAACAGACACATACCTACTATCCACACAGACGGGAAGAGAAGAAAAGCACAGACCATATCTACTATCCACACCAACGTACGCGAACGCATACAAAACACACACCATATCTACTATCCACACCAACGAATGCGAATGCATAAAACACACTAGACTATCCACACCAACGAATGCGAATGCATAAAACAGACACATACCTACTATCCACACAGACGGGAAGAGAAGAAAAGCACAGACCATATCTACTATCCACACCAACGTACGCGAACGCATACAAAACACACACCATCTCTACTATCCACACAAACGCTAGGCGAACGCATAAACACCACATTATCTACTATCCGCACAAACGCTAGGCGAACGCATAAAACACCACATAGACTATCCACACTAACGAATGAGAATGCATAAACAGACTCATACCTACTATCCACACAGACGGGAAGAGAAGAAAAGCACAGACCATATCTACTATCCACACCAACGTACGCGAACGCATACAAAACACACACCATCTCTACTATCCACACCAACGTACGCGAACGCATACAAAACACACACCATATCTACCATCCACACCAACGAATGCGAATGCATAAAACACACTATACTATCCACACCAACGAATGCGAATGCATAAAACAGACCCATGCTACTATCCACACAGACGGGAAGAGAAGAAAAGCATAGACCATATCTACTATCCACACCAACGTACGAGAACGCATAAAACAGACCCATAGACTATCCACACCAACGAATGCGAATGCATAAAACACACACATAGACTATCCACACCAACGACTTAGAATTAAATATATTATATTTCTGATTCTGATTTTTGTTTTTATTCTGATTCAGAAATATTTTTATTTTTATTCTGATTCTGATTCAGATATATTTTTATCTTTATTGTTATTATTATTCAAGATTATAATTATTTATTTTTATTCCGATTCTGATTCAAGATTAGAATTATTTTTGTTTTTTATTCTGTTTCAGAAATATTTTATTTTTATTCTGATTCTGATTCAGAAATATTTTTATTTTTAATCTGATTCTGATTCAAAAATATTTTATTTTTAGTTTTATTCTGATTCAGAAATATTTTTGTCTTAATTTTTATTCTGATTCTGATTCAAGATTATAATTTTTCTGATTCTGATTCAGAAATGGTTTTAGTTTTATTTTTATTGTGATTCTGAATCAAGATTATAATTATATTTTTATTTCTGATTTTGATTCATGATTAGAATTATTTTTCATTTCTGATTCTGATTCAGAAATATATTTTATTTCTGATTCTGACTTTTGTTTTTATTCTGATTCAGAATTATTTTTATTTCTGATTCTGATTCAGAACTATCTTTATTTTTATTTTGATTCTGATTCAAGATTATAATATTTATATTTTTTATTTCTGATTCTGATTCAGAAATACTTTTATTTTTATTTTTATTGTTATTCTGATTCAAGATTATAATTATTTTTTATTTCTGATTTTGATTCAAGATTATAATTAATTTTTATT
The DNA here is from genome assembly GCA_016617855.1 of Megalonaias nervosa. Lineage (NCBI taxonomy): Eukaryota > Metazoa > Mollusca > Bivalvia > Unionida > Unionidae > Megalonaias > Megalonaias nervosa. The sequence goes on from JAECUM010000027.1 coordinate 216,596, forward strand.
TCTGATTCTGATTCAGAAATATTTTTATTTTTATTTCTATTCTGATTCAAGATTAAAATATTTTTTATTTTTATTCTGATTCAAGATTATAATATTTATTTTTTATTTCTGATTCTGATTCAGAAATATTTTTATTTTATTCTTCAGAAATATTTTAATTTTTATTATGATTCTGAATCAAGATTATATTTATTTTTTATTTCTGATTCCGATTCAAGATTAGAATTATTTATTTCTGATTCTGATTCAGAAATATTTTTATTCTGATTCTAATTCAGAAATATTTTCATTTTTATTTTTATACTGATTCAAGATTATATTAATTTTTTTATTTCTGATTTTGATTCAGAAATACTGTTATTTTTATTTTATTGTTATACTGAATCAAGATTATAATTAAAGAAAAACATACCCATATCTACTATTCACACCAACGAACTGGAACGCATATAACACACATTCTACTATCCACACAAACGAAGGAAGAGAAGAAAAACACACCCATATCTACTATCCACACAAACGACGGAAGAGAAGAAAAACACACACACTATACTATCCACATAGTGTAGGGACAAGGTCTTTTTTGTTAAGATGAAACACACACACACACACACACACACACACACACACACACAGAGGAGCTGAGGTGTTAGTTCTAATCCATTCGAAGACGACATGAACGAGCCTTAATCAATGTTCTCCACTTCTATCACAAAACCAAGAGAGTCCTGATTCAGCCTAAAATAAATTCGTTCGTCCCTTGAAATTTTATTGTGCCATTTGAGAGACGCAAAAACGCACTTACAGAAAATTGAGGACGATGGCTTGCACCTACACCGTGAGATGTAAAGAGTTCAAGTAGTTTGTAAAACTGAGTCAAAGTTTATAATCAAGATGAAACGATGACACTTTTCAAACCAGACACCAAGCGACAATGACGATCCGTGTCACACAATACTTTTCAAAATGTGTTAGTAGAAGTTTGTACTAGCGATCTTGAAGAAATGATTGTCTCATATCCAATAACATTTGCATTACAGTCTTTAATACAGAGTGAGTCTAAGAGACTGAGAGAGAAAGAACGGTGGTAATCTGATAGAATGACAGAACCAACAAGACCAACGAAGAAAGAAATTCGTTTGGTACCTCATGAAGATTATTTTTTACAATTTAGTAGCCCCAAAAGTGACTTGCAGAAAAGCTGAGAACGATGACATACATCTACACGGTGAAATTAAATGGTTTACGTCAATGGTCTGTCTATCCGTTTGGGCAGCTATCTCGGGAAATTTGGGTGATTTTTTTTTTACTGTGAATTCGGAGGGTTGTAACGCCAGTTTCTAACGTCGAATCGACTGGGATGCCGCTGAGCTGTCGAGATTAGACTGTTCAGTTTAACTCCACTTGGAATTCCTCGATAGAAACGAAAAGTTAGGAGCTCCGGACGTGATTCTGCCAGTCAGTATACTGAAAAGTTTGTGTCTTGCACTAATAATTATCTTTGAAATCCGACTGGTCTATTCGTATTTAAAGGGGCTGATTAATAAAATATAAAAATGATCGTACTATTGTAAATTTCACCATTATCCAGTTCTCTGAACATGTCAACTACTATCTACAAAAAATGATGTGAAAGTAACAATTCGTGTTTTACGAATTTAGTTCTTTATCTGCAAGCTCCGTTAGAGTGACCTTGCCAGAAATTCGGAAGAGGGAGACGTGAGAACCAATACAATTTTAAAACAAATATTCAGTGACTGGACAAACGCTTGGACCATTAGAAACATAAAAAGCAATAAGCAAACTAGTGGGGGAAAAAAAATGGGACCTTGCCAAAATGACGCAACAAATACCTTGACATGTCTTTACTCTTCTGTAGTGAAGCTTTCTCGCAGGATAAATGAACAATCAACAATTTAGATGACTTTGTTGTTGTTTTGTAAAAATGCAATAAATTAACTGAAATATTAGGCCAAGCCATGTCTACTTTTCTTGGTATTTAATGTTTCCGACTTTTCAAAGGATGAGATCAAAGGCGTACTTCTCATACTTAATTTACTGGCTCTGTAGGTAAAGGTTTATTTGTTGCACAAGCCGACAGTTTAGAGTACTTTATCTTTAACGACCTTTCATCGAGATACATACCCCTTTGTCTGTTCCAATTGACATCGAGATACATACCCCTTTGTCTGTTCCAATAGACATCGAGATACATACCCCTTTGTCTGTTCCAATAGACATCGAGATACATACCCCTTTCTCTGTTCCAATAGACACTGGCTTCCACTCGTCATTAAACGTAAGTTTTGATTTGAAGTTGTTGTGTTTAACCAGAAAAAAATAGAAAGAAAAACTGAAAGAATGATAATTGTGAAGAAAATTGGCGCGATGGTAGAGGGTGTATTTCCCGGTCGTGAATACACTGTTCCTTTTTAGGGGCCGGATTTAGGCATAAGCTAAACAAGCTACAGCTTAGGACCTCATATTTTTTTTTACAGCCTTATTCTCTGTTAACAGTTACCAAATAGGTCCTCTACAGCTTCCCATAGCTTAGGACCTCACCATGTCTAAATCCGGCCCTGTCCTTATTCTTCCACAAACCGTCTCGCAAAACCCGTCACATTTTTGGTCTTTTTTCTTTAGACCATCAAGCAGATATTCTAGAGGAACGTTACTAGAAAGGTCTACACTAGATACATGGGCTTTTATGTTTATATGTACCGTGTGTTTGAGTTTGTCCAACTTCATTATTGAGCACGTTTTCTGGACCAGTTCGGTTCTTTGTTATTTTCATTGTTTCCTTTCTTTTCTTTTCTTTAATTCAAGTTTATCTGCATAGGCAGATTTGCTTAAAGGTTTTATAGTTGTTACCAACAGCAAATTCACAGGACACGAAAGATCGGTAGAAAATTAAGTAAAATAGGAACAGGAGATGAGTGGAGGTGATTACAAAAATGATATAGTATCTCTTATTTCTGGTAAACTGGGCAGATCCAGATCTGCCGGCGCATTATGTGACGTCACATCTGGGTCTGTTCAGTTTGCAGTTTGATTGGCGAGTACAGACGGTGTCACGCTTCCCGACCTATGGATCAAAATGTTTCCGAGTAAATCCAAGCGACAAGAGTTTCTTCCCTTCGACCACATTTGACACCTCAGTTCTTTTAGTAACAGTTTAACGTAAAACGGTAACTTTGTTCCATCGCAGTGTTGTCTGTGTAGAAAATTGGCACAAAACAGTAAATAATTTCGACAATTCCTCATTTGCATGATGTTGACTGCATGAAATACATGTATATGAAATCCAGTGATGTTCTATATTTAGGGTGTGGAAGTACATCTCTAGTTTTGACTGTGACAGAAATGAGGAAAATTATGGTTTATCGACAAAATGTTGGGGCTCATACTGCAACTTTCTTCCTCGTATCAACGTGGTTCTTTCTTTCTTTGATTGATTGATTGGCAATGGATGTACTCAAACGAATCAATTAGGCCAAAGACCAACGATTTCTTCCAAATCATCTTCTCGAGGATACTGAAAGGTCAAGACTGCCCCATTCCATCCAAGATGGAACTCGATTCCATGTGATAAACGCAATGAGAGAGAGAGAGAGAGAGAGAGAGAGAGAGAGAGAGCACCATTGCACCATTCAGGCAGATTTAATTTCTGCCACATGTTGTGTATTGTTTGATCGTATGTAAATAATTTGACCATCTCGGCATTTTCTTCTATTTTTTATTGTCATATTTTCATTCAGTGCCGGATTACCCAATAGGCAAGAGTAGGCACCGGCCCCACGCCTTTTAGGGGCCCCGCGACAACGGATCAAAATAATATTGAATTGATTTGATCTTGACGTATTGGGAGATAATTTGAGGGGGGGGGTGCCTGATATTTCGACTGCCTAGGGGCCTCCACAGGGTTTAATTCGGCACTGTTTTCATTATTACTTGCCTCAAATTGTCTTGCTCTCAGCGGGTATCAGTATTTCGTTGCATACTAGTATGGTGTGAAGATCGCGACTAGGTGCATAAGATTTGTTTTGTCCTTGTTCGTCTTCAAGTCCAACACCATTCAATATCGTCGTTTTATACCGGGTTAGACGAACATTTGCCAGTTCTTGATATTACTGAGCGAAAATTTAAAACGAGCCAAAATTTAAAAATATATAACACTTGAACTTATTTTTTATTACAGCTATCTCAATAACTGTGCTAGTTATTGCCCGTCATAGGAGTAATAAATTTTTAAGATAAAAAGTACCACCAAAAATGAAAGAAATTAGGATGAGCAAACTTTAAAGAAAGTTTGAAAATAAAAATATTTTTAAAAAATCGGGATGCCTCCACGAGTTTCGAACTCGCGATCTCTTGTTTGGCAGCCGCGATACAGAGACAGATGTGGGTGTTTATATCTTAGATTATCCAGAAGGTTCATTTCTGCAACAGACACAACATCACGGATTTTTATTATAAGTTCATTTAACTTCATGGAATTTTAAATATAAAGTACTGTTAAAGTATGGCAAAATAAAATAAAGTACAATATCAAATTGATAACATATAGCTCTGTCTCTTTAAAATGCATACATAGAGTTAATATAATATCACAGGCCTTGTCTCAGTAAATACGGATGTGTTACATTGATTGGGTGAGAAAATGGAGTGTTTTGTTAAGTTACACACACTTACTGACCGAGGAATGACAGAAGACTTAAACAGAATTTATTTCAAGTCGGATATTAAAACATTAAAACAAATAACATTAGATCCGGAGAGATATGATCCGACAAAAGAATGAAGTAAAAAATATACATATGAGGTCACGGAAGTATTTAGACGTAAAAAAAAGATGCATACATGTCACACATAACTCACAGAATTGTTGTTTGGGGGTTTGGGGGTTTTACGCCATTCGTCAGTGCAAAATAGGCATATATGGCGGCCAATATAAATGACGCAGGAAGAACCCTTTCTCACACACCCATATTGGCCGAGACCGATACTCAAACCGACGCGGACGGAGGTGAGATGGCAGTGATCGGTAAAAGCAAGCGTTTTAGACCACTTGGTCATCTGAAGCCATCCACCCACCCACCCACCCCCAACACTTAGAAATATTACTATACAGTGGATACATTAACAATTTAAAACAACGACTAACATATCCATATAATGACAAATTACCCATATAATGATAATGTATCCATGGAATACATACATACAATATATAGATCATTACCCGTACAATCACCAGAACATACATACATACATACATAAGTACAATGCATGCAAATGGGGTAAGAAAATTAAAGATAAATTGATAAACATGTCATGTAGACAAGGATAACCATGTGAAAACTAACAAACATTTTAAAGAAGAAAGACAGAAAAATATATTGGAGCTGAATTAAGTACCTATACAAACTATTAAATCTGAGCAAACAAAATTAGAAAATAGGCCACACTTGCAGGTCGCCCACATATACATATACATATTATATAAATACATATATATACATATACAAACTATTAAATCTGAGCAAACAAAATTAGAAAATAGCCCACACTTACAGATCGCCCACCCCCACACCCAATGTTTGCAACAACCAGTGGAGAACGCAATAAGAGTTCGTGCAATGAATCTCGTTTGGCAATCTCACTCAGACCTGGGAAATAGAAAACATGAGTAAAGCCGTACTAGTTAATATACCTTACCGTTTTCTGTTACTATACCTTGCTGTTTTCACTCTAGGTAGATTCAACGTGTTATCACACCCGAAAAGAGTGAAATATAGTTGAATATAGTTGAAAGTTATACGTACTAATGCGCATTAATACATTCAATTCTCCTGAATCTTTGCTAAAAATGTCACTTGTAAGGTCATCAAATTCGAAGAAAAAAAGAATCTACGTCAAATGCAAGCAGCCATATAGTATCGTCACAGTCGATCTGATTGCTTCTAGTGGAGCAAGAGGGGCAACCCTCGTGCAACTGCCAGCCCTCGTGGCCTAAAACTTACACCGGTTGACCTTCATTACCGTGGCGTAGCAACCGGACAAGCATAGTATGCCATGCCGTGGTATCCTTAATTTGCGCTTGTGTTTATTTATTTTATTTTTTTTTACTCATGCAATCTGAGGTGGCAAACGTTCAATGGCTTGGTTTGTCTTGACCATCGGACCCGGGTCATCTTCTGTTTCCCTCATTTAGGCCATGCATGTGCAACTTCCTCTAGGGTGCGGGTCGAATAAGCGATTTTTAAAGCCACAACAGGTCTAGGCGGTGGTGACCACAACTTTGTTTACCTGTTCAGCAGTTTCTGGTGTTTTGGTTACACTGCCTTTTGTTGGTCTGATGAGTGGTGCCAACGTTTGTCTGTAAGGTCTTCTCGTGCGGTTTGTCGCGATCCTGTGGTTGTCTTGCCGGTCAAACATAACATCGTGTTACGTGACTAGGCTCGTACAAAGTAACAAAGAAAAGAGTGAGGCCAACAAGCTTTGTAAATTTAAAAAAAAAATAATTTATTTCCCTAGAAAACAAGGTAAAAATATGAAAAAGGACTTACGATTTGTGAATCTAATCCCCAAATTAATCCTAGAATTTAAATGTATAAGTCCTATCACTAAACAGTTCTAATTGAATCCAAGTTCGAATCTCGATGAAGTTCCAAGATGGAAGGCGATGACGTCCTCTATAACCAGTTTTGTGCTGATGTGTCAACAGTTCCTTGTTGAGTCACCAAGAATATAATTCCAGCTTTAGAATTCCAAATAATTTTTAATAAATGTCTTTGTCCAAGAATTTCGGTGAACACACGTAAAGTCTCCAGGAAAATAAACTATTTTAAATAAAAACTCAATTCAAATGGTAACGACAGGAATACCTTTCAGCCTGAAGGTATAATTTACAACTGACTCAGAAACACTGAAATCTCAGTATTAACCCAACTAAGAACGCAATTTCAGACCTGCGTGATGGGTCACGTGGTCACTAACTTCGAACAGCGCAGTAAAAAAGATATGTCAATTAGCACGTAGGCTAATATAACCTTAGCTAAGAATCAATTATTCCCACACCGGAAATGAATTTAAAAATAAAACGTTGCTTATTCAGACTAACGCGTAGGCGAAGTACGACCTTGATTACGACCAATGATTTTCACTCAGTGTTTACCAAATTTTGAACCAATGCCAGCTAAAAATACAATGAAGCAATACTTTTGCGTTCTAATCAGGCTAAAAGAAATGAGCTGAATTTACTGAGGAAAATGTCAATTCTAGTATTAAAAAAAAAAAAAAACTATCATTACAATAAAATGTAATGAAACAAAAATAAAATAAAAAGAAATTTAAAATGAACACACAAATAATTTAATTACATATACGTAACAATCGTCTCACACTACAAGATTTTTCACGTCCGGATCAAGGTCGTTAACGGAAGGGGCTTTATCGAAACGTGATGGCTAAAGGTGATGGCGCAATCACTACAAACAATTCCAAGTCAACCATCGCATGATCAGATTTAATTTCAGTTTTCCCTCATCCGGCATGGCCAATGATCAGCACGATCTGAATTTGGAAACAACGAACTGGTTCCATAGAAACTGTGCTTGGGCATTCTAGGTTTTGCCCTGACAGAAAAGCTAATGACGATGAAAACTTAGATTTTTCTCAAAGCGGAGCTTTTTAACTCACTGGTTTTCTCTTTCGTGACCATGTCATTAGAATGTCAACTGTTTTACAAAAATCATCATGTCTTTATTTTTGGGATCTAAATGTGTTTGATACATATGTGTTCAATTCCACACCAAAGAGTCGGGTGCTAATTTCAGTAATGAGTTTTCTTAGCTCATGTCTGTAAGAGGATAGAAGTTTCATCAATAAAACATTGTCTCTATTTTATCACTTACAGATAGGGTATAATTTCAAAGATTTCTTGTTCTAAAATCTTAATTTCGTTATCAACCATTAGTGGCAAGACAAATCTCTCTCTCTCTCTCTCTCTCTCTGGCGCGCGCGCGCGCGCGCTTTCGACTCTTAATGAGTTTTTTTCAAAGGCATATACAAAACATAAACAAGACAAACAAATAAAACAAAAACCGTAGTGTTTGCAAAACTTTACATGGCTGTTTCTATAGGAATTAAACCTTTAAATTTATTATGTTTCAACTAGTTTATATCAACTTGTTGTGGATACTGGAAAATATTTGTATTGACCTAGAAATCAATAAGCCATAACGACATCTGTTATTTTATGTACATTTATGTAAGTGCAAATTATATCTCGGATATTATTTTATGTACATTTATGTAAGCGCAAATTATATCTCGGATATTATTTTATGTACATTTTATGTAAGCGCAAATTATATCCCGGATATTTCATTGTTATAATAGTAATTGTAGGCTATTAAGCAAATTTAGAAAATTATGTAAAGAAAATGTGTCTGCTGCAAAAGATAATTTTATTTGTGCATGGCTCTCTTTTCCTAGTCTTCTTGGTTTAAACCGCTTGGTTTCAATGTTCTAAGGCGGCGTATCCAGTAAGATTCCTTTTCTTTCCTGGTTTCGGAACTCCAGTTGCGGATGTCAGCAACTGCAATAAGCGTTATATCACTGAAAGTGTGTCCAGGGGAGGAGAAGTGTTCTGCGACCGGGCTTCTGTACAGCTTCTTTGTCATCCAATCAGATCTATGAAAGTTGATCCTTTTGTGTAGCTTTTCAGTTTCTCCGACATACTGAAGGCTACAGATCTTACATATGATGAGATAAATTACCTTCTCTGTTTTGCACGTTTTTGCTTGGACCATGTATGTTTAGTTTTTCTCTAGTCACTGTGGTAGAAAATGTCCTGGTCTCTATCATATGTTGACAGGTTTTGTATCTTTTATCGCCACAGGGGCCATATTGACTAGGGTGGTCTTCATTAGTGATTGGCGTTAGCTTCGCCCTGACTAGGATGTCCTTGAGGTTTTTTGGTCTCCGGTAGGCTACTACAGGTTTGTTTTGAAATGTCCAACTCAAACCATGTTTTCCTGGCCACAACAACCAGACTGGTACAAAAGCTATCTAAACATTTAATTTACCGTGGCTACGACAAAGACCTGATTGCGGAGGCAGCCCAAAGGGCTAAACAAACAAACGACGATGACCTACTAAAATATGGAAAGAAGGAAAAGGCTGATAGGATACCATTTATCCTGACCTAACATCCAGACAACCCCAATGTAGGTAAAATCATCGCGAAACACTGGCCCATCGTGGAATCGTCGGACGCATTAATGTTAATCCTTCCAAACAAACCTGTAGTAGCCTACCGGAGACTAAAAACCCTCAAGGGCAATCCTGTGTGCTATATATATATATATATATATATATATATATATATATATATATATATATATATATTCTAATAAAAAGTATTTAATAAAATGCGTAGAGATTTGCAATAGCGAGCTAATGATGTTGTACAGGGAGACCTATGCTGACGACGAAACACCTTAAAATTGAGTGTATATTTTAATTTATTTTTTAATTTCGTGTTTGTTTTATCATTCGAAGCATTTAAATTAAACCGCAAATATAACAGAAACAATGGTGCTTTGGTTAGCTGCTATTTTCTGACAAGTATGTGCAACATTGCAACCGCCTTCTCTCCCCTCCCCTCTTGCAAGCACTTAGTCAAACAGACATCTTTAATTTTATTTTCATGAATTAGGACAGAAAGATTTCCCGCTAAAACAGTGTTTTTCTTTTGTAAGATGTACATTCTATATTGCATCATTGCATCTGCCAATATTTATACTAATTTGTTACGCGTGATATTAAAATACTTCAGATCCATCTCTTGTGATGGTCTTTCCAACTCTAAATTGGCTCTTTGCTTTCATTTTGTAACATGCTGTTAAGAATCACTCTGGTCACATGTTCACATACTGAAAGGTTCAGTGTAGCGCAGTGAAAGTTGCAGGTTACAGCATGACGCAAGATGCGATAAATTGATGGCCTATTATGACAACATAACGGCGCCATGAGACATGATTAAAACCAGTGTGGCGTATCAGGTATATGGCAGTTTAATAGCTGAGGACTGAAATATGGGTCCGAGCTGCCATGTCTTGACAACGGTGTAGTATTTGTTGAATAATATGACAATATAGATCAGGGGTCTCAAACTCAAACTACCCCGAGGGCCGCATGAGGGCATTTTCGATGGCCCAAGGGCCGCAATACCTTTGTTATCTCTCATGCCACCTTGTGACGCCAATCATTTTGCGGGACACAGGATACAGCTTGGCGGACCGCGTATTTGAGACTCCTGATATAGATGTTTCCTTCTTCTTACAGTGTTAATTTGTTTATACGTGTATTTTAAATGAATGCACCACATACTGGTAAAGAATGTGAAGAAACCACGCTTCTACCTTTTATAATTCTTTTCTATTTCCAGTATAATCTCGGGTTTTTCTTATTAATGTTTTTTTCTTTCCTTTATTGTAACGTCAATGTTTACAGTAGCGTAATGGGGGGGGGGGGGACAGGGAGGTTGCCCGAGTGCAAGAGGTTTTGGGGTGCCAAAACCACGGGCGCCAGAGGTCTTGGTTGCCAAAACCCCATTTACCCTTAATGTGCCGCTGATCGTTTAAAATAATGGTCATATCGTAAAATAATTATCACAATAATTGAAAATAAAGAAGACTTTTTGTAAAATGTTCAACAATCACCCCAGTCCTCCAAGCGCTAAAAATTTACCTAGCTTGAAACATCTCTCTCTCTCTCTCTCTCTCTCTCTCTCTCTCTCTCTCTCTCTCATGTTAACATACTGTGGCCTTAGCATATACGTGTGAATATAAACTGCCTAAGAAACGATTTTATTATAATAAATGCAGGATGTGGTGACGATCCGAAATACTTGCCATTGACAATTCTAATGTCTCCATCAACGCTCTGAAATGTGTTAATAATTTCTGCATAAATGAACTTGACTCATTTGTTAATGACAGTTACTCGCAGTTAATTAATCATTTTCGTTTTTCCAACGAAATCAGGCACAATTTACGTTGATTATGATTAAACATCGTCAGAAAAACCAAGATGACAACAAAATAGTAAAGTTGATTTCATACAAATAAAATATTGATACCGGTAAATTTAAAGAGATAGTAAAGAAGACTCAGAATACATAGATTATTATTAAATACATATATAACAATGCCATCATCGGTATATATTAATCGATGTGATTATGTAACGATTCTGCTACATAATGTTTTGCTACAAATAATAACAATCAACTGTTTAATACAAATATCAAACAACAGGTTTCTAACTAAATATCAAAAGGACCGCAGAAAATACGGCCTAGTTAAAAAAAAAAACACAAACCAATACGACAAATCTCGTGACATCAAGTAAAATAAACAAACGTACACTGTGATAATTATTGGGAGAACAGACGTCTTATACTATGAGTTTATCAAGAATCAGGTTAACATAACTTTAAAAGACCTTTATATACACGGAACTTTTATCATTGTTTTAAACAAGATTTTAATATGGAAAACTATTTTTTTTAATGTTACACGGGAATCAAAATTAACCTTTCATAAAGTTTAGGACTTTCAGACACAGATTTCCTGTTGAAACTGATCGTTGCGACAATACATTGTTTTAAAAAAGATGATAAAAATTACATTAGTGACGAATTCCGTTATTTATTTGTCCCAAATTTCACAAAGAGAGAAGTAAATTTCTAAAACCAGCCTATTATTGCGAGCCGTCCATCGTAAAATTAAAAAACCTTATTTGCCACCAATAATTGCAAACTGCTCCAAAATCTTTGCAAATGTGTTGCTCTAATAATGAATATAATATCATAAACTGTGCTATTTGCGGATTTGCAAATTCCTCATGCATCATAACGACATACTATTTCTTCTCTTTTACAACATCTACACACTCCACGAGAGTTAATGTATTCTGTCCTAAAGTGTTATATTCATGCACCCAAATGTTCTCATATTTTCTCTGAATGTTTCATACTCTTGCTCTGATTGACCGGTGATGTGATGCATATCAGCATAGGTTAGTGACGTCACCTATAAAACTATAAGTTATGGTATTTTCATATGCCACCTATGTGTGGCCTGAGATTTACTTTCATTAATTTGAGTTTTGGTCTGTTCTGTGTTGAAATCAGTGACCTTTTTTTTCTTTCTTTTTTTTTTTTAGCAAGATAGGTCCTTGCTAAAATAAATGGTCAGCATGACAATAGTACTAATTAAAGGCATTCGACTAATTGTTTGGTCAGTGTAATGGTGCAAAATTTCGTAGAGATAATTTTGCAGTACGTTCTGTCAGGTTCAGCGTGACACGTAAACATTAAGTTTGAAGTATGAGTTAGACACGCCATAAATTGTCGACTACGAGTGATGGAACATGTTCTGCTTGGGGCATGAAATGAATTTAATTAGGACTCGCTCTATTAATAATTTGAGACAGACAGAGTACAATGTTAACGCAAGGTCAATAGCGGTAAATTACAAGATTTTGAGACAACCCAGGGAAAATTTTAGGAAGCCTTGGGCCATTTGAAACAGGTGTCATAAAATTATATTTTCCAGAATAGTTATTAAAATAGGCGGATTGGAGAAAATTGTTCTGACTTCGATGGGAGTGATAAGTATATTGGCGGCTAAAGTAGTGATCCTGATTGGCTAAGCTAAACGAGGGATTATGAATTCCCGTACAGAATTAAGGCTGTTAAAGTAATAGCCCTCGCGATAAAAAGCAGTTAAAGTTTTCTACCAATGGGGAAAGTCTGATGGACTCCGGGGACAAGTAATAAGAAATTTTTCTCGTTAAACAACTTGTCCAAGGGAAAGAGGGTTTGGAACAATTAGAGACCCGTATTCAGAGAAGAGACAGTGGGAATTCTCTGACGATAAGCGAGCGATGGCTCGAATAAACCACATGGTTAGTCTCAATTACACACAATGTTTTCATTGATGTAAGTTTGTAATTAACTGCTCAATGTATTAATTTTAAATTCATGCTTAAATTTTTCCTTGTGTTCAGATATAATCGTGCATATTATATGACTCATGTGTTATTATATCAGTGAGTTCGGATTTAGTTGTTTGCATGTAAGAGAAATCACGTAGTGTAAGATTTCATGCATTTATTCTGGTGCAAATTGTGAATATATAAGTTATGTATCTTAAATTATTTGTAAAGTTGATGCTGAGAATTGATTTTTCCTCTGTCTGAAAATATATGTCAATGAATATCGAAATAGCCAAATAAATTAGTTAGGACAACGAGTGAAGTCAATTAACTCGTGTGTAATTAAGTTGTGAATTCTCTTAACGGAGAATCGAGTAATGTGTGTCGACTGTCATAGCTCAGCCGGTAATTTATAGCCAATGCCATGTGTGATGGGTTATCTAAAGAGGTTTAATTATGTCATGGTTTCAGTTCGAATGCAACAGCAGCTAGACAGGACATAAATTCACGGTAATAGGGTTGCAAGTGTGTATTAGGTGACCATAGCCAGTTCCGGTGAATTTCGATAGATGATATCTAACGCAGAAAGAGTGGGGATATTGTTGTTCCCAGTAGAAGAAAAAAAAACTGACATGTATTTAGGTTGGGTACTATATTTGTATGTTTGAAATGAAAGAAAATAGAGCCATACATGTATTGCATAGTTGGGAAAGAACATATCCAAGAGGTTTATGACGCGAAGAGGCTAGGAGAGAGAGAGAGAGAGAGAGAGAGAGAGAGAGAGAGAGAGAGAGAGAGAGAGAAGGAAAGAAATACGGAAACGCCGATCTGTCACCAGCAGTGCTTTGGAAAAGACCGGAAGCACCAGGTGATATTATCATGCCGGCAATCAGAGTTGATCAGTCACTCGATCATGCGATGAAAAAAGTTCTATCAGTATAGCAGAACGGCTAATTGAATTTCACATACTTTTTTTTTAAAACTATTTCGTCGAGAAAGTGAATAATTCACATGTCATATACGATTTAATTTTGTTTATGTAATTTATTTATTTATTTTTTTTTATTTGTTTATTTTTTTATTTTTTATTTTTTGTTACATACAGGGGCTCGTGTTATTCTATTCTATGTCTCTGCTCAGATCTCTATTATTCCATCCATTAATTTCGGATTTTATTTTATTGTTTACTCGATCCGTGCAATAACACCGTGGTCAATCGTCTCACAGATAACGATAACCCAAAACCATAAGGAGTGTGGGTGATCACACATCATCCCACCACCTCCTGACAGTCAGAAACGTGCGATTTTTTTTCAATACGTTGTGTTAGCCTTTCACAACTGACCTTTAACTTCATGTACCCATACCTACTCTAAATTATCCATTTCAAACCCCCAAAATTGTCGAATTCCTGTAGGACTAATGGAGTGGACAATTTCACAAGAGAGCATCATGTGATAGATTTTTATTTTTATTAAAGCAGTTGGTAAAAATTAATGACACAAAGGTATTTAATCCATTTAAGCATACATGAAAACCTAGCAGTGTTCATCTATTTTGCATTCTTTGATCATAGCCATACAAAAAATAAAATATAAATTAAATCTTACTTTTTATTCAGCAATGCGATAGTTGAACATAATTTATAATCATTTTAGATTTAGCAAGACATTAATTTTTTTTTTAAATTAAATTTAAGAATCATTATTAATCTGTAGCTAATTCGTGTGTGGCAAATTCAGCATTTCAGAAAACATCCTGCACGTATAGAAAATGCAAAATACAATATACAGCATATACGAATAAATAATGCAAAATACAGTATACAGCATATACGAATAAATAATGCAAAATAGAATGTAGAACATATTCTAATAAAAATGCATGCATAGAATTAAATACTGGCATGAAATGATAATAGTAATCCCTCTCCATACCAGAGGATTTGCATCCTACATCCGCACCCATCATATAAAAATAAGATTGCAACCTCTCAGTCGTTTCATTTACACGGAACTGACTGGCTGACGTATTAATGGACACGCGCATGACCTATCGTAAATATATTCGCAATCTTAAAAAATGTTACGAGCTCTTTAAGCAAGTGCATATACATATTAGCAACAACCGTATAATTCTGTAATTTTTAAATCTGCTGTCCTAAAATCTATACGATACAGTTTTATTAAAAAGATTTGAACTTCAACATTTGAGTACAACAGTACTCTCTACTTGCCCCAATTACAAAAATATTCACCCGATCAAAAACCATGAACAGTTATAACTTTAGTTCCTTTGTTAGACTTTCGTTTTTAAAAATATGGATTACCTTTGAGATAATCTTTTATCGTTACTCCGTCCAATTATTCCCACCGCCGTGTAACATTTTTGCTTAT
The DNA here is from genome assembly GCA_016617855.1 of Megalonaias nervosa. NCBI lineage: Eukaryota > Metazoa > Mollusca > Bivalvia > Unionida > Unionidae > Megalonaias > Megalonaias nervosa. The sequence continues at coordinate 232,006 of JAECUM010000027.1, forward strand.
TTACCTAACTAGTTGAAACCATGCTTATTTCAATATGATTTCTATTGTGAAGTTGTATTTATTAATTTGACTTTCTTGTTGTACATAGAACAAGGCTGATTACTGTAATATTTGTATTGGTAACAGAAATAGATTATATCATTATTTGCTAGTATATCATCTGATAAGAAATAACATCTCACATGCATGTGAGACTTGGTGGTATAAAAAATTTAAGGACAGATGATTCAGAATGTTAAGTTTAAAATTGATAGAATCATCAGGCTGGGTTGGTGGGCAAGAATATTCTGGTTTGCAGAGGTTCTGGGGTCTTAGTAATCGTACTACTACAGGAAGATAATGATGACGTGACCCGGCGTCCGTTTGTGGCAATTCACTGGTCTACAGAAACAACAACAACTACTACTGTTTTCTGTCGTGCCATAGATTCTACTTCCATTTTCGTAAAAGAAAAAAAAAAACAAAAAAAAAACATAATTGACGCTGATTCTGGTGTTACTCTATTATCAGAAGTCTCTTCTAACTACTTGAAACCACCACCACCACAACCACCACTGTTCAAGAACTACCGAGTGCTTCTACTACAAATAAAATTAATCTTCAGCTTGTAAACGCAATTTTTAAAATATTTTTTAAATAATTATTTTTTAACAAAAGGAGTAATCACCTTGTAGGCAAATTAAATTTAAAAAAATTACCCCCCCCCCCCCGTAAAAAAACAACAAAACAAGCAACCCCAGAAGTTGGAGCTTTAAAGCTCTTCCACGGGTCAGAAGCTTTTACTTAATCAGAAAAGCAAGGTATTTATACTTTAATCTACAAGCCAGCCGCTGGCAAAAGGCATAACTGTTCTTTGACCTTTGAAGTTTCCGTTGGCACTAATTTCTGGCTCGTGCATTTAATTTGATTTTCATGCTGCTTGAGTTACTCACCGGCGCTAAATATTGAAGTTCCCTCCTGGGACGCTCCAGGAAACTCTAGCCTGCTTACCCCAATTACCATGAATGGAATAGTCTGACGCCGCCATTGACCGCCATAAACATTTTGATCGATCGTCGTTTTCGGGGCGAGAAAGTTTTGAAAGTTTAAACAAGTGGTGTTGTAGGGGTATACGAATTGTAGAACTGTGAAGAGAGTTTTCAATGCAGAGAATTTAATGCTATATGCTGCAAAGAATTCTGATAATTCGAAATAAGGAATAATGGATCCCGAGTATGATGTCGCGAAAGGAGATAGTTTTATGGAAGACGTTGACCAGGTAAGTTTTAAATCTTGGTTTTTGCCTTCATATCGCGTGTCTTTGGATTTTGCAAGTGTAGCAGTTTGTGAAGTGGGTAGTACGCTTAGAGATAAAGTTGATTACTTACTTTGATACAGCAAGTTAATCCATGTTCATGGCATGCACCGGCTTCCATGGCTGTCCATCATGCGTCACGTTTTCACCCAAACATGATCAGGATGGGCGTGTTAAAAACGACTTGAATGATTGAGCATCAATGTTGTAATTTTATGTGTACGGTCAAGCGTTCTTAGATTAAAGATACCGATCTTTTGATATACACGCTGTAAAATTGGAATTAAAGTGTCGCATTTGCAACTAGTGCGTCGGCAGGATGTAACAAAACAATATATTGGCATGTATGCATTCGATTGAGACCTTTTATATTTGGAAAGGTTAACTTCAAAATTATTGAAAATGTTTCAGTTGTTGTTAGCAGTGCCACTTTGCCTGACTGCAAATTTGAGAAAGAGGTGTGAAGCAAGTAAAACTTCCCTTTCCAAAAACTACTGCCCCTCCCAACCCAAGTGTTCAAGGGTGCATATCATTCATTCAACTGTACAACACAGCCCAGCAGTGCTAGTTGTTTATGTATGTTCGTAAGTTTAAAGAATGACGAACCGGCCCTTTGGCTGGACGTAATAAAGTGATAATGCACATCAACAAACTGACATACAGTACATACTTTGCAATGTAATAACATATATAGTCTTATAAACTGCAAATGACAAAGATCCTAATCTGCCATGCCATAATGCACCTGCAGAGTCTGTCGTGTTTGTTCTAATGATTACTCTGAACAAACTGTCCAGACCGAGGTCTGCCAGGGCATTTTACAGTGGTAGATCTGGTTCTCTGCAGTTTGCAGTAGGACTTATAAGGAAGTATTTGGTATGCAGAGAGCAGTGCAGCAGTTGAAAGGAAAAGGTGGGACTTTAAAGAAAACTTTGGAACATTTCAGCTACTATTTTTAGTATCTTGGTAAGCATCTTCCCATTAGGGATTTCAGTATTGGATTTTTGTCTGTAGTTATCTCTGTTAAAATAGAGCATTTTGAAATCTTGTGTATGCTTGAACCAGTTAGCATTCAAACAGTTGTTAATATGGATTCAATGATACACTTCACATAAAAAAAATACATTGTTAGCAGATGTAGCTTTCTTGCAAAATATCTTTATTGAATGCTGTTTTTATCTATTCAGCATATGAATTCCAAATTAAAACAGACCATCCATTGATATCACCTGAAATCATCACTGTTGTGAACACAGCAACAACTGGTCACACTATGTTATGAACAACCCATGTACACTGGATGCTGGATGTAGCTGATGTCAGAATGTTCATCCTATGACATAACAAGTACTGGCATGCAGTTTTTTGAGTAGCGTACATGATACAAATGTATGAACTTTGTATAAAAAAATGATATAGTGGTAACGTATTCTTTCAGGAAATATTAGCACCAGTGTGGCATTGGAAACCCCCAGCCACTGGCCCAGAAAGACCATTGACATCTTTATCTAAGGTCTCAATTGAATTGAACAGGTGGAACTTAGCCACCAGTCTTAAAAAAAGTACTGAAACAGTACATTATATACATGTTCACTCTTTGTTAAAGAGTATTCTTATATTTTTACGTAACACCCCCCCACCCATCTCTTACTGGTTGGATATTCAAGTTTTACAACAGGGATCTTTTGGGGGTTCAACAGGAGTTGAAAAACCATGCAGACTTTTTAATTTTAGCAATTGACTTCTAAACAGTTTCTTCCAAGTTGGTCCAATTCTTTACCAAAATTATGGGTCCAGATAGCATACCCAAGAAACCAATCCCTGTATAAGATATAGTGGGGTTTGGTTTAGTTTGGCTAGGTGGTTTGTGGTATAGCAGCAGAAATAGGCTATTTAATGAGGAAGCAATCAGAATAAAGTGCCTTTCCCAGGGACAAACCATGTTAGCTGACCTGACTTGATCTGATGGCAAGATCTGAATCTGTACCCTTCATTTGTGAGTCAGACATGCTGACTGGGTACATGTTAACTCTTGTACTGTTCTGCCATTCACTAAGTGTTGTAGCCAAGAAATAATAATTGAAATAAGTTATTTCATTGGTCGATGATGTCTGCAGGCATGCTATAATAATAATAATAATAATAATAATAATACTAATAGTAATAATTATTAGCTGAAGAACTAATCTACCTTGAAGTCCTCATACAAAGAAAATTTATTTATTTTAACTGCATCTCTGAAGCCACTGGATATATTATATTGGGTTTGGAAGAAGGAAATGGATTGGGCATTTCAAATCTCAGCTGGAATACTATTCCAGAGCAAAGTTCCAGAGTATTGGAAACTTTTTTTGAATAATTCCTTATTTGGTTTGGGAATTTTATACTGTTTGGTAGACATGGATCATAGGTGGGGAGTATTACCAGGTAGCCTATACTGGAATAGTGACTGTTTATATTCAGGAGCAGTGTTATTGGATATCCTGTACATTAATTTGGCTTTTCTCAAACAGATTCAGCCCTTAATAGGTAATATTTTTAACTTGCCAGCTAAATTTTCCTTGCATTCTTTCTTGATTGATATTAGCCCAAATGCTCTTTTTGAAGATGTGCTAGCTTTGCTATGTTTTTATTATTTGAATTACTCCATACTGTATTTCAGTAGTCTAAAAGGGTTGTCTGTAACTGTTATAAAATAGTTTTCTGTGCCTTTCAGGGAGAAAATGTCATATCCTACTGAGAAGCCATAAATTTGAATTAACGTTTTTACTGACATGTTTGATATATTCAGTCCATGATAGGTTATTATCTACCAAACCACTAGGTAGTCTATCATGACAGACCATTTACAAATTTTTATCCTTCCATGTCAGACATAGTTCATCACTATCGAGATTTGATCTATTTTGTGATGTTGAGATAAGTAATATTTTAGTTTTACCAGTATTTACCACCATGCCATTGCATGTGCACCAGTTGTCCAGTTTGTTTAGGGCATCCTGTTGATGGTTACATCATAGCATGTGGTTGAAATGGTGTTAGTGGGAAGGTTTGCATTTTCCTTTGGACCCTAAAATCCATAGATGCTTTTCTCATCTCATATTCAAACCATCCACAAAGTTTGGTCATGGTTTGTGGCATAGTAATTTATTTATTTTGTGGAAACTATTTGAGTCCATCTCATCTTTAAAGTTATTCACAGCATGTGGTACAGAACTTTAGCAGTTTTGTGGAAATAACTTTTCCTGTGACTTTGACTATGGTGCTTTAATAGGCCAACAAAAAAATTAATTTTAGATCAACCAATCTTTGAGTAAGGTATGCACACTTTTGAGTAAAATTAGCATGATTATCATAGCTGAGAACTTACGTAAATACTTACATCAAACAGTCAGTTTCATTATTTTCAAAGCTTTAGTGCTGTGACTTCTATTGTTAGCTAATCTGACCAATAGAGTAAGTAGAGTCCAATTGCAAACTGCACAGACGCTGATCATTCTCATAATGTGCCAGTAGATCTGGGTCTGTGCAGTTTGTTAGGAGTAATCATTAGAACAAACAGCATAGACCCTGGTCTGCAGGCGCATTATGCAATGGCAGATCAGAATCTTTGTTGTTTGCCATTTGAATTTTCAAGAAAATTGGACCAAATTTGAAAGAATGCATAATGGTGTAAAGCTGTTTCAGAGTTGTTTTAAGCAATGCCGATGCCCACTTGTTCCATTTCTGGAATGAACACTACTGTAGTTAAGCAACATTGGGTCTCATCTCTGCTTGTGCTGCTGTATTCATTAATTTTACAAGTACAAGGGTTTTCCACAAAAATAGTTAATTTTAGAAAATATTTTTTGTCCTCAAAAATGTTTATTGATTTACTAAATACAGCAGGTACTAGCAGCAAAGTTGCCTGGGTAAATTCCAGGAATGGCACCACAGCTTGTGCAAAACTTTTGTTATTACTTTGTATTTAAGGATTTGACTTCACTAGGTTCTGATTGTTTTCACTTGAAGGGGTTTTTATATGTAGAAGTGCTCTAGTCATGTGCACACTTATAATTTCATATGTGGACAGATTCTCAAGGGCACTTTTAACCTTTTCAAAATGGGGCCCATGTAATTGCCAAATTTTTTTTATAAAAAGTTAACCATGGGAAATTCTGTCTTTGTTTTACATGCTTACAAGATCACAAAAATTTACAAACAAAAGATTCGTGAACATTTAAATAATTCAGAAGCCAAATTATGTCTTTTGTTTTACATACTTGCTAAATCACAAAAATTGACAAAAGATTCGTGAACATTTAAATAATTCAGAAGCCTAGGTCACTTTGACTGATTAGATCCATTGCCATACATGTATATACATCATAGCAGTTTCATTCCAAAAATCAGTATAGTAAAGCCAGAGGTCACAGATTTTTTGAAATGTTTAGATTGGGAATATTTTACACTCAGACTGGGAATAATGGACAGCTTTTGGCATTGAGAATGGGGACAATTTGTGACCTAAAACAGGCCAAGAAACATCCCTTGCTTTGTTGTGAAAATGAGACATAGGTTGACTTCCATGATAATGAATGCTATGGTATTACAGTTATGATTTGCTGTAGATACTCGCTTATATAAGTTTAGTCAAACTTCAAGTAATAAAGATCCTTATTTGCCATAGTATAATGCACCTGCAGATCAGAGTCTGTGTTATTTGTTCTACTGATTACTCCTAGCAAACTGCACAGACCTAGATACGCCAGTGCATAATGCAATGGCAGATCTGGATCTGTGCAGTTTGCAGTTGGATTCGACTTATAAGTGAGTATATATAGTACTGAACAGGATGCATCCATTACTGTACATATTTGTTAACATTTCATTCAAATTTGTCTCTCTTTGAAAGATGTTGGTATACATTATTTTATTTTCATCCCCAAGATTAATAGTTGATGATTTGTTATAATGGAAATATATTAGAACTAGACTGTCATAACAAACCATCTTGCTTTTGTCAAATTGCCTTGCTTCAGTGAAATAGTATTTTGATTAGATGTTTTAACAGTCAGTAACTGGGGGCACCCTATGTACTAGGGGTGGGTCACTGGTATTTACATCTAGCTATGTTGTTTATAGACCAGAGGAGCATATGGGATGGTCTGTTGTCTGTTCTCCATGGGTTGTCTGTTGCCCATCCATAAGCACAAGTTTGTTATAACTATTCCTCCTAAATTTATTGGAAGATTGCCATAAAACTTGATGCACACACACACACACACACACACACACACACACACACACACACCATAGTCTAGTTGGTTAGAAATAAAAATGGTGTTGCACATTAAGTATGGCCACCCCAGTGGTCATCTTGAAAATCTTGTTGTTGCCACAGGGGCTTGTATCATTGCTTACAATTTAGCTGTCAAACATTACTATAAAATAATACAAGGGAGGACACTTCTCTCCTTTCTCATGTGACCTATTTAAGAACAAATGCCGATATTTCAAGCAGCATTTCCTGTAGCTTAATAAATTTGGTACTGATGTTTAGCACAAACATTCAACTTTGTATACCTGTCCAGACTTAGGCTTACAATCATACCCATAAGGAATGCGAGACCATTTTCCCTTGCTACTGCTCAACATGTCCATAACTGTGCCTGCTATATATGCAAGAACAACATGCTGAATGGAATACTGCATTCTCATTAGCCAACTGAAAAATAAGTTATAAATAAATGTAGGACGTCATTTTCTTTTAGCCAATGAGGGGACAGTATTCCATTTAGCGGGATTTCACTTGCATATTAAGCGGGCGCGATCATGGCCATGTCGAGCAGTAGCGTGGGAAAATGGTCTGGCATTCTTTAAAGGTATGATAGTAAGCCAAACTTTGGATAAGCATACAAAGTCAAATGCCTGAGCTAATCATTGGTACCAAATTTATTATGCTTCGCAGAATGTAGCTGGAAATATCGGTGTTGATTCTTAAATAGGTAGCACGAGAAAGGAGAGAAGTGTCCTCCTGTGTATTATTTTATACTGTATGTATGGCTGATAGTTAAATTATAAGCAATGATAACAAGCCCTTATGGTTATTGCTGCTGACCAGAATGAAGGGTTATGTCATCATAGGGTTTTCGCTGAAAGTCTTCCATGTTGTCTAGTTGGTCCTAAAGAAAGATGTTACCATTTTGATATCCAGTATGGCCACCATTGTGTCCATCTTAAAAATCTTGATTTTACTAAACCTACAAAATGAAAAGTAATCCTGCCACTGGGTTGTTATCAGGAGAGCGACTTCTTATGATGTCTAGTTTGTCCTAAATAAAAATGATGCCAATCTGATGTCTGATGTGTCTGCCATAGTGGCTCTGTTGAAAATACTGTTATTGCTAAGTCGTCTGAATAAAAAGTGTGTGTTTTGGATTTTTGAACATAGCTTTAACAATTTTTCAGTCATATTGCTATGATGTATGCGATGTGAAGTCTATAATGATGTCTAGCACAAGGACATCATGCCGCAGACATGTAGCATGTCCCGCCCAGTCACATTGTCCTGACACCAGGCCGACCAGACTTAACACAACCTCTTAATGCTGAGTGCCAAGCGAGGCAGCTGCTAGTGCCAATTTTATAAGTCTTTGGTATGACTCGGCCAGGGTTTGAACCCACAACCACCTGCATCCAGGGCAGATGCTCCATCTGAATGAAAAGTAATATTGCCATCGTGTTTTAACCAGAAGACATCTTATGATATATACCATAGTTGGTCCAAAATGAAAGTGGTGTTAATCTGATGTCCAGTAAGGGCAAAACAGTAGAACACTTATATTGTCCACTTACCACAGGATTTATTTCAGGATGTGTAATTGTGTAAGTCATGCAGATTTTTAAAAACTGAATGCAAAAGATAAACTGAAGGTGCGCATCATATTTTCAAGTCATACATGTATTATTATTTGTTGTTCCCCAATGCATGCTTTTTTTGGCATCAAACTCAAGGTTGCAGATGAACCTGATTCTCACGAGACTGGTCAGGAGAAAATAAATGGTGGATCTAATTTTGATAAAAGGAAATAATACCTAAGAGGCAGACCAATTTGTAGGATACATAATGGTATCATCTATCCCTGTGGATCACAAAATGAGAAAACTGGGGGACATACTCAGCTGTATGCACATGGTATCATGACTGTGAAAGGAAACATTCAATAGCAACTCATGGAATGCCAAACTTGCAAAGTTTAATATTGAGACCGTAAAGGATCATTTCTTTGCCCTTCAAGCACATCAGGCAAAGGACAGGAGATTACTATTATGCTAACAGGGCATTTAAAACAAGAATATGTAACAAAAGGAAGAGTGCCCTGAATTTAAGAATTTTTATCTTGGACAGATTGCAGTAGAAAAGATTTTTAAGTTTATTTAAGAAGACAGTGAATGCAGTATATTGTGCTGCTTAAAGATGAAATGAAAAAAGTGAATGTAATATAGTCACTGGAGTTTTCTTTCAGAGGTTTGGCAAATTTATTTAATTGAAATGGAATTAAGCTAGTTCAGTAATTAATATAGAAAAGAAACTTTTATCTCTCTTGATTCATTCTAGCTGTTCACAGAATTAAGCAATTATCACGCTTCCCAGATTGCCTGAAATTTTCATTCTTTTATAATAATGCTAAATATTTCACAGTGAATGAGCATTAATAATTGGATGACTTTTTATTCTTGTGAAACAAGAATACATGCATAATGCCCTGAATTATTGCAAGGAAATAAAGGTCTTTTTATTGGGACTGTTAATTTTAGGGTTGCGACTATAACTTTTTTGACAGAATGAGTCCTGGACTAACTTTTAAAATCCTAGTGAGAACCCTTATTCTGGTATTACATATTCTTAACATATAAACTCGCTTATAAGTGGAGTCAAACTACAAATAACAAATGACCCTGATCCTCTGTAGCATGATATGCCTGCAGATCAGGGTCTGTATTGCTGATTACTGCCTTCAGACTGCACATAGAATTGCTGGCGCATTATGTGATGTCATATCTGGGTCTGTGCAGTTTGCAGTTGGACTTGACTTTTATATGTGAATATATATGGCAAGTTATTTGAAAATGAAAATTACATATGTGAGCCTCACAGCAAATTGGCAAAAGCTAGGTGGTACTTGAGGTATATATACAGAATTAGTGTGCTGGAATATTTAGTAATGTTCATTTAAAACTAAGTATTGATTTCACCAAGATTGTTAATGTCCATACAGCAAATTAAACCCAATACGAAGTCAGGCAATACCTGAAAATTAAAATTATGGCAAGTTGAATTTACACTGGACTAATCAAATCTATAAAATTTATAGGTATTTAAAGTACATGTTGATACTGTGGTGTGATATGGGTTTTAATCTATGCCACTATCTTTGAATTCTTGGCATTTTATGTTGACAAGGTGTTTATCACACTGTAATTAAATATAATAGCATTTTCCTCCATGGACTGTGGCACTTCAGTATGTTGCAATTGTGGAATGACATAGAACATTCATTTTTTTTTTTTATTTGTTTACTTTGTAGGGGTAGAAGGTTTCAGGTTTTAAAACCTAATACTTGGTCACAGTAACCACAGGAGATAAATCTTTGAAGCACAACAAGTTCTAGGGGATTCAGGTTAATTATTCTTTAAGCATGCCTGTGACCAGCATTATTTAAAAGAAATTTCTCAAAACTCAAAGAAAAGATACATTTTGATGAGCATGGAAGAAGCTTTAGTTAGAAGCTGGTTATTATGTTGGCTGTTTCACTGACCCATTTTTTATAATTTCAACATGCCTGCATTTAAGTTTGATAAAAGATGATAAGATGTATGATATCCCAGAGGATAATCCACATTTTTTGGGGAGAAAAGGGATGTGATTTGGTCAGGCAGGTATTGAATACTTATCAAAGTGTGATATCCATGTTGCTGGAACAAAAAACATTCTTCTGTTTAACATGAGTTACTCATGCAGTTGGTATGCCTGTTGATGTGTTCTTAAAAATCAGCCAACCCACCTGTTTACTCCTCTTCCAATTTTGAACTATGTTAGCTTATAGTAAGAATATTAGCTGTACACCATGTCTTGATTATAATAACTGTTTAGATATAAGGGGAAGTCTTAATGGAATATAGAAACGTTTCTTACATTGAATCATTTCCTCCGGGACCATTGGTTATCTGGGATTATTTTAAGGAGTCTGCAGTCTGAATAAAGGGGTCACAATCCTAATCTTATTTTCTTGAAAATAATGCTGAATTCCCAGTTTCAGCAATTTACTTCTCCAAATTCTATTCTCAGTGGAGCAAATTGTTTCTAAAAATGGTGGACCATGGCCCCGCTTCCCAATCACTCCAGAAAAATCCCTGCTTAGCATTATCAGTTGCATCATTTAGAGCTCTAGATAAGTGGTATATATCTGAGTATTTTATGCTAACAGATTGACTAAGAATAGATAACAAAATTTTTAAATGTATTCAAATTACGTAACACAATTTAATTTTAAGCATTTAGTTAAAGGTTTTTCAGTGTATTTCTCATGTCATACGCACAAGTCTGTGGTGTTTTTTTTTGATAGTGCATTGGATCACACATACACGAATAATGCACGTTTCCAGTTTCATGCCAAAAAAGTATGGGTTGGTCTGTCACAAAAAATATTGGTTTTCCCCCTCATTTTTTCCCATGGGATTTGGGAAATAATAGAAGGGATTTGTGGTAAAGTAGAGGGTACGGTTGCTCGGTATATTTTTTTTTTAATAGAGCTCTCCTGCACTCCACTCCACAACCAATCCCTCCTGTTACAGTAGAGACCACTATCACTCCCCCTCCCCATTTACTGGTAGAGAACAACGGTTGCATAGTGTAATTTTATTGGTTTTAAAATAACTCAATATTACTCAACAATACAGTGTAATACAGTGCTTTGATGTAGAATCTCTTTATAATTACATAAATAATTTGCATTAGTACATTTTAAGCTGACCATGAAGAGCAAGCAGTGTGCAAAGGTATCTGCAATTAAATCATGCTTTTTGGTCTGTTTCATTTGGATGCTTACAGATATTTGAAAATAGCAAGTGTGTTAACAAGTGTGATGTTTAGTACAATTGCATAAGAATATGAGTGAAATTGAACTTGGACTGGCCACAGCTTTCTGAAAATCCAGATTTTTTTTTTTTTTTATGTTGGAAAAATGGCTTGGGTCAACATGCCAAATAGGCATGAAAACTGGAGTCTGAGCTTTTAGTTCCACTTGTTGTAGACCGGAATAACTCATGAGATGGTCTGTTGTATGCTTAACTCATTAACCCCTGGCACTGCGTTTATGTGGCAGGAGGTAGTAGCCTACTTCCAAGCTCTGTAGTGTCAAGGTCATGCATGATGCACTAAAGTGGGTGGTATTATCGAAAGGTAGACAGATGTAACTCTTTAATGATACCAAATATTTATCTGGATGTTCTAGTTGCACCACAAAATACAGAGGAAAAAACGTAATTTTTTGGACCCAATTTTTTTTTCACCCAAAATTTGCCCGTGGTTGGTATCCTATTTTGTGTCCGAATTTTAGACTTTTTGCCTCAGATCTAAGGCAGTCCAGTCTGAACTGCAAACAGACAGGTGAACCTTTGCAAAAAGTAGGATAAGATGGGTATTTGGAATCAAGAATGGTCTTGATACGAAAATGATGGGTCCGTCAAGCAAAAAAAAAAAGAACTCCAACTTTTACCTTTCTGCTTATGCGCAAACGAAATAGCCAATGAAAAATGATGTTTCTAACACAACTAGGCATTAGGTTAACTGGAAATCTCTTGAAAGTCGATGTATTAGGATGTATTCAGAAATAGCCCCCAAAATGTATTTCCTACTCGAATTTCAGGCGAAAACGACAAAAGCATCCAGGGGTTAATGAGTTAATGTCTGTCCATATACTAGCACAAGTTTGTTATCACTTACTCCCACAAAGCTGCTTGCAGGATTGCCAGACAGAAATTCATCTTATGTACCAGATGGTCCTAGATGAAAATGGTGCCACATAGATAACCAATATGGCTGCCATAGTGGCCATCTTGAAAAAAATTGTATCACAACTGCTCACGAAAGGATGGCTATATCAACATTTGGTTTTCGCTGAAAGACTTCTTATCATGTCTACTTGGTTATAACTAGTGCCACTGTGATGTTCAGTGGCCATCTTGAAAAGTTTTGTTTTCACTACTCCAGAACGAAAACTAATAATACCATAAGGATTTTGCCAAAAGACTTCTTATGATGTCTGGTTGGTAGTAAATGGAAATGGTGCCACTTCCACATCCAATATAGCTTTCACAGTGGCAGTATTGAAAATCTTCCTGTCACTGCTCGTCTGAATGGGGATTTCACTGAAAGACTTCTTGTGATGTCAAATTGATTGTAAATGAAGATGGTGCTGATTTAACATCCATTATGGCCACCTCAATGGCCCACTTGAAAAACTTGTTATTGCTATTTCTCCTAAATAGCTGGTCATATTGATATTGTGCATTCACCAAAAGACTTATTATGATGTCTTGTTGGTCCTAAATGAAAGTGGTGGCAATCTGATATTCACTATAGCGACCATGGCGGCCATGTTGAAAATTTTGTTACTCCTACAAAATTGGAAAGTAATATCAACATGGGGTTTCCACCAGAAGATTGCTTATGATGTTGTATTGGTATTACATGAAAATGGTACCACAATGTTGGAGATAGTTTCAGCACTTTGCAGTTAAAAGGAAGAAATGGTTTAATCTTGAATTCCTGAAAATTCTTTTCGACCAATAGAGTATCTGTCCAGTTGAGGTACTCTTGTCCTATAAGGCCTCAGTATAAACCATTCTGAAAGTTGCATGCACATTTAAATAAACTCCAAAAAAAGGTGTTTTGGATGAATGAAAAGTATAAGATACACCATAACCTTCTGTTTTTCATTCCATTTGTGTGAATAGTTGTTATTGTATTGTGTATTTGAATGTGAATGTATATGTGTGAACTGGCATACATGTGCATAATAGAAGGCCCTAAGGTTGATTGGTTCTTATTTTGTAACTAATTGAGACACCCTCTGGAAATGGTCATTATTATTATTATTATTAATTATTACAGTGTGACCCTGCTATAGCAACGCTCCATTATAACACGAATTTGGATATAACATGGTCGTGGTGTGGCTTCTGAAATTTCATATACATGTATTTTTCTTGTACATGAAAAAAAATCTTTCTTAAAAGTACGAAAAAACAAAAAAGTTTATTATCATTTTAGGGAAGAGATCGCATATGAAAAATACAAGATGATTGTGGTGTGGCTCCTGGAATTTTATATGTATTTTTCTCGTACACAAAAAAATAGTGTTTTCTTCTTATAAGAGTGAAAAATAACGTGTAAAATGTTTATTCAGGGATCGCGCAAAGCTTCACCAATGTCGCAAATTGCGATTTTTTTTTTCCTTATTGGCGGCAAAATATACCATCTGGCAATTTTTTTTTGGGGGGGTGACATTGTTGGCTGTTTAAACTTTTATGTACAACCATTGGTTTGGAGTGGAGAAATTCAGAGGCCCTATGCTGCAAAGTTGATATAAAATGCACTGAAATTATTTATTGTTACATAAACAAATTCTTTGTCCATATTGACAAACTATCTTAACAGTGCATTGTTATATCATAATCCGCTTATGTTGACATCTAGCACAAGTACTGTATGTTTTGAGATATCCGCTTTTTTTCAAATTTACATTTCTGGTAGGTGAGATTAACCGGACGAGGCATTATTTCATAATCTATCTTTCGTCGGATTTTCAGCCGCTCGCTAGTAATTAATATATTTACTGACATTTGTATGTGGATGGTAAGTAAAATTATTCTTATTTTCACTCAGAATTAAATCCTTCAGAACATTCACATTTTCTGTAGTAATCCCTGTCATCAGACCAGAACACCTGCATCTCTATCGTCAGTTGACCCTTTATTTAAATTTCTGACGCATGCATGGAAGGCGGCATCACTCCACTACCACAAATGTAAAAAACAAAAAACAATCCCCCTCCCAAAAAACCAAGCTCTCACTTGTCTATTCAATAGGCAGGGAGGAACATTAACTACGACTGACCATACAATGGCCAGTTCATTTTAAAAAAAATGTACCCAGATAAAATAGTTTATTGAAATTTCAAAGAAAATAATACCTTTGAAGCACCTATTGTTATGAAAATGTACTAAGCAAATGGGAAAAAACATCAGTTTCAATCCTGCAATACAAGTTTTTGATCTTGCTGCCACAATAAGAAATGGGCATTTGTTTGGTTCTCCAAAGCTGTCCTTTAGCAGTGACTTCAATAACGCATGCACCCTTCATCAAAGAAAGCCAACTACAATCTTCAATTAAAAACAAAGAACCTTTCTTCAAAGGAAGTTAGTACCGAACTTAAATAAAAGCAATGGAATCTGATGGATTGTTTCATTTTCCAATGTGACTGAAACACTTTTACTGTGCCGTGAAAGTTTACTTTTTACAGGAAAAAAGTTTATGCTTACGAACTCTACCAACAGCGGCTTAAAACGCAAACTTTTACTGACTTGGGACGTACTGAAAAGTAAATGTGCTTCATCATTCATTACGTGATTGTGCTATTTTTTTCCCACTGAATTCAGACCTATATGACCTGTAACAAAATTATTGAATATTTTAAATCTGTGTGTGTGCATATTTTCGATGGAATTACTTGTATTGTGGATTCAACATATGTGACGTGATTCGCGGGGGAGTACACGATGTTGATACTTTATTCATTGCTATACATTTGACATGTATATATAAACAGTATACATGTATATGTACCAATGCATGGTTCTCTGAATAAAGTAAAATATTATATATGCCTTCTCGGTTTTCACTACAGGTGTATTTCTCATTTAATATACATCGTTTAAGATGATAACTGTGCCAATGAAGCACATATTTTTGTGCCCGCATTTATTACACACACACACATGCACTTTTTTGGGGTACATGCATCGTTTTCTTCAGCTAACTGGCCTGGTTGCTTATAACACGGTTCGGTCTATAACATGGTCGGGTTCTGTGGTTCCCAACTACCGTGTTATAGTGGGGTCACACTGTATTATTATTAAACTGTACATGTCCAGATATTGGTTAAGACCCTAAGTTCATTCTTTTTGTATGAACAGGAAAATGTATTGGAAGGAAAGTTTTATGTTCATATATCTGCTCTGTGGTATATATGTATATGCAAATGCCTGTAGTGAAAGGCTATGCACATGTGAGGCTAACATCAATTAATGTGTGTCTGTTTATGTGTGAAGTTCAAGCATTTATAGAGTCTTGATATTGCTAGCTTTTGCTGATATTCGGATAGTCTAAGCATCATTTAAAATCATTACAAACGTATCCTATGCATGTTTGTAAGGAACTGGTGGCTCAGATGTTAGCATTCTTGATTCAGACTGAAAGGTTGTGGGTTTGATTCCACTGCCAGATAAGCATGGATCAGCTCTGTTCATGTGTCCTGGGATAAGGCATTATACTCCTATTTTGTTGGCACTAAATCTACAGGTAAAGCTCAATTTACACAAATTCAGTTTATGAGCTTTCATTTTAACACCATTTACAATGAATTGTTGTTGTTGTTGTGGGGCTTAACGCCATTTTTCAGCACACGATACTATACATGGCGGCCAGTATTAATGGTGGAGGAAGAAACCGGGAAATCCGTGGAAAGAACCACCGACCCACGAGAAGCTACTGGCAAGCTTTCTCACATATCCACATTCGCCGAATCTTAGACTCGAACCAACGCAGACAGAGGTGAGATGGCAGTGATCCGTAACGGACAGCGCTTTAGACCACTCGGCCACTCGGGGCCCCTCCATTTACAATGAAGAAATAACATTCAGTTTGAGCCACTGTTCTCATTTTTATGGAATCACTAGGGTCAATGTGCTGTGCCTCGTGCAGCTCACTTATGAGAATTTAAATTACTTTTGATTTATGCCATAACCTCAGGAACACATCTTTGGTATAAATCAAGTGTCACCCATATTTGTATTGCTGTGCAGTAAAAACAAAACCAGACCAGATCAAACCATTATTGTTAAGTATCCATTTGATACAAGTCTTGGAACTCAGATGTGACTCTGTATATCTGCATGAAACGTTTCTAAATTAACTGTAGTTGGATGGTAAAGTCAAGGGTTAAGGTAAAAAATGGAGGCAAATGTGAAAAATATTGAATTTTTAGTTGTTTTATAAAATGATGTTCTCAGATGTGCTTCTTAATTCCCAGCAAATTCGAATTAGGTATTGCCATTTCTTTTAAAGCAACTGCACTGTAAAGGTTGAGCTGGTGAGTAATACAGTTCCTCAGAGTGCTGTAGTAGGGACATTTGATATGATTCAACGGTTTTCCAATTTTCTGGTCTTGTACAAAGCCATATTGGATAGAATCCACATTTCAATAAATGTTCTGCTTCTGCAGTCTAAAACAATACAGGCAGAGTCTTTACAGCACAATCGCCCCATGGCCTTACAGACATTAATCATTTGGTTTAACAGGTCTAGCTCTATGGTCTATGTAGTAAGTGAGAACAACAGGCATTTGTGTTCATGCAAATTAATTAAATGATTATTTACAGGACTTATAATTAGTTTTAGATTTTGAAAATGTTGATGATATTAGAGACAAGATAGTAGATTAAGTTTCTCTAACTAGCAAGAATAACTTATATATCCTTTTAAAAGAAATAGATATTTTATACTTGAACTCTGACAATCTTTGCCAACCCTTACACGTAAACTACATTTATTTAACATTTATATTTTGAGGGAGAGGATGAAAGTGAGTGTGAATCTGATCAGATATATTATAATCATTTATATGTTTTCAAATCAACTTCTGGACAACTCATTAATGAGATGTCGAATGTTTTGTTTAATGTAGAAAACACAGATTCTGTGTACCAGAGGCAGTCAAGACAGTTATAGAAATATGATATCAGTATGTCTCCTGTGAAGTCCACAAGGCTGATATATAGCCTGGGGCCACAACCATTCGCGAAAGCACGGAGTGCTATAGGCGACTTTAAGCCAAATACTGACTGACTGCAGTTTAGAATTTGAATTTGAATTTGGTACAGTGAAAAGAAACCATTAAAGGAATATGTTGCCTAGACATTTGTTTGTTTGCTCTACCAGCTAATTCCCCAGTGTAGCTGCCACCTACTCAACATCAGTTACAACAGTGCACTGCTAGTTGACAGTAATGGACACAAGGTACTAATTGTATGGAAAAATGGGAATCAGCCTGGAAATGGGTGCACATAAAATAGAATATATATGGGTATGGCTGGCCAGGATTGGTTAATAATGTAAGTTATGTTTTAGGAAAAAGAATCTTTTGAGAGCTTATCCTAGTTGTAAGTGAAAAAAAAAAAGAGACACTGTTTTATTGATGAAATTTCAGTCCTTTAACAGTCTTGAGTTTGGAACACTCATTACTAAAATTAGCACCTAACTCTTTGGTGCGGAATTGAAAGCACATGTTTCAAACACATGCAGGTCCAGAAAATGCCGCGACTCATATCCTTTCCTCTACACAGAAGCTGACATCCAGATTTCATCTATACTGATAAATATAGGTTTGATCATGAGCACTCAGAAATTTAAAGTTACTGAATTTTTAATATCATGGTGTTTGCATAGGTTTGCTATGGGAACTGAATTAGTACCGTGAGGCCATGCCATGGGGAATGGTTGAGCTTGGTATTGTGTTTCTTCAGTCATGTAGTCTGCAGTTATGAGATCATTCTTTGCTCAAAAGTAGCATCATGTTCATTCCAAATATTGAAAATGTGGGGCAGAAGAAGGGCCCCAACAAAGTCAAAAACGGGGATAATTGAGAAAGAATGGGAGGTGCAAATCATGTTTATAAAGAAATTCAGACACATCGCGTTATTGCATACACTTTCAATATGGATTTATTAATTTCTGAAGTAAATATTAGTGGTTATTTGTGCTATAGACTGACTCAGCAATGAATGATTCAAAGCATATAATGATCGAAAAGTGAATATTTATTGCAGAAATTAATCAAGCTAAGATCCTAGCACTTGTGATCGTTCTTAGCTTATTATTATCATGTTCGTCATCACCAGCATTATTATCATCATTTTTTATATTACTGTTATTATATGGGGCTAACACACTAGGTATTATTACCCATTATTATTATTTCATGTGCGCCAGTCACGGGATCAGCCAGGTAAGTCATGTAAGTCCATCAGTTGTGTGGTCCTTTTGACAGAACCAATAAAGTGAAAACTAATCAAAATCATTTATTTAGCAGCTAATAAGATTTATTTCAAACCAGCTTGTTTGATGGTTTGTCTGCATATAGGCAGATATTTTAGTAAACGATCTGAAACAATTAGATAGAGAACACTCTTTAATGAAACTAAAAGTCCATTAGGTTCTAGCAGTTGTAGTCTCATGGGCCTTGTCTAAAATTATTCTTTCATGGAGGACATCATGATAGTATTTTGGTGACGTATACTACCTTCTCATTTTACCTTCTCACATTAGCAATGCAAAGTTTAGGCATTTTTATCTCTGGGACCCAGAGTTGTGGCACAACATGTGACCCAGAGGTATACCAACAATTTGTAAAGTGGATCTCTCCATTGGACGGTGAGTACAGTCCATTTTTCTCTGGTTTTGACTAGTTGAACTTGTCAGTCTACCCACCTAACTGACAAATTCAGCTGTGCAGTAGCGACAGGTAAGTTATTGGTTTTATTAAAATGTAAGTTTTGTTGTGTGTATGTGTTAAACTAATTTTCATTATGGAATACTTATCTGTCACTATCACTGAATGCCCTCCTCTCATCCTGCTCAGATGTCCTGTCATAATGTTGTCTCTGAAAAGATGAGTGTTCTGCACATCGGCATGCAAGGTGCATAATCGGATCATGTCTTATTGATAGTTCTTCACTCTGTTGGAAGATGGATTCACTTTGAATGGATGAGATTTTTGATATTAGAAATTAAGTAAAAGCTGCTCAATAGCAACAGGTATCAATTGCATAATTGGAATTAGCTTATCCCCCAACACCCAAAATTTATATTTCTCTGCACACATCACATTGCTGGTTTGTAAACAGAGCACTGTTCTCACGATGTGCATTATATAGGTGAACATTAGAGTGATGGAGACTGTTGTGGATTTAGCTATGCCAGTTACACTGCACTATATTACTGCCTTAATATTTAACATACCGATAAACAATAGCTATTCTCACTATATGCAAACATATCTTTACAAGACGTGTTTGTAAACATGTTGGGAAATTTTTTAGGCAATTTGCCCCCATTAGAATGAATTGAAGTTAGACTTATCCAGTGGAAATTGTCCAAAAATGCTTCTCACTCTTCATTCGGTTCACTATTGGAACCAAATGAAGTTAACTTTTTGGTAAATAAGTCTTGCAGCATAGGCATCATATCTTGCTGCAACAATTTTGAGAATTTTGTAAAAGTCAAATCGTTCATCTATCTCACACAGGATAGAGACTTTACAATTAAGTTGATGTTATTTTAAAATTATCACCTGGTAATATACCTGAAGAGATGCTCATTTGCATCAGAAACAGTTTAGATTGCAGCTCAGCACAAGTGGTCATAAGTGAACAGGCAACATCACCAATGAGAAGTGACCTACTTAACTACATTAGACCTCACTTTCACAAGTAGACCATCAAAAATGTTTAATTTTGCTCATAATCATGGCGGATAGGTCCTTTAATTGAATATGGGAAGAATGCAAATTAAGAATGGATTCAAATAAAGAAATAATTTTGTATGTTACTTTATTTTCATTCAGTATTATAAACTGCATATTGTGAAATTGCTACCAAAAAATCTTAGATATTTAATTTTTCAATTTTTTAAAGGATAGAAACCATGCTAAATGTTTCAAAATGTTTCTGACATAGAAGGGCTACAGGTGCCATATTCATGAATCCTAGTTTAAACCTTGAGCCACTTTTCTTAATTTTTAAAGGCTGAAAGATGCAATTTTGCATCATGATGCAGTATACTTCTTTCTTGGCCTGTGATGTCATAGTTCATGTTAGTCAAGTGGGTGGCATCTGAGAAAAGAAAAAGGATGTAGCTTTGCACTGATGCCTGGTAATATTGACAAATTATGCATATACCAAAAATAACCTGAGAAAATGCAATTTTGCAGCCTGATTTTATTTACTTTTCATTAGATGAAGACCTGATCAAACCTCCAATGGATGAACCTTGGCAGTTATTGGGGTAAAATTGGGATTTGGAGTACATGAATACTGTACATAGACAAAAATCATGGGTCAAGTCAGCAAAAAAAAAAGAAAAAGAAGAAAAGAAAAAGAAAAATAAAAGATAAAGGTTCTAGAATTTTCACCCATTTGATCATGTGTGAGCCTAACAGCCAATCCAGTACAACTTATCTTACATATCTATAGAACTGTCAGGATGAAATCTCTGATTTAAACATGCTGGGATTCAAATAGGAATGACAAAAAAAAATTCTCTTCTACCTTCATTTAAAGTAGAAATAAAAATGAGCTCCTAGCTTTCATGAGTTAAGCAGAAAGGTCTTTCTTGTGCATTCAGGTGTACTTGTAGTTTTTTGTTCTCGTGTCAAAGATTAAAATACGTTCAAAAAACACAGACTAAATGACTTGAATAATTGATTTATTTCTAACTTGGGGTATGCAGTTACCATATATACATGTATACTCACTTAAAAGTTATGGGACCAACTGCAAACACCATAGGCACAGATCTGTCATTGCATAATATGCCAGGAGGTCAGGGTCTGTGTTCTATTGATTACTCCTATCAAACTGAGCACCAGTAGACCCAGTTCTGCTGGCACATTATGCAGTGGCAGATCTAGGTTGATGAAGTTTGATCCAACTTGTACATGTGTATATAAAGTGGGTGAAGAGAATGTGACTGAATCCTCATGAACTGTAAACCATTTCAACTCATTACAAGTCAAATCCAAACTGCATTGACCTAGATCTGTGGTAGGTTTGTGATATGTTTGCCTACCACCAGTCAGCTGTACCTATGTCACATGACTAAAAGGGCAGCTGTGCCAGCAGGCCATAGAGCACAATTAATTTTACTATATATTCTCTACATTTGTTTCTCAGTACTGAACTTTCCACTGTGTGACAATCAATACAAATCATATGTTAATCTAAAATACCTTCAAAGATGACTTCACGGTGAAATTCTTGTCAAAGGTTCACCTGCATTTTTTTGAAAGGCTTGACTGTAAACAAACCAACGTTAAATGGAACACATATTTCACTTCTGGATCATCACCAAGACATTATTACTCACTGTACACTGTTGCTGAAACACACACAGACAACCACACCATAAACTCATATTCTAAAGAATAAACAATTGCTATTAAATCCATACCAAGAATGCCTAAATCTAACTCTTGTATCACCACCAAACGGAGACAGGAAAAATGCTCTAAAATTAGACGGGGGACTACATTCGTGGGTACGGAACCAGAATTATTAATTGTGACCTGATTCCTGACAGGCCCAGTTTTTTAGTCAAACTTTTATATTTGCATGCCACACCTATTTCAACTTCATACATGAAGTCTTTTGGAATATCCTTGCAAACAAGACAAGTGACAGCTGTCAGAAAGTGTGTAGTGCTGGTGTTCCACAGGGTGGAAGTTGTGGTCCAAGTGTTCTTGAGAAACCAAAACTAAATTTGTTATATTTTCCTTAATTATAGGAATTTTTCAATGCAGTAAAAACCTAATTGTAATACATGATAAGGCCTGTCTGAAAATGTGTTTGAAATTTAAAAATATTGATACATTAAATTTTAATGGAAATTTAAATAAACATATAAATTTTAAAAACTAAATTTTATTGAAAAATTAAATTTTCATACAAGTTATTAAATTCAATTTGACAAATTTTAGACAGCAAAGTTGACCAATGAATGGTATTTAAAACAAATGGTAGTTTGGGTCTGTACAACTGATAACATTTTTCTCAGGGGTACTGAAGCATGATAGCTCACAGTGATTTTGGCAGCAAATTGCATTATGCCTGTCCAGATGCATATAGGTGTACACACTAAAGAAACAATGACACCTGCTATGCTCCACATTTATTGTGTCAGGTACTTAGGCAGTTGTTTGTATAACTAATAGTGCACTCAAATTTAAAGTTTTGATGGGACCACTACCATGTTTTATAGCTGAATGCATTCCATTTCAGTGTCGATAACTACAAAAGGCAACAATGTGATAGGAAAACACAGTTTCAGGGAGGTTCTACCTTACTGAACAATGGTGCAAATCTCTCTCATGAAGATCTAAGCCATGTCTTTGAGTTGCTGTATATCAGTGTGCTGATATGAACTAATCTTGGTCAATTATGGCAGTACAATGCACATGTCCTTATGAGACCTTGCTATCACCACTGGGTAAAGTCTCATTAGAGCGCACTCCATTAGAGCTTATCCCACTAGAGCCCCAAAAATATTTTAGTCCCATTAGAGCTAATCCTATTAGTGCGCATCCCATTATAGCGCGAAGAACTAGTATCAATAGAGCGCAAAAAAAAGACAAACACATTTGTTAACTGTAACTTTATATTTATTTTAAATTTAAACTTTCATAGTTTTCAATTCAAACTTTAATACAGTTTCAAATTTAAAATTTACTACAATTAATTATAATAACTCAGATTATGGCTAATACCAGTTATCATTTCAATAGCATCTATGCTCCCATCGTTATACATTTTCGACAGTCTCTGAATGCGTTTTTCAATGTCCAAATATTTCTTGTTAGAACGTACCACTTCTTGTCCTGCAGTGATTTGCAGTTGAGTAACTGCGGAACTTGCCTGCTCCTCACGAATTGCTGTAAGTAGACGCCAGATGTTCGGATGATGTTTGTTGACCAGATGATTAAAGCGGTTATGCCATCCCTCACAATGATCGTTCGTTCGAAGATTGATTTGGTATACATTCCACATTTGTATAGGAATGTTTACCATCCACTGTTTTTCGAAATATTCGAATAGAGGCTCCAAAACATGCGCAGCGGAGGAGCGAAGCTGTTGAAAGATTGTCCGTATAAGCAGTCTTGGTGCAAATCCCAACGCCATCAATTGCCCGACTTGTAACCGAACAGTATCATCTTGTGCATAAGTGTTCGCTAATCCAAGACTTTGAACCTGACGCCATACAGCCTGTGTGAGATGGAAATAACAACCTCGGTGTGTAGCATTGGGGAATTCATCCCGGACAGCTGCTATCAAACCGGTCTCGAAATCTGACAAAAACGTCATTGGATTTAAGGTTAATCCAGCTTGATGTGCCTTTGTCTTTAACGTATTAAAAACGGATGCATAAGCATCGTGTGTTTTACTTGACATCAGGCAATAAGCAACAGGAAGTTGTTTTTGGGTGACAAAAATGTGGAGTGTAAACAACTGTAAGTATAAAGTTGGAACAGCGTCAAAAGTTCCATCCATTGCAATGACATCAGCCATGCACAGTTCCCGAAGATTAGTTGAACTGCAGAATATGAGAATGTCGTTTTCACCAATCGCTTCAAGTAGAAACGGTTCTCCATTAACGGTTGTTCGCAGGTGTTCCGGGATGTCAATCTCGGCTTTAGTTTCAGGTAATCTAGGAATAACGCGTCCTCGGTGACGATATAAGCCACTTCGAACTGACCAAAAAGCTGGAATAGAAGATGCAACAACAGGATTTGCTGCAAAAGGTGCTGTTGCCCGTCGATAAATGTTGTCTATCGATTCTGCTGTATTTGTTGCTTCTTCCCTCATTCGTGTAACCAACTGGCGAATGTGTACGTCTTCTATATTAGGCGGATGTGTATGAACTCCATTTCTTACTTCAACATTTTTGTTTTCCTCGTCTGTCTTTATGCGTCCCGAACACCCCTTAACTATACATCTCCAGAAAATATTATCATCCGCGCTTTTCCTATCGAATCTGTATGTGTAACCGGTCAGGCTTACTGCTGTTTTTCCTTTTGCCGTTTTCGTTACTACTATATCATCCATGATGATATTTTAAAGTAATATTTGTGTAATCAAAATTCTAATTTGTAAAACAAAACGTGAATTTATATAAAACTTTTCTAAATGTTGAACACACATCCAAGAATTAATTTTGTCCTTTCAAAACATCCTGCACCAATCATGTCCCCCAGGTAACAAACGCTAAGCTGACAAAGTTGTTGTTTTGTAATGTTGTGTTAAAATATATGCAGATAATTATTATATACCGGTATGTTCTGTGAAGACTGAATGTATGTGTGTTTTCCATAATAATGGAAAATTGACTTTAGTGATCTCAATAAGAACCGAAATTGCTCTGTCGGCTTATGTTTATTTGGTTAAGACAGGTTCGTGTCTTTGTTGTAAAAACATGTGTTACGTTCCAAAAAACACAGCAAAACATTTAATTAGGCATTGCGTTTGACGGCTCCGGGAGTAAACCCCCAAAATGTAACACCTGTATACCTTTGAAAAACTAGCCAATTCAAAACATGTCAAATAGGGACACGTGATAAAAAAAAATAGTTATGGAAATTTGTAAAAAGAATATTAATATAATAGAAACAATATATGACTGTAAGTATTCAAACGTGATGGCAATTAAATCATGTTGAACTTCATTTTTTTCTCCGCGCCCTAGTGTGAATGCGCTCTAGTGAGATTTGTTTGCGCCCTAATGGGATTAGCCATAATGAGACACCAACCAATTTCAGCGCCTCACTGAGCTGCGCTCAAGTGGGATGCGCTCTAGTGTGACCAGAAGCATATTTAGCCATTTACAGGTTAAATAACTATCAGGTAGAGTATGTATCATAAAATTTATGGCAATGTTGGAACGGTGAGGTTTGATCATTGGTGCAAACATTAGTACATACCAGTATACAGGAAAGTCAAGTGACAATGTACAAAATTAAAATATATTGCTATAAGCAGTCTTATTCATGAGGAAAATAACAATTTTGGATATTGCAAGTGAATACAGCCAAATGTGGCCACACAGATCAACTATAGGTACCAATAGATCCTATATCATCAACTAAATGTGAAATTCTGATCTCCAAAACTTGTAAACAAGGATGAATATTTGCATGTGTGGGACATATACAATGTACTTGTTAAAATCACATGTGCAGACATAATTCAAAAGATCTGTTTGAACATTTTTAGTGTAATTTTAAGAGTGATGGTTACCAGTTATTAAGCTCAATGATCCAGTGGAATCAAGTATCAACTGATGCTACAGTACCGCACTCTGTCAAAGTACTAAATTGAAATATGTTACGATACATAGGCATATTCATGATGAAAATAACATTTTGGGATATTTGTAGTGTACTCAGCCAGAACTGTGCCTTACAGATTCACTATAGGTACAATGTCAGCCTATATGATGTACTGAATGTCAGCTTTTGATCCCAAACATTTAAAATATATGGATATTTGTTCATGTCAGATATGTAACCATGTTAAGATCAGTTGTACAAAGTTAAATTCAAATAATCTGTTTGAATATTTATTATGTAATCTTTAGAGTGTCAGTTAACAAATATTATTAGTAATTAATAATGCATAAAGCAAAATGGATCATTAGAATTCCCATAATATCATATAGGCCACAATGCCGCACTACATCAATCAATATCTTAATGAAACTGAACAATAAAATGGAATGCATTTTGTGTTCAACTTACATCATTTTGCTGTTTTCTTACATGCAAGGGTAAATATACCTGGGGAAAGTATATTTTATCCCATTGACCTGTATTTCATTCTCGGACAGCTTAAAATGATTTAGTTGAGAACTTAAGTAGGTTCTAGTATAAAGTTTTCATCTCTGTCCTCTCACTAAATACCCTATAACTATGTTTAAAAACAATTACTGAAAGTTATATGAGCAGATATGTGTTACTCAGGAAGTCACCCCATCATAAACACATTAATTAACTGTTTAGACCCCTAATAAATAGTTTGAATGACCTAAAGGCACAATACAAAATAGAATTTTGTCTTCATGTATTTTAAATGAAGGTCTCATTTTGACTTGCAAAGATATTTTCTCTGACAAAATTTGACAAGTACCCATCATTGGAGCTTGTATATGGTGTAGGAATATATACATGCTGATATCATTTAATATCATTGCCAATAAATATTATATATGTGCATTTTGGGGGGAATTTTTTTTTTATTTTTTGTTAAATTTCATTTAAATTTTTAAAGTAAAAATTAATTTTTTATTTTTAATTTTATTCTTATATTTTCAAAGTCAATATACATAACATATTAAAATTTCATGTCTCTATGATTAAAAATAAAGATTTTATACCAATTTAAACTTTACTCAAATACTGCACTGACAGGCCATAGAACACAATTTTACTATATATTCTCTACATTTGCTTCTCAGTACTGAACTTTCCACTGTGTGACAGTCAGTATAAATCATATGTTAATCTAAAATACCTTCAAAGACGACTTCACTGTGAAGTTCTTGTCAAAGGTTCACCTGCATTTTTTTGAAAGGCTTGACTGTAAACAAACCAACGTGCAATGGAACACAGATTTCACTTCCGGATCGTCAGCAAGACCTTATTACTCACTGTACACTGTCGCTGAAACACACACAGACAACCACACCATAAACTCATATTCTAAAGAATAAACAATTGCCATTAAATCCATACCAAGAATGCCTAAATCTAACTCTTGTATCACCACCAAACGGAGACAGGAAAAAAATGCTCTAAAAATAGACTATGACTACATTCGTGGGTACTGAACTGAAATTATTAATTGTGGCTTGATTCCAGCACACCTGCTGATAGGGAATAAATAAACCTCACACTGAAGAGACATGGAGTTTAGTTGAACCATCGTATCAACCAGAGCCTTTCCCTCTGTAAACATAACTAAAGGGGAAAGGGCAAGGAAACCAAATCATTAGACTGGTGTCTAACGAGAGGGGGAGGGGAGTATGAGCCCAAGTTCAAGCAAGCAAGTGCCAGAGCATGGAAACCATCTCAATCCCTTCCATTATTGAGGAGGGAGTATGAGCCTAGGCTCAAGCTAGCAAAAGGGAAAACTCTTATAATATGGCAGAACAGAACAAAGAATAAACCTCATCAAAATCGCCCAAAAATCTAAACTTATATGACTTATTTTATTTCAACACATTAACATGTATGTAAGGGTGGACAGGGAAAAAACCCCACATAATTAAACATTAATATTTAGAAAACATGAGGGGACATCACTAAGTCTTAACCAGTATATTATTGCTGGGATGGGGCTTAGAGGTGCCTACATAATCTGATGAGGTACAAGGATAATGAAACCTGTCAGGGACTAGGAGTGGTTACATCACCCTAGCAGATGAGTGGGAATACCTGCCTTTTTTTGTGCATTTTTTGCGGGTTTTCTTTTTTGCAGCCAGTGCATTCTGTATTTGTCATTCTGCCTTGTTTTACCCTGATTAATGGCAGAGTACCATTGTTATGACTCTATGGTCTTAAAATGAGTAATAAGAAAGAACAAAACAAGTTTTGTGTAGCTGAAAATGTTAATTTATTTCCCTAAAATACAGAATGAGAAAATTAAAAATAGCTTGCAGTATGGTGAATGAAATACTAAAATCCTAACTGTCAGAGCAATTCCAATAGTTTTGAGTAACCCAATATTCGAATGAGTTCCAAAGGTATTCAGAATGATAGCAGCAGACATGCCTACCATCCCGCATTTTGCGTATTAGTCCTGCAAAATGCCCAAATTTTCCTTTGTGTCCAGCAAATACGCATTTAGTGTTGAAAATCCGCAAAAGTGGGGATAAAAAATCCGCATGTCATAAAATATGCTATCACTGACTCGAACAGGAAATTATCAGATCAGCGCGTGTACGATGGTTTAAAATAGCCCTTGCAAACATATGTCCTTTGAGGCGGTTCTAATACAAAAATGTACATTCACAGATTCTTTTACATTCTGTTTAAAATGAGTTGTTTTTTGATTCTGAACAAAAAATTCATGGCTTCCAAAAACCAATTGGATATC
The DNA here is from genome assembly GCA_016617855.1 of Megalonaias nervosa. Taxonomy (NCBI): domain Eukaryota; kingdom Metazoa; phylum Mollusca; class Bivalvia; order Unionida; family Unionidae; genus Megalonaias; species Megalonaias nervosa. The sequence goes on from JAECUM010000027.1 coordinate 260,543, forward strand.
GATGAAAATGATTCAAAACTTACATAAAAAAAACGCTCAATGTTTTTGTAAAGAATACACTGATGAATGTGAATTCTTGAAGCCAGGAAAAAATGCAGACATAAATGCTTTCTGCAACATCTGTAATTGTGAATTTTCAATAAAGTCTGGAGGAATGTTCGATATGCGCAGACACGTTTCAGGAAAAAGGCATTCCAACCTTGAAAAAGAAGTTAAACTCTCTAAGATAATTGTTGGATTTATTTTTATTATAGGCTGGATCTAGTGCGACTTCATCTTCTCTGCCTATGTCTGATGTAATTAGAGCTGAAGTTATGTTAGTAGATATCATTACTGAACTCAATCTGCCCATGAGCGCACTTGATACATTTTCAAAGGCTTTTCAAATTATGTTTAGTGACTCTGACATTGCTAAACAATTTCAGTGTGGTAGAACAAAAGGAACTGCGATTGTTAAAGAAATAGCAGCCAATACTACGTTAAAATTAGCTGAAAGAATGCTGAATTGCCTGTTCACTGTTTCTACAGATGGAAGCAGTGATCAAGGAAACTTCAAGATCTTTCCTGGACTTGAATTTTGTATATTTGTATATATTGTGAATAGGTGGGTACTGGGTTTTATAAAAAAAATATTTAATATTAATATGCATTACTGGTATTTAATGATGTTTTGAGAGAATTTATTATGTTATTCACGCTAACATAACTTATGTTCCTCATTTTCATGCTCTGTCCCTCATTTTTGGTGGTGGCGTCCCTCAAAAACGTTTTCTGGGGTAGGCATGTCTGTAGCAGTGTACTGATGTGTCAGCTGTACAGAAGAAGACACTAAGATATGATCCCAAAATGTCTTTAAATGAATTCATGGTAATTCCAATACAGCTATAAAGCCAAATGTTTTTGAATGTTTCACAGTAATTCTATGCAACTATTTTTCCAATTAATCTGAAGTATTAAGAGCACTGTAATGCCAGTGAATGATTATATTAAATTAATGAATTCCTCTCAATACAACATCCAAGACTGATAGTACTACTAAGAATGCTTTATTTTATGCAATTCTGTGATATTGATTACCAGAGCACATTAGAAATAATGTAAAAATAATGCAGTAAAGGCTTGAATGAATCATCTGTGTATATTGAAATCACTCTTATCAGTAAACCGATCAGCTGTTACAACACTGACAAATAAAGAACTAGGTCAGCTTGGCCTCTCATTAAAACTGGTGTCCTTGTTGGATTGTGTGATGTTTATTTGTATTAACAGTATGACTCAACCTTGAAACCCATGCATGAAATATTTAAACACTACACATGACTTGTCTTTAAATGCAAACTTACTATTGATATGGAATTTAGTATTTAAAATATTAACTAAATAACCCTTAAGAAGTACAATTGCGAATGATAACATACATAATATAGGTATACTTAAATACAATTATGAATGATAATATACATAATATAGGTATACTTAATAGTGTGAATTTACTCTTTTATTTGTACACCAATTTTTGCTGATTTTCCAGTGTACCTAATAGTCTGCTGTTGGTCATATTTAGATGAACATACTGAATATCAAACAATTTTTAACGAGCACACAATTTCAGTTATTTCCACAAGACACATATGAAAATCCACTACAGTTTTATTTCACTCATGGTTGCCTGTAATGCAGTTTCTTCATTTCACATAAATGAACAAAAATACATACCTGGTAATTAGCAGTGCAATGAAACAAGCTTTTACATAGAATGAAAGTGACCTTTTATCAATGTTCATTGAAGAGAAAATTTAATTGGCTTATTCAGTCAGGATGTAAGATTCTACTGGGTAAACTTTCCAGGGACATTTTACTTGCACTGTTGGTTGAGCAGGTTTATCAGTATTCAATCAAGGAAATCTTAAAAGGCAAAAACGCTTAGTGGATTTTCACCAGTTGCTTGGTACGTTAAATTTCAATTAAATTAGATAGGAAGCCCTGCTGTGAAAATTATTTTTTTTCCAAAATTGACAAGATAAAAGTATTATGCATAGTTATCTGCTTAAATTCTGTGTTGCTAGGCAATGCCAGCAAGCTGAATTCAATTGCAAATATTTAATGAGGTTGAAAATATGGTTTACAGTAAATGTTTATCTCATTGGCATACATAATTTTTTATCAGATCATTTAAATTCTTCCAGCAAATTGAACAGCTTTGCCGAAAACTTTTATAACAGCATTTTATAGGGAAAGCCCTGCAGTTAACCATCTTGTCCCCAAGTTAGAAAATTAAGCATTAATGAATTTAGATATGCATGTAAACAGCACTTCAGAATATAATTTTGTTTTCTACCTCATTTGCATGCTTGTGTCAGGGACATATTTTGGGAGCATATGATGTATTTCTACCCTTCCAAATGATTCATGGTGTAGATTTTGTTCTTTCTGCTGTTTTCTGATGGACAAGAAAGTTACTTCAAAGGAAGTCCGTCAACATGTACATGTATATGAGTTAAAGACACAAGTGAAATGCATTCCGACATTTAGAAAAGTATTAGCTTCATTAATCCATACTGAGTTGTTTGCTGCATAGTAATTGTTTGGAGATGGACTGTGGTTTATTGCATGCAACGATTTGCATAATTTTCTGTTCTTTGTACAGTTTATATTCATTGAAATAAATGGCAGACCATGGATTTCTTCAGTAGGCAGATTTATGATTCTCTTGAGGTAATGATTTTTTCAGAATCAATACAGTGTACATCGTAGGGTAATTCAACACACCATATCTATCTTCATAAAATGCACTCCCAAATATGAACATCACACTCAGATCTAACTCAGCAAAATGTTCTGGCAAATCTGGGTCTGTGCTATGTTCTGCTTATGATCTTGAGAAAACAGTGCTTATCAGTCCACATTGTGGCTCTAATAATTTTTACAAAACGTGTCATCAGTTTTAATCTTAGAGCAGTAACAGTTTGCTGTGAATATCTTGGCTGTGCCATTAGTCTCACAGTTTTTAGCTCATTGCCTGGCCATAAAGTGAGCTTGTGGTACAGACCAGCATTCAGCATGAGTCGTACATCAGGTTGTGCATCATCTGTCATGATTTGCTTGTAAAAAAGTACAGGGAAAATGTCAACAAAATTTGACAGGGAGCATTCTGGCATGAAGGGCTTTCAAAATCTATACAAATGATGCTAATCCATTATCAAATATAACCACCATTATTAAATATTGGAAAACATTTAAACAACATCTTCACAAAAAATCAACCGAATTCAAGCACATTTGACAGATATTATCCTGGCAATAACAGTTTTCAAATTTGTGCTAATAATGTTGTTCTGATATGGCCATGATTACTAAAAACAGAAACTTTTAAATAATAACTTCTTCTAACAAACCATGAGAAAGGAATTTGACCAAATTGAACAGAAAGCATCCTGACATGAAGGTCTTTCAGATTTTATAAATTATGCAGATCTGCCATCAGATATGGTCACCATTACTTTAAAACGGAAAGGAAAAAAAATCGGCAGAAAACATTTGTGGATAGTTTGCATTTTAGGGTAAGGATAAACAACTTTGGTTTGAGAGTCAAAAGATCAGATGTCAAGGTCACTGTGACTGAAAGAATAAGACTGGTTACCACACAATAACTCATTCTGTTATACAGTTATCAAGCTTTGTTGATGGCTTGCACTTGGGGCAAGTGAGAATCCTGTTGATTTCAGGTTCAAAAAGTCAAAGGTCAGGGTCACTTTGAAGGAAGCAAAATCGTTCGTTGACAGTACAAATGGTTGTCCAAAGTTTTCTCCATCATATATACCAGTCATAAAGTTTTGGTGATTTTAACTGTTATGCATGTCTGCAGAGGGCACATTGAAGTCTACTTTGTGGTGACTCAGCACTGTTTTTACAGTTAATGACAATGTCTTGTTATATTTTTAATTTATTGATTCATTCAGTCATGGAATAAAGAACACATGGTGTAATATGTATTTTCTCCACCGGTAAGTTAACTTTTTATATGACATTTTACACAATACTGAGAAGCCATTCATTTCAAGATGTTTTCAGTCATACCATCCTGTATCAGATATTTTAATGAGTTGGCTTTTAAGTGTAAACTTTAAATCTTAACTGATTGATAAATTTGGTTGAAAATTTTGAATAAGGAGAACTACTCAGACAAGAAAATCGGCAGAGATAAGTAGCTGCTGGTCGAGTTTCTTTCGTACATAATTTTCAAGATATTTTGCAAATGATAATTTTCAGAATGGTGGCATCTTATTTTTAAAAAAATATTTGCACATACTGAAGCATCTTTTTTGTGCAAAGAATGTAGTACACCAGAGACAGAATAGAAACTATTTACTTTGATTGGTTTTCTTGCTGATTGGCTCTGATTTCTGAGAACACGTGGACCAATTGTTGTGATTGACTGACACATCAGAGTAAAAAATTCTGAATGTATTTTACGTGCTTGTTGCTGAGGATGGTCAGATAGCCATTATTATACACCAATCCCTGGATAACTAGCGAACCCACTTATAACGTGGCTCTCGATTTTTTTTCCAAAGAAAATATATTTTAAAATGTGCTGAATGTGAAAAAAATCGCGATAAGAATTGGTAAATTGAACCTTGATACATAGCTCGTTTTATCATCGAAAATGGTGATTATTGCTGGTAAAAATAGAATCCATATTGTGAAATTTGCAAGTTCTAGTAAGATATCACATATTATGTTAGTTTTTTTTTTAGAGAATTAGTTGTCAGTACACTAAATAAACAGTCTGGTGAAACAGCGATCAACGAAAAATTCTGGTAAATGCAAACAGGTGGCAACAGAGAATGAAATAAACACCAATTAAATGTCTTGCTATGTGAAATTCACGTTCTAATCCTTTAATTTCACTTCAATGTAAACACTATAATTGCAACATATTCTCTTCTATGAAAACATGAAAAGAGTCAATCGACCATCACATTGAAACCCGTGAGTACTTCTGTGAGAACCTAATTACATGCTGGCTTTGTTTTGATCAACAACTTGGGGAAGTGTTTGTTGCATTAAAAAAATCAGTTAAAAGAGACCTGTGTTGTTTTATCGCTTTGAATATGTCTTTTGTATCAAATCAAGCAAGGGAAGTACAATAAAAAAAATTCAAGGGCATGCCAATAGGAGCATAAGTTCTTGTAGTCATTACCATTCTCAAAATTCATTTTATTTGACTAATCGAAAATGGTTTCACATTTTTATGTACTTAACATCATTAAAGTATATAATATCAGTAATGTATCCTAATCATTTGTAAATGTGACCATGGAGAGCAAAGGAAGTTAGTGAAAGGTGTACTCAGTGACTGAAAAGCTGTGCATCATAGATATGGTTCATAATGGCGAAGTGAGATCCAAAGTTTGCAATGAACTAAAAATTACTGAGTCGACGTTCAGAGGTTGGCTTAAGGATGAGCAGAAACTTCGGGATTATTTACATGATGTTGATTCAGATGATGGGATCAAATGAAAACGAGCACAGACTGCAAACGATGCCAAATTAGATGATGCTGTGTATGCATGGTTCACACAGCAACGTGAACAAGGTGTTCCCATCTCTGGAACAATTCTCAAGGCCCAAGCAGAAAAAATGGCAAAAAGCATGGAGAATGAATATCAGTTTAGGGCAAGCCATGGATGGCTTTGGAGATTCCAGCACCGACATGGAATTAAACAAAATTTATTGTCGGGAGAGATACACTCAGCGTATCAGGAGGCCGCATGTAATTATCCATACCAGCTGAGAGAGATAATCATCCGTGAACAATACACAGAGGCGGCAGAGAAATCAAAGAGTAACACAAAAAAATTAAGATTTTTTCAAAATGTGAAGTGATATTTGTCAAACGTGTCACAAACTGCAAGTTTTATCGTGTTCTAATTTACGTTGTTTTAAATTTGTAGACCCATTAAATTCATGCTGGTAATAGTTAACCCTTGTGAATTTTTTTTTTTTTTCATTTTACTTCTACCGCAATCAAATCGACCTATCGTTCGATCGACATTGTTTTTTCTAAATGAGTGTTGATCTTTTGTATAAAAAAAAGTCTACTTTGGATCAAACAATAAAACTAGAATGTATCCAATTCAACACAAAAATTAGTGACGTAGTACACAATGTTTGAAGTCGTACATGTGTTAAGCGAATGGAAACCATGTGGAATAATGTTTTGATGATCTCCTCAATATTCTGTAAGTTATCCTGAAATTAATGTTACTCTGTGAGGAAAAAAGTAAACAAAGTACACCGCTATGAAGAGATTTATTCACAGTTAATCTTAGCATGATTATTAATTGAGTATTCAACACTGTAACATGCCAACCTACCCCACCCCCATTTTACCTCCACGTCGATCCCTTTGTTAGTTTTGTTGTTTGTTATAGGTCCCTCGATAACTCGCGCCCTCGCTTATAACGCGGTCGATGTTTTTGGACCCCATTGTGCGTGAGTTGTCGAGGGAGTGGTGTAGTTGTAATGAAAAAGGAGTTTATGGAATGCAACAATACATATAGCTTGTTGGCATCAGTACCTTCTTTACTTTGAATTCTCTTTCTTACATAAATATTTAAAATATTCTGGCTTAAATTAAGAAGTTCATATAGTGTACATGTATATATTTTCAGTATGTAAGGTTTTCCTTAGTATATCAGCATTAAAGTTATGTCAAGAGTACCAGTACTATTTACCATATATACTCGCTTATAAGTCAACTCAAACTGCAAATAACAAAGAGCCTGATCCGCCATAGCATAATGTATAATGTGCCAGCAGATTAGAGTCTGTGTTGTTCTGATTACCCATAACAAACTATAGACACAAATCTGCTGCACATAATGCACCAGCAGATCTGACAAAAGAGATATGCAATGAACTGTAAACATGTGTACATACTGTTTTTTGATCTTCGAGTCAAGTGCACCCACAGTATTTGGTTTGTTACCCTTCACCATGAAGCCACGTGTAGCCTAGTAAAACTCAGCTTAAATAAAAGCCAACATACATTGAAGTCCCAGGAGTGTAACCCTTACGTTTCTCGGGAAGTACCTGTATTTTCTTGCAGTAGACCATCATAATGAAAAGTTTGAAAAGGATTTGTTTGGTATGGTACTACTGTATGTACTGTATGTACTCACTTGTAAGTTGAGCCCAACTGCAGACTGCACTGACCCAGATCTGTTGGCACATAATGCATAGCTTCCAACCCTTATGATTTTGGCGTGAATTTCATGACTTTTTCAGCGATTCATGGATTCACGCCGCATAAAATAAAAATCACAAATTCCCCAGTTCTCAATTATTTTAAATCTTTAATAAAATAACCGATTTCCCGTTAAGTGCTAGTCATGATATCGGCAGTTGCCGAAACGGTCTGTATTGCTGGTCTCGATATTAGTAGAACTATAGCTGAGTGATACAGTTGGCCCGGTAGCAAGCATTTTAGCGTATTTTAATCTATATGTGTAATAGTTTTACAAATGCTTTTGAGAGAAACTGGGGCCTAACCGGAATTTTTGCTCCGCGCATGTGCCGCCAACACTAATTTGAATTACTGTTCTGCATCGATATTGAAAATGTCTTCACCACCAAGGAAAATGAAATGTATTGCACAAAAAGTGAAGTTTACTTTGGAATATACCAAAAATTGGCTGTGCATACAGCCATCAAACACCGATATACATCATGCTTTTTGCACACAGTGTGCCACAGATTTTAACATTGGGCATGGTGGAAGAGATGATGTGAGGAAGCACATTGGTAGCAAAAAGCACATGGAGGTTGGGAAATTTAAGAACTCAGGCAGATTTCAGCTCTGGAATATTTTAAGCCATCAGTGGAAGACCTGCAAGCTACCAATGCTGAAACATTGTTTGTAAGTTTTCTTGTTGAACACAGTCTACCTTTATCAGCTGGATCCCATTGCTAAACATTTGTTCCAACAAATATTCCTGGACTCGAAGATCTCTTCATGAATTCATGTCAAAATTCACTAATTTTTATCCCAATTTTCACTAATTGCGAGCCTGGAGGGTTGGCAGCTATGCATAATGCATGGGAAGATCTGGATCTGTGCATTTTGTTCTGAGTAATTAGTGGTTTGTGGATGCATTAGGCTATGACAGATCAGGTTCTTCATTATTTGCAGTTTGACTTGACTTATAAGTGAGTATGTACAGTATATATCTTGTTAATGAAATCCTGTAATATTGTAAGTGGTATTTAAAATCTTATTGCTTGGCTGCTGTCTGGTAGGATATTGGCATAAACTGCCATGCATATGGCAAAGAATCTGAATGAGACTCGTGTTGAAATTTCTTGTGTTCCGAAGTGAGTACAATATTGATTACTTGATATTGATTCCCCAACATTATAAGATAAAGTTAGTGTCAGATCAAGCTCTATTACTGATGGTGTTAGAGATTCATTAAAAATAGTCTTCTTGCTTATTCCTATATTGATTTAAGTGGGGAGGTCCATACAAGTCAAATTATATGTCCAGTCCCTGCTTGTCATTATTTTTGCATAATTTCTTTGATTTCCCAATTGCCAGCAGTTTGACAGGTCACAACAGTGGCACTCGGATTATGTTGTAGATAATGATTGTTGAGAATTGGCAAATTTGTGGGGGAATTGGACAGTTTGGCAGTACCAATTCAGATGTATAGATCAGGAAAAAGGTCTTGTATCTACAGACTAGTTCAGTCTGATGGCTTCTTTGGACTCATAGTATCTATGGTTGTTTCCTTTTATATCATTCCTGATGCTGCAGTAATTATAGGGCATTGAAGAGTTATCCATGTGTCAAAAGAACTAAAGCTCCTGTCCATCAAGTTTTAAATGCAGAAGTTAGAGAAAAGTGGCAGGAACATATGGAGGTTTGTCTTTCTTTCAAGAGGGTCTTTTTCAGTTCCTGGACTATATTATCATAGATATTATGTCAGTAGTGATTGAAAGTAATGATAAGGTTCCATAATGACAACCACTGCTCAGCACTTTGAAACAAGGCAACTGTGCTGGCTGTTCTGTTCTCACTGGAGTCAGCTTCCAGTGCTGACATAGTTACAAACTGACTGCTGGAGGCAAATACAGTTACGTTTTTTCAATTTATATCTAATTTCTGATTTGAAGAAAATAGGCATTTGCCAATTTTCAGCAGGAAGTTGAGTTTTCTGTGATGTTAGTATTAAGTTAATTGTATTAATAGTAGTGAAATAAATTCCACTTGAAATGGATGGAGCTGTCAAGACTTGTACCAATGAAAAAAGCTGAAAGCAATAATTTTTTTTAAAAATCTGTAGCATCCAGTCTAACTTCAAAGTCTGTTGGAGTTTTTATTAAACTATTACTTACAGCTCAATAAACCTAATACATCTTTACCTTCTCAAAGCTTATTAGTGTTACCCAAGGAGTGATACTTAATATTCCGATTGTATCAGCAAGGAGTATTAGAATATATTTATTGTTGGATTCAAGGATATTCTGCACAATTATAGTATTTGTCCTAAGTTAACAGAGGAGTTTTTAAATTGTCTCATTTTGATGGGAGTAAAATAAAATTGCCAACAGGATTCAGAGATATTGGAATCCTAATTGTTATTGAGAAAGTTTAAAAATTTAAATTCAGGACTAGCCTTTTTTTAAAAAGTGTGAACATGTCAATTCCTACAATTGTAGCGTCAGCTTCTACACATTTTGTAATGGAACATAAGGACAAATCTTCTGGGCATGAGCATCAGCCCCAATACTATGGTGAACACCATCATATGGAGACCATTACCAGCACCATCATCACCATCACCATGGTGACCACCATGGTATTTCTTATCAACATAGAGAATTGCATCACGATGAATATCCTGGCCATCATCACCATAAGCATCAAGATCATCAAAAGGACTTGCACCTTGAGGTAGTTGATTCATTTTATTATTGGGTTCAGATAGTTCATTTTAGTGTAAAATTTAAACTATCTGATGCATAGAAGATATATTTTTAGTACCCTAGGAAAATCATTATTATATAGGATTTCATATTAGAATTTTACATGTACCTGAAGATGAACTTTGCATTAGCCTGAAATTTAGAGTTTATTCAAGAAAAGTCTTAAATTGACTGTGAATTCTCTTATTTTCAATTGTAAAAGTTTTTAGTTCTACTAGTTATAGACCAGAAGAGCTTAAGGGATGGTCTATAGCCTATTGTCAGTCATCCATCAATCCATTAGCACAAGTTTGTTACTGCTTCTCCAAAAAAACTGCTTGCAGAATTGCCATGACACTGTAAATTTGGTCATTTTCAATTGTATTAGTTTTTAGCTCTACTGGTCATAGACCAGAAGAGCCAAAGGGATGGTCTGTTGTCTCTTGTCTGTGTTCCTTCTGTCCATTAGTACCAGTTTGTTATCATTGCTCCTCCTAAACTGCTTGCAGGATTGCCATGAGACATTTTTGCACATACATTTGTCCCATGGTTTGGTTGGTCCCTTACAGCTGCCAATCGGCCATTTTGAAAATCTTGTTATTGCTGCTCCTTATGGTCTTCTCAACATGGAGTTTTACCAAAAGACTTCTTATGATGTCTAGTTTGGCATAAATGAAAATGGTACAGATCTGATGTCAAATATGGCCACAACAGTGGCTATCTTAAAAATCTTGTTAATGCTTACTCCTTAGAAAAGGAAAGTCGTGTTGTCATGAGGTTTTCACCAGAAGAATTTGAATGATGTCTAATTGGCCCTCAGTGAAAATGGTGCTGAGCTGATGTTCAGTTTGAAAGTGAACGATACATCTGTGCTGTGTATTGATATGATTTATGATACACAGCCAGCAATATGATATATATTAATACACATATGAACTTTATGGTCTCCATCTTTGGAATGTAGATGGTTCCCTTTATGTATGTTGACATACTAGTATTTCCAGTATGCAGATTAAAGATAGACACATAGTTATCATATATTTATATGCAATTCAAATCAATGACAAGATAATGAAAATACTTTCAACAGACTACCTGTTGGTTGTCAGTGAGTTTTGTTCAGCATTTTAGGCCATTTAATGGTGGCTCCATTTAACTCAATTTAGCCACCATACCCTTTGTTTGGTAATGCGTGAATGCTTTGAAGACATCTTATAACCAATGTCATGTCTCACTTAATTAGGACATAACAATGTTATCTTCAAAACAGAAGAAATAATGCAGGTTCCTCTTGCAAAGAAAATCTGATCTAGAACAAATTCAGGCATGGGAATGAGGATGAATACCAACAAAATCAATTTTCCAGAGCTCACAGATATTATCTTTTGGATACATCTGCTCCAAAATAGGATTTTTTGCTAACATAAACTTATATTCTTGAATTAGTAGTTTACTTACTAGTACGCCAGATTTCTTGTCTGTTCCATAATACTGTATAGGGGTTTTAGTCCATCAATGCCATAGTCTGCTTGTGCACTGCCATCTCACCTCTGTCTGCGTGAGTTCGAGTCTCAGGCTCGGCTAACTTGGGTACGTGAGAAAGCCTGCCAGTAGCTTCTCGTGGGTCGGTGGTTCTTCCCGGGGTTTTCCAGGGTTCTTCCTCGACCAGTTATACTGGTCGCCATGCATAGCCTATCTTGTGCTGAAAAATGGCGTTAACACATTAACCCCTGGAGATTTTTGTCGGTTTCGCCTGAAATGCGAGTAGGAAACCCATTTTGGGGGCTTTTTCTGAATACATCTTAATACATCGACCTCCAAGACATTTTAGGTTAACCTAATGCCTAGTTGTGTTAGAAACATCGTTTTCATTGGCTATTTCACCTGAGCATGAGCAGAAGAGTAAAAGTTGGAGTTTTTTGGGAGTATTTTTGTTTCTTTTTGCTTAACGGACCCATCCTTTTCGTGTCGAGACCACTCTTTATTCTAAATGCCCATCTTATCCTACTTTTTGCAAAGGTTCACCTGTCTGTTTGCAGTTCAGACCGGTCTGTCTTAGATCTGAGGCCAAAAAGTCTAAAATCCGGACACAAAATCGGATTCCGACCTCGGGCGAATTTCGGCTGGAAAAAACTCTGGTCCAAAAAGTTACGTTTTTCCCTGTGTATTTTGTAGTGCAACTAGAACATCCATATTATTTGGTATCATCGTAAAGCTACATCTGTCTACCTTTCTATAATACCACCCACATTATTGTGTCATACATGACCTTGACGCTACAGAGCTCAGAAGTAGGCTACCACCTCCTGCCTCGTAAACGTGGCGCCAGGGGTTAATGAGTTAAACCCAACAACAACAACAACAACTTCTTAATTTATTTTTTTTCATCTTTATTTATTTAGTTCATCTTAACCCTGATATGGATATATGGTTTTGTACTACATGATATGCAAGGCTAAATTGATTGATAAAAAAATGAAAATTACATGCTGCTTTTAAATTGTCTATATTTTAATTAGGTTCAGTATTCTGCCATTTTACATTTAATTTTGAAATACTGCTGAAAGGGAGATTGACCATCATGCATTTTTATGCATCCGTTAACATGTACATCTGACTCGCATTTAAGATCTTTTTTGGGCTCAAAATCACTCATTGGTATCTCCATTAGCACTTTGCCAGCTCCAGTAATCTGATATTCTTCACAACTTTAAAAATTATTGTCAACATCACTATCATCAGCCAGTATTTGCTGAATGAAAATGTAATGAACCATGTCAGGAATCAGACATTTTGGGTTGTCTCTGTAGCCCATATTTTAAACATGCATTTGTAAAACTTTCTTGATGGAAGGTTCAAACTACACCATAATGCTTATTCCAGGGCACAATGTACCAATCAAATTTAGTTTAGCAACCATTCATGTTATGCTTGAAGAACCCAGTTGTGAAAACAGTTGCATACCCAAAAAACAGATGTCACGACAAGAAGGCTTAGATAAAAATTTTATACTTCGCCAAACATATTTTCATATGTGTGACTTTCAGCTAATGAGCAGGAGTTGTCACGCATCATTGTTCTCCAAGTGTGCAAATTCGTACAAATTTTGTATGATTCACGCAATTGCACACCCTACAGCATCTCTGTTTAAGTACTTTACATATCAATTAATGACTTTTGCATGAAGTTTCTTTGTTGCTTTGCCAGTACTTCCTGTTTGTCTTGCAGGGAATAACAAACATCAATTTCTGATTGATGGTTACTGTTTAACCTGGGCTGGAACAAGCAGTAACCACCATTAAGAGTTAAGTGTAACATATTTCACTGTGTGACACTCTGATAGGGTAGCTTTCAAATCAGTTGATGTAGGCAAGATACAGTTCAACATAGAAACTTAACACAAAAATAGTTATTACATGATTAGTCAAGTTCTTCATTAATACATGGAACACGTTGGAATGTATCTTATATGCTGAACATGCTGCTGGCTTAAGATAATTAGCATGGAAGGGGAGGGGCAGTTTACGAACCATGTCACTTTGTGTTATTTTGTAGATGGTGAGCGAGTATTCTCAAAAATCTTCTTTGTTTGTACTAATAAAAATGAGTGCCCGTGATGGCAGATGCCATTTCAGATTAATTCTAAATTTAAAGAATAACAAGGCAAACTAATAATTATTCACAACTGCTGAAGACTGCAATAAATTGTACATGGTAAGTATCATTTTGTGTAGATTCTCCATCTCTTGTATCGATATGTGTATCATACAGCAAAAATATTGATGCATCGATATATTGATTAAATCATTTCACCCCTAGAACTTGGCATCAATACTGTTAAATGCCAAAATCATACTTTTTTTATTATAATTTATACCAAAATTTTCAGCTTCAGGCTATGTTTCACCTTGAGTGGAAATGAAGACTCTATTGTAATTCATGGTAAAAGTCGCAAAAAGAAATCACCAATTGATTTTTCTTAATCTTTTTCCAATTGAAAAATGATTCTGTGCCTCAGATCCTATACAAAGCACCTGATTTGGAAGAATGGTAGAGAAATATGTAGATGTATTTTTTATGATTGTTCCACCTCTTTTAATTGTTTTCATTGAATATTTCTGAAAACAGAGGGAAAAGAGCCTTTTTAGTCATAAAGAGGTGAAAGATTTAAATTAGCATTTTACCTGAAAATCATTTGGAAATTGGTCGAGTTGTCTCTGACTTTCAAAAAATGTACATTTTCCTGTGGCTGTTGATGCTGGATGTTCTTGACCTATGTGATGTATTTATTCAATTTTTAAATGCCATTTACATTCATTCCTGTATGTTTGAGAATGATATTGTAACGATAATTCATTAAGGTCAAGGAAAAGATATTTTTTATGTTTACTCACTGTCATGATCCTCTATGGTTCTATAAATAATACTGCAGAAGATGTGCATTAACAAATTTTGAGCCCCCCAGCCAGCAAAGCTGACACCCTAATACATATAACAACTCAAGATTCAATAGATAAAAATGTTACAGAAATGTAAAAAATGTTATAAAAATGTAAAGAATCAAATTAATAAATATTTTCAACATAAAGACTTCAATTTCTGCTTAGTACAGTTGACATAGTAATTGACCTGGTTAATTCAGTTCCCATTTAACAAGTTAATTTATCATTCGGATATGCCATTCTACATATGAGATTCACTATTCTTTATGATGGTCCTCTAGTCATTTGCTTTGATCTTTCTCCTTCCTTCCATCTTCTGTTTCCAACTCTTCCTCCTATGTTCCTCCTCCCTTCTACTCCATTCTCCATCCTTTCTTCATTCTACTTCTTCCTAGTTACTCCTTTCCTTTCTCATTTCTGCTTCTTACTTTCTCCATCCCTTCCTTCATTTCTCTCTTCTCCTTCTACTATTGAACTGCCTTGTGTGTGCACCCTGGAAGCTTCCAAAGGAAAACAAGGGACATAATTTCTTGCATACCTACCATATCTTTCAGGAATCCATCACTCTTTCAGAGCTCACGGATTAATGGTGACCAATCTTACAAGGTCCTATGTACAAGCACAAATCTCAGCTTACGTAGCTCATATATGCCTTGTGCTACTACGTACAAATAATATTGCTTCTTTGAATATGGTAACACACATACACCATCTAAATATTGATATATTCCTGTACAGTAACCTACAGCATATTAGTAATCATTCATACTGCATGCGTCATAAGAATTAAGAAATATATATATCTAACTCAGGGTCTAATGTCACATAACCAACTATGCTTGTTATGCAAATCCACACCCTAACAGAAGCATCTAATTAATACAAATACGCATCTTAAGTGAATTAAACATAATTACAGTAATTGAAGATAACACTAAGTAACTCATATCAAGTACAAAATTTGGCCAATCTTACCTTTCATTGCCTTTAACTCATTAACCCCTGGCGCTCATTTACGCATCAAGAGGTAGTAGCCTACTTCCGAGCTTTGTAGTGTCAAGGTCATGTATGATACACTAAAGTGGGTTGTATTATAGAAAGGGACATTCTACTTGCACTGCAAAATACAGAGGGAAAAACATAATCTTTTGGACCCAATTTTTTTTCCACCAAAAATTTGCCCGTGGTCAGAATCCAATTTTGTGGTCGGATTTTAGACCTTTTGGCCTCAGATTTAAGGCAGACTGGTCTGAACTGCACACAGACAGGGAAACCTTTGCAAAAAGTAGGATAAGATGGGCATTTGGAATAAAGAGTGGTCTGGATACGAAAATGATGGGTTCGTTAAGCAAAAAAAAAAAAATCCAACTTTTACCCTTCTGCTCATGCGCGAGCACAATAGCCAATGAAAAGCAATGTTTGGCATTAGGTTAACCAGAAATCTCTTGGAAGTTGTTGTATTAGAATGTATTAAGAAATAGCCCCCAAATGTGTTTCCAATTCGCATTTCAGGCAAAAAAGACGAAAACCTCCAGGGGTTAATGAGTTAAATTGAATTCCAGTTCCCCTTTACAAGTGATCATGAATCTTGGAGTGGCCTTTCTTTTGAATTCGCTTAAAGCAGTTTCCATTTCCTAGGACACTGTGATGTGAGTCTGGCTCACGTGTCTGTACTTTTCCAGAATTCACAGCACAGTGACATTTTAATGAAGTGTTCCTGTACAAATGATGCCTGTTCCTGCTTAAATTTTACACCATGCCCCCATTTTAATTGAGCCCTCAGATTGGTCTGCTGCCCTTGTTCGAAATTATCTTGGTGTAAACCATCCCACTCTTGGCAGCTTTAACATGGGTGTGAGTGAGGGATAAGAAGTTGATTATGCCCACAGCAATAATCAAAGCTAATCAAAGAATTATGTTCCTTTGAAGCAATCTTGGTGGCTTCAGATTGTGTACCATCTAGGTAGAACATGCAATTCATGGGTAGATGTACATGTAAATTAAAAATTCTGCCATGAACAGAGTTTGTTACAGTCAGTATGAGTAACTGTCACACTAATTTTATATTATATAGTAGAGATGTCACATTTACACTATTTCAGATGTCCTAAATTTGTGTCCATGTTTCATCATTGTTGGATCATTTATATATAAAAACCATTCTTATTCATTGATTTAAAGATGATTTCATGCAGTTAGTTAATGCAGGGGTAAAAAGACAATGTTCACATTTCTGCATGATGTGTAACACCTCGATTGTTTTGTGCTATTTAGGTACACATCTCAGTTGTTTTGTGTTATTTAGGTGCACACCTTCCATAACATGATCTCACAAGAAAAATATGATTTTTGATTCCCAAATGCTCCAACATGGATGTGTTTGGAAAAGACATGATTTTCAAAAATCTTAGGAAGAAAACAAAAGAGACTTTTCTTTTTTGACCACCATATGTGTGTATAGTACATGTAGACTGTACAGTCAGTATAAACAGTAAATAGTCCTGCTTAGATCCCAGTAAAACATTCTTTGGGCAGTTTATACAGCTAATTATCTTCGAGTCAATTAAAAGATAAGGCAGTCCGAGATAAGCAACCACCATTTCACTGATTACAAGTATCTAATTGACCTTAGGTGAGATGATAGATCGCTCCGCCTACCAAATCATGTGACATGATGCCCTGCTAACCTCCAACAAACATGCAGTATTTGGAAAAGAAATATGTTTCAGCTTAAGTGATATGTTTATTGAAAATGATTTGTATTATTCTTAAAAATGTAAAATTTCAAAGTTGCATAAATTATACTGCAGTAGACAGTATTTATATTTGTAGTTCAAGTTTGTATAGTAATAATCTTAGGTTTTTTTTCAGTAAATAATAAAATTAAATTTTAAAGGTATACGAGAAATTTTTAATGTACAAGGAAATTTGTTCCAAAAGATGCGAATGTATTTAGTATATAATCTTATCCTTATTAATTTTATCTGGCTTATGTTCATGCGGCCTTGGAAGTAAATTAATTAAAAATTAATAACAAAATCGTAAATATTTACTGTTTAGAAGTATACTGTTGTACATAATAATTTTAAAGTTTCACTATGTTCGTCAGATGGAATTTTGACCAGTGAAGTCTGTTGATGTAAGCATGTAAATGCATGCTTAATATATTGGAAGATAATTATCTGAAACCATTGTTTTTGCATTTCTTTATTATTACATTTTTGTGTCCCCACCCTTCCTTCAGTCCAATGAGAAAGTAAAGAGTCACTCAAGAGTCTGAAAGATTGAGATGATAAATCATTGTTTTTAGGACAAGCCAACATTAAAGTGTAAATTTTCAGACTTTAAAATAAATGCAGTTTGGAGTTCAGTGCTTCCTATACAAGAAAAATGATATACATCAAAGCCTGAAAGTTGGAGGGTTCTCCACCATATTCTAGACACGTTTATTTTTACATATATTTTTAAATTTTTAAATTCTTTTTTTTCCTTCAAGCCATTAACAGGACATGATTTTACTACATAATTTTATGCAAACAAACATGTAATTGCCATCAATTGTTTCCATATTCAGCTGATCATACACGGGACCACAAAAAAAGTCTTTATCCAACAAAGTTTTGTCTATGTTTCGGCAAAAGAAATAAATCTAATTCCTCCATTTAGACAATTTAGATATGGACAGTCAGAATTACAAGGCTCCCACTGCCTTGGTTTAACCCTTATTGATTGAGAAATAACAGATCATTGTAAAAATTGTAATTACTTATCATAATCAATTCATTATTGCCACAGGCAGCTTGTCAGAGGAAAATGATGGATATAAGCAATGTCTGGAGGTGTGTCTGATTTACGCTCGCTGATTGGTCAATTGATCAGCATGATTGACAAGTGGAGATAGGTCAGTTGACAGACTAATTAGGATGACAGTCTGTGTCAAGTCTTTTGACCACTGGTGTGGGAGAGCCCATTAGGCTGATTGCATAGGTAAAGTACTCTAAGTGGAACAACCCAATTAATTTGTGTTAGGTACAATCATAGAGATGCATGTCGATGAATAAAAAATGTTGCACATCATTATCTTGAATGATGATGTTTAGCCATCGTTATCAATGTTGCTTTGAAGTCAGATTTTACTCCATATGTTAAATGCAAAACATGATTATTTCATTTGTTGGAATAGTGTACCAGTGTGGTTCATTCTTTTAAATCTAAATGTAGAAATGCACCTATGATTGATGAAAAGATGAGCCATCTGGAAAACTAACTTTCAATTCCAGGATGGAGTTAACTTTAACAAATGCAGCAGCAAGGGGGTGCATTTTATTTTTTGCACACACTGTAAAGACTATATCAACATTAATCACTCTGGATGTATGACATCTGTCGACCAAGCAACAGCACCCATGTTTGCTACTCCCTTGCAGCAGTGCAGATGCAGAAAGATAATTTCTTTATGCTGAAAAAAATTCAGCAAGATCTTTGGGGAACTTTGAACAATAGTATCATCCAGTTGCAAATGAGTGCCAAGATAAACGTAAATGAGATATGTATTACCAACCCACCCCCAAAAAAACGAACTATTGAGAGCAGCAAAGACTGTATCATACTGAGAAAATATTCCACTGTACAATGGCTTTTAAAGACAAACTTGATATTTTTTTTAAATGTCTGTGGTTGTGTTTTTATGAGTGTGAGCACATGTGTGGTGTGTGGTGATAATAATGAACAGTGCTAAGACTACCAACATTTTTTGGTTTGTAAGTTTATTAAATACTTTAAAGAAAAGATGTTATGAAAAGACAACTTATTCTTAATTGGACATCATCTTGTTAGATCCTGCACTAACCCCCTATGGGACCTCAGAACATTTTTGTAGTCCCCCAAACCCCCTAACACTGTCTGGAAATATGGCAGGCATGTAGGTGTCATTGTTACATGTACATTTAAATACAGTTCATTTAGCTTGGTTTGTAAACAGGATTGATCTTAAGAATACTGTATCTATCCTTAGTAGTTTAAAAATGTATTTAGATGCTCAACTGTAGCCAAGTTTGAGTCATCTGTAAAATCATTGCCAGGTCGTTTTTTGTCAAATATAACAGAGAATTGCAACTGGTGTCCTAGTTACAGCATTTCAAATAATTATGTTAATTGTGTAATGAATATGCAAGTAGATACAGCAAGTCTCTTGAATAATTGAAAATGTTAAACAAATCTAGAACTTGGATAATTATTATTTGTTTATCCTGCATAAAGTTGGAATGTAAAATAGTCTTACGATGATGGCAAGGTAACACCAAGCACTCTTTCCACACTAGAATTGAAGATTGATGAGGGGAAGCAAATGTCAGGTACCAACCCCACAGTAGAATCAGTGAAAGGTGATGTGTAACATTGTCAAGCACTAATCCAACACTAGAATCAGTGAAAGGTTATGAGAAACAATATCCAGCACCAATCCCACAGCAGAACTAGTGATAGGTTATGAACAGCATCAAGCACCAATCATCCCACACTAGAATCAGTGAATGGTGATAAACAGTGTCGAGCATCAATCCCACACTAGAATCAGTGGAAGGTGACAAGGAGCAATCAGGCACCAATCCCACAGTAGGATCGGTGAAAGGTGATGAGGTACCAATTCCACACTAGAATCATTGAAACCTGATGTGAAACTTTGTCAAGTACCAATCCTACACTAAAGTCAGTGAAGTGTGATGAAGAGCAATGTCAAGCACCAATGCCACATTAGAATCAGTGAAGGGCTGCGAGGAGCTATGCCAAACACCAGTCCCACACTAGAATCATTGAAGGTTTAGGAACAGCAATGTCAGGCACCAGTCACAGAATCAGTGAAGGGTTATGAGGAGCAATGCCAAGCACCAGTCCCACCGTAGAACCAGTGAAGGGTTAGGAACAGCAATGACACACACCAGTCACACAGAATCAGTGAAGGGTTATGAGAAGCAATTCCAAACACCAATCACAGACTGGAATCAGTGAGAGGTGATGAGGAGCAATGCCAGGCACCAGTTCTACACTAGAATCGGAATCTTGCAATGATTTTAGATACATTCTGAAGATGATTTGAACTTCAAAGCATTACAGTACTAAAAATCTGATTTTTTTTCACTACTGCAAGTAAATAGAAGTTAAAAATTGCATTTCCTGTCAACATTCAACTGCATGACTATCCTTGTACATTCCCTATGCATGGAAAACTCTCCTTATGCTACATCTTTTGCTGAAACACCCAAGTTTTAATCGAGACGGTACACAAGAAATGGGGTCCCTGAGTGGCAGAGTGGTCTAAAGCGCTTACTGTTACTGATCACTGCCATCTCACCTCAGTCTGCATGGGTTCGAGTCTTGGATTCATATGGTTATGTGAGAAAGCTTGCCAGTAGCTTCTCATGAGTCGGTGGTTCTTTCTGGGGTTTTCCTGGGTTCTTCCTCCACCATTTATACTGGCCGCCATGTATAGCCAATCTTGTGCTGAAAAATGGCGTTAAACCCAACAGCAGCAACAACAACAACACACAAGAAACCATCTCCTTTCGTACAAAAATAAATGGCCCATAATTAGGTGTGTTTTTTTTAATTATGTAAAATGGACAAGTTATAATAACTTTTATGAAGTGTGCCTGAGATGTGATACAAATTTTATGACATAAAATTCTGTACCATATACAAACATGCCCTATGTCACCTTTATTCAGTGGTCACCTGTTCACAGTGCAAAAATTGCTCATCTTGCTTGTAGGTATACCCCATACTCCAGTCACATTGACAGTGTAAGTAAAAGGTGTCAGTATGTCAGATTCAGAGTGAGGTAGTTGTTATCATTAGAAATGAGGATTGAAACAATTTGTTTGCTGGATTTTGAGAAAAGTAGTTGTATTATCGTATGAGAAATGAAAGTCGCCTTTAGTGCGAGTATGATAGATAGTTTGATATCTTTATCTGTTTGTCTGTGAATTAAAGTTACCTCTGAGGACAAAATTTCATTCCTTTTCATTGAGTTAAGGGGCTGTAAAGGTAGGTGTCGTTTCAGTTTATGGGTCACAAATACAGCTTTTTTTGTTATCCTGTTCATCACAGGCTTCTCACATAAGCCAGCTGACTTGTGATGGGTGTGTGTGTGGAGGGTGTGTTGTGCACCTGGCTAATCTAGATACTTTTTTAAAGCATGAACAACTGTTTCCAAGGTTAACTTGTACAAGTTGACTGACAAGAGTTGGCCAGTTTTACAATCATGTGTTAGGTGTTAGTCAGTAGTAATATTATTGTTTTGTTATGCAGAAAACAACGCAAAATTTAAGTCACTGATTTAGTTTATACACGTATGATGGATTAAAGTGAGCATGATAACAGTAATTTCGTGTGGATTATAAATTTGGGTGATAACAACATGTATATGAATTTTATGATTTTATTGAGTAGTGCACATAAAACAGTCTTGTTAACATAATAATAATAATAATAATCATTATAACAATTATAATGATAATTGGTGGATGGCAATTGTTCAAAACCAGTTTTAAAATGTGAACATGTATATAGAGGTCACCCATGTACAAAGCCTATTTTTGCAGTTTCCCATGGTTGACTGCAGTTGACAGGTTTGACTTAATATAATTTATTTTATTCAAGTGTAAATAGCCAAATGAGGTCATTTGTTTCAGCTGACAGTTTATTTCAGTTTGAACAACAAATTTGCAGTTGGAAAGGCTAGGGTTGCTTCTGTTGTCAGCTGAATTAGATTACAGTCACAGCCAGTCACTTGTATAATGTATGTTTGATTGATAACTTGCAGTAATACATATTTTAGCAATTCTTTAAGGAATTATTTGTTTACAAAGAAAAATAATTCAGAGAGGGTTGAAAATATTGATTAAAACAGTGGTAAATGATGGGTGAAGTTAGCATCAAATGAGTATACCTGAAATTTAAATGAAAGCATCCAGAATGTAAAATTCTACACTGCTGCTTTATTTTGGTAAACCAAATAATCAAACATATAAAACAATTTTCATGAGACCAAATTTGTAAATCACTGAAAATATTCTAGTGCTAACTTGGATATTCTCACACTGAAGAAAAGATCCTGGATAGTAATGCTTAGGTTTGATATTGTAATGCATTCAGGAAGGTGTTCATGAAAAGTCTGACAAGTAATTATTGACATTACATTTTATTAAAATTCATAATTAGGTTCATTTAATGTTCATATTTCTGGTCAGATTTTGAGTATGAGCTGATGTCATCATGATCCCTGGCATGTTTGATGATGAGCAAGATCCATGCATATTTATGAAGTGATTTGCATCTTTTGGCAGAGTCTGTCAACACTGGTTACTCAGTTTTTGATATTATGATGAGTTTGATCAAAGTTAAATAGTCAGATATGATCATGATGAGCAAGTTTTGTATGAGCAAGATCTACACACATAATTTTGAGGTAATATTGTATCTGATTGGCTGAGCTTGCTACCACTTTGGAGACTGAATTTGGATTTTGCTCAGACTTGTGTCATCACTGTGTTAGATATGTTTTATGACAAGTTATATTGGCCGATGTTAATGAGATGATTTTGTATCTGAGTGTGCTCAGATCTTCTGTAGAGTCTATATTTCTCTTATGGTTCTGATAAAACTTGGTAGATAGGTGTACATTGCTAAGTTCTTGAATGTGTTTTAATGTGTTCATGAGCCATTAATATTATGCTTTCATCCTTGGAAAGTTTTTTCCGACTTTTTTAAAATAGGTTAAATTGACATGATAATGAAACTTTGGAAATAGTTTACTCAGGTTTATGTTCTTACAGTACTACACCCGGATTAAATAACTTACCATATATAGTCGCTTATAAGTTGTCAAACTGCAAAAACAAAGATTCTTATCTGCCTTAGCATAATGCATCAGCAAATTGGGCTCTGTGTTGTTTGTTCTACTGAATACTCCTAACAAAATATGCAGACCCAGATCTGCTGGCACATTATGCCACGGCAGATCTGGGTCTGTGTAATACAGTTGGACTCCAATTATAGGCAAGTATAGACGGTAAAATTTGATCATTTATTTAAAGAGGTTTTTCGTAGTGAAATGGTCATCTGTCAAGTTATGCAAGCAAGGTGAGCAGCAACATCAGACCCACTTGTGCCTCTAGTTTGGTTTAGTTTCAGCTTACATCCAGTTGCAACCCCTTTGCACAGAAGTAAATAGAAATGTTAAGTCAGTTGCTGATCTGCATGTGGGCTTGGACACGTAAAATAGGACTGGTACATCTTTCCATGTTATAAAAAGTGACTAATGATGAAGGTAACCATGTTCCAGTTGGGGAGGTCTTGGGCCTTTTAAAAGTGTGCAGTTTTTATAAAAGAATTTGACTTTGTATTTAAAGGATTTTACTCATTGTTGTCTTTACATTAGATTTTGTGGGCCCTTTTTTGATACTTAAACTTACTGGGCACTATAGCCAGGATTGTGCTGATGTGCTGTTACATACATACATACATAAATACATACATACATACATGTGTCAAAATTTCTAGGTGAGATAAGGGAGGTAACTACAGGTTTACTGTGCACAGCATCAGCATTTTACTCTCTGGTATTCATTGGAATTAATAGCATTTATACATTTTTGTGGAATGTGGAGGGGTACATTACACAGAATTAAATCTAAAATTTTTTAAAATCTAAGTCAAAGTTTTCCAAAATGTTCATTGTTATAATTAGTTGCATATGTTACCTAATTTCAAATTTAAAAAAAAAAAATCAGCTTTTTGGGGGTAGTAGGTTCAGCAAAAGCTGTAGGGTACAACACTGTTGGGACTTTGTTCTTCAGTTTTAGCAATATCATTGAAAATATTCAACAGATATTGTGATTGTGTCATAAAAGAGTCACCAAATAACCAGTTAAAGATAAATCTGCATGCCATTTTTGCTCTATAACTAAATATTATGAAATGTATTAGAGGACTTTCCATGTGAATTATCAGCAAGATAAAACATTTAAGTTTATAGAATTATTTTACATACATGTACTTTTTTTGCAGTTTTTATTTTGTTATTCTTCTTAATTTGTGTAATTTTTGTATTAGTCTTTAATGGCACCTCAGAAGTCAAAAGGTCATTTGGTGCCAATTAAAAGCAGAGTTTAAAAAAAATGTAAAAATGAAGAATTGCACAATAACTTTAGAAAGATAAACACTTCCAACTAAATGTAAACATGAGGTACTATGAGACAAATAATAAATGGTTTATATGTTAAATCTGTAAAATGTCTGAAATATAAAGGTAATAAAAAAGTTCTTTTAATTTTATGTAAGTTCGTGTAATTTAAATTTTCGTGGCTTTTGTTACATCCATGGCAAGGATTTTTATTGGACTTAGGTCATTGGAAGCACCCCCAGTCTCATTACATCATTACTCTGATACAGTCAAGGTAATATGGATCATTATTAAGCTTTTATGTAATTCTTATAGGTAAGTCATTACCACTCATATTTAGTTTTTAATGCAGAAATGTTATAATGTACCCTTTTTCTGACACCCAAGTCAAGTTTTCAAATAGCTTTGAATATTTAAAGGTTTGATCAGAGGAGGTGCTTATTGTAAACTTACCTTCTCCTGATGTACATGATGTCACAGATGTGGAAAACTAATTTAAAAATTTGAAAACTATTTAAGAGTAATAAAACCACTTTATTTTCTTTGATTATACAATACATTAACTCGGAATTGAGATTGATATATTTAAAAAATATACATTTTATATGAGAGGAGACAAAACTTCTGTATTTCAAAGGAATTGAAAGTTTGAATTTTGATATAATACAAATTAAGATACTTTCGTGGAGCGATGAATAAAGTTAATTATCTATTGTGGGTATGCCTATTGTAAGTATAATATTTCAAAAGTGTTGAACGAATTATGAGAAACATTTGTCAAATATAGCATTTAAATTTAAAGAAATTTAAATTTATGCTAATGTGTTACCATTTCCACATAATGTAAATTATGTAATAAAACAAAATAACTATTGTTTTTTCTTGAAAGATACATTTAATTTTGTTCAAAATCATTTTTGTCTATCAGATAATGAAAAGTTGTAATAAAATGAAAAATGGTTCTGCGCGACATTGTCAGAATTTACTTTCCATGAAAATGTTTAGACATTTTGGAATGTATGTAATAGATTTTAATGCAGTTTTCACAGTTATTTATGCCTAGTTTTTCTCTTTATTTGTCATCAGCTTGTTTTTACACTGTGGTGCTGCTTCAGTGGTTCTTTGTGTTTTGCAGTGAGTCTGCATCAGGTAATGCTACAGTACATCAAATCATTGAGCTCAGAGTTGTGACTAGAGACATGCCACAGGCTGTTTTTAGTATGCCTGTATCATGTTTGTGGAACCTTGATCTATGATCTTTAGCAATGACTTCCTGTTTGACTTTTTCTGTGGTATTGATTTATCAAGCCAAGAAAACCATGCTACACAACCCATGCTACACAACCCACGCTACACAACCATCAAGTTAATCTTAGATCTGTGCTTTCACACTTGTCCAGACTGGCCTGCATGCAGCTTGTAGATCAATATTGTATCAGTAATGTTGTGGCAGAAATTAGGCACTAGATTACCTCACCTTTATATTACTTTATGATTGATTGATGGTTGTAGGAAAATCAATATTCAGTAGTGTCAGGAAAGCTTCTCCATATGGGCTTTTTATAAGTTGACCCTCCTGCATGTTGTAAGAGATGAATGATTGGGCAGCCTGTTTTGCCATGTAAGAAAGAACCCTATTAATTTAGGGTTTAAAGATCAAACGGTAAAGGTCACTGGAAGAGAAACAATTGTTTCTGCACAGATAGCTTGAGTTCTTTATGGCTTACAATTACAAAACTTTGTTAGTAGCTTGCTTGTGTGGTAAGGAAGAACCATGTTGATTTTGGGCTGAAAAGGTTTAAAGTCAAAGTCACTGACTAAAGAATAAAAATGTATCTGCACAATAAGATCAGGTCTACATAACCAAATTTTTTGCCTGGCCTGCTCTTGGGATAATGAAGAATCCTTTTGATTTTGAAGCCCAGTGGTCATGGTCTTTGTGACTGAAAGAAGAAACCTGACTTCTGCACAATAACAATCATTCTAAAATCACAAATATGGACCAGACTTTGTGGATGGCTTGCACTTATGGTATGGAAGAAGTTTTATTGTATTTAGTCCAAAGATCAAAGATGAAGGCCACTATGACTGAAAGAAGAAGAATTGTTTTTGTAAGAACATTTAAGTTGTATTTATTGAGGAGTATTAAACATGGAACTGGCGGTTTAATGTATCGTGTAATCAACTTGACCTTGACATTTTAATTATATCCTTTTATGTAAACTTACCCAGCACTATAAGGATTGTGCTCTGTGCCACAACCACACCCACCTTGTTTTCTTTTAATTGTGGTATACTGACCCAAGGTTCTCCCTAGGCTGATGATGATTGACTCATCAGGGACTCTTAATAAGGTAATAAGTACAGGTTCCTCTTGTGGATACATCAAGAAGTATTTTACAAGCCAGGTCCCCAGGAATCATAAAGTTTTGTACATAACAGTCCATAAAGGATGCAGGTTTATTATACCTCAGTGAAACCCTTTTGTCCAAGTAATGTCAAATCCTTTTTTTTTTATTAAATGCATCTATCAGGGTACCATCAGAAGGTTTTATAAATAATGCTGTTTCTTCTCTCCCATTTGGTGCTGAGTGAAGAAATCAATGATGGAAGATACTATGATGAAGGACTGCTCACTGTTTTGAAGTATTGCAAGTTGATTTCTTTTCAGTTTTAAAGCAGGATTTAACTTCACGTGGCTTTGAAATAAATAATTCACATTACACTTTAATTGGTATTCATGCTGTGTTGTGTTTTAGTCACACAAAAGAGCCAGTAGAATAATGAGTATGACAGCTTATTGATCTGAGCAAGTATTGATTTGCAAATGAAAATGAGAACAGGTTGTTGATGCAGACATTCCCTCATCATCAGCCAATCAAAATGCTTGCAGATCCTCTGCCATCCAATCAATAGACATCTTTGGGTCACTCAGCTAAGTCTCAGTGTTCCTGTGGTGGTTTCATGATAATGCCAGCATAATCAGCCAAGGGTTTCTTATCAAATTGCGCTTTAAAGCGCAAGTGGCAAGATGGTAAGTCTAGTTTTTGTAATTTTGATTATTTTTGTTTTTCAAAGATAAAACTTAATGTGGTCATCTTGTGAAGGTGTAAGACTTTATGGTCTTTTGCTAAAAGCAAGGTTTTCAACTAGTATGATGATTAGGTCATGTAAACTAGGGTATATAATTATTTTTCAGTATTACCAAATATGTTGAGCTTGAGCATGATGCTGTATTTTTTTTTCTGTAAAGCGATAAAGAAAGTTCTTTTAACTCTGATCATGTCATTGAGAGCTGAAAATATTTGACACCGATTTTACAGGTTTATTTTAATATTAATCATGCCTTTGCAATACTGTGAATGTAATTGTAATTTATGATTTTTTTATGCAGGTGGGTGGGGAAGTCAAGGTTAACATACCAATAAAAGGGTACTACTTATTGGGCCAATAGGAATAGGGCCTTCAGTGGTTCATTGTTCAATTAATCAGGAATAGTATTACAAAAATGGTAAATTTGCATGATCTTCAAATATTTCAGATTACGATAGGAGTCTTTTTATAATGGTTGTTTCAGTCAGGGCCCATTATTTTCTCCCAAGGCACCTATTACAGTTTTGGCATAGTACATGATTTAGTGGGTAAAGAGTCGTGAAAGTCAAGTTCTCACAGCTTCTGTGACTTGTACGGTTGAGAATACAAATTACTGTATTACAGCTCTCTCATTGCACACACACAATTTTCCTCTATATTTATATTATTCTATGGATCCTGCTGTTACGTATATGTACTGCATATAATTTTACTGTCCATCTCATTTTGTTGGCATCAATGGAATTTGTGCAGTGTGGGTGGAATGAAACTTTGGTATACATTTTTTTTTGCCTCTGCTTATCTAATGAACTTGACAAGCATTTACTGCCAGTTGCATTTTAATCATGGTTACATGCATGTTGAAAGGCTTTGTACAGAATGCTGGTTAGGAACCAATATTCAGTGGAGGAAGGCGCTGAGATATTTTTTTTTTAATAGAAACATACCATCTCCCAGATAGCTTGTAGCTTGAAAACAAAACTTGTCTTGCTCAAATTTGTAGAAAAAAAGAACTAATTATATCCATCATATTTGTTGGAAATAAAATTACCTCGAGCACAAAGATAAAAAATAATATCCAAGGCACCTGACACCACCAAGATTAAATGGTCGTTCCCTTAAGTTGTCCTTTACATCACCTCCAAGTTTAAATTATGGTGTAGCACATGTGCTGGCATTAACAGTTTTTGTTTATAAGCTGTGGGTTTGCTGTAAAGTTTCTATATATTTTAAACCTTTACAATTGCTTTGTGGGTTTTATGATAGAATTCATTTAAACTTTATTTTATGTGGATTGTATAACTGTTTGTGCCACTTTATTTAGTTTAGTCTTGATTGCACAGGTGTTAACAAAAGTCCAGTGATTTTATGGGGATGGATTGAATTTAGACAACTATCATAGTTTGGAATCCAATTACATCACATCCACTTGTGTGTTGCTTCTTTCACTTTGATCTGCCTCAGATGTGGGAGGTCACAGGTTCGAACCCCGGCCGAGTCATACCAGAGACTTATAAAAATGTACTACCAGTTACCTCACTAGGTGCACATCATCAAGAGGTTAGTGTTATGATTGGTCGGCCTGGTGGGCCTGGTGTCAGGATAATGTGACTGGGTGGGACATCATGCTACATGTCTGCAGCATGATACCCTAGTGCTAGACATCATTATAAACTGCCACACTGTAGACCTCGTAGCAATATCACTGAAAAATTGTTAAAGCTATGTTAAAAATCCAAATCACACACACACACACTTTTGTTTTGAATAAAAAAGCTTTATTTTTGAGAAAGAATCATTAGATATGCTTTCGTATTGCATAAGCAGAAAGATTTTTTCATCACCATGCTGTTGTTATTTGCTTTCTTTAGTCAAGTTTTTACCTGTGTTTTGAACAAGGTAGATGAACATGTGCTGTAAATATTGTCCTGATCTACTCCATTACTGCTGATACTGATCAATAGTTAATGAGAGCTCAACACTGCATTGAAGTCTAGGTCAAATTTCACATGTTAGAGGAATTTAAAATTATATATTTTTCAAAACTGTCTTTTAGTACTATATATACTCACTTATAACTCGAGGCAAACTGCAAACAACAAAGATCCTGATCTGCCATAGCATCATGTGCCTGGAATCAGGGTCTGTGTTTACTCAACTGCTTACTCTGAACAAACAGTACATGCTCAGATCTGCTGTCACAGTATTATAAGCGAGTATACACAGTAATTGTTTAGCAAGTTTCATGTCAATGGATTACAAAAATGTAGATTTACATGGATGTCTGGTCTGTGTTAGTGTTTTGGTGTATGGAACAGTTGTGAACGGGCGCTTTTATTTATTAATTTATGCATGAGTCATAGACAATACTCACCCACCAAAAGAGGAATTACATTTATACCCGGAAGTTGCACGGCGAGTGCCTTGATTTTCCATTGGTAATGTCTGAATCATCAGTTTTTAATGATGGTATAACAAGTCTGAAGTTACATCATGATGTGATCGTCATTTTACAATATCATCGAAGGTCTGTATCACAATATTGATGCTGGCAATTGAATTATACTAGCACTGAAGATACAGCTGATTATGGTTAACATGTTATTCTATATTGCATTAAATTAGGAAATGGATTTAAGTGGGCTGGGGTGGGGGCAAGTTTTTCAAATCTCTGTGACATCACCAGTCTGTATTTTTCATTATATTTGACAAGGCTACATTGCATCGGTGGTATATAACATCGCTTAGGCTTTTTGTGAAAGAAGTGATAAGGTGAATTTTTTGCAGTTCAAACTACAGCATCTTTTTTTCCATAAAAAAGGTAGCCAGAAATTTGACTGTATTATCCGAGTTGTTCAAAATGTAAGATTAAGTATCTCATCAAGTCCAGGTGTGGTTAGTTTGCAGTAGGTGGATGGAATTTGCAAGGGAGGAGGAAGATCTAATTTTGCAAGTAATTGTGCAATTCACGAATCAATATTTAAATGTTTTTGCAAGGAATAATAGAAATGTTTCATTCGTGTTGTATCTCATGTTTTAAAAACACTCTATATACCTCGTCAGAATTTCACTTAGAACAGAATGGCACTGAAGAATGTATTTTGGAATGTGGCCAAATTTTAGTGACATACCAGCATAGTTGCTTTTATCTTCCTGGCCTGAAAGTTGTCAAGTTTCTCTCCAGAATCACCAGACTATGCATCAACATTTATGAATAATAAATACCTGATACATACTGAAATTTGATCCTAAAGAGTTAATATAATTATTGATTGTGTGTCTTAGCTCACATGTTTTGTCGATTTTCTCTGTTCCAATTTGTTGTGCATGCATTTAGTCAGTGAGTCTTCATTAGAGCCTGAGTAATAGGCAGTTTTCTCTAACATTGCTATTGATTTCTGGTTTGTGTGGGATTGTTGTTGAGTGGTGGTAGAGGTTTTGTGCCAGTACAGAGATTATAGAAAATGGTTTGAAACTGGTCTGAGTTCAACAAGTCTTTTGTTGTTGTCAGTCTTTTTTCATTTGATAGTCAACTCAGAATCTGCATCAGACATGTGAAAAGGAAACAATAGACCCATTTTGTCCAGCTTGTCTTTTGTTCAGTTAAGTAAAAAGAACCAAATTTTAACATTGAGGTTAATCCAAGGTATGGATGGTGTTATTTCCCTTAAATAGTGAAAGAATTAAAATCTTATAGTATGGTGAATTAATTCCTGAAATCCTAAAAGTTATATCAATTCCAAAATACAGAGTAATGATTTCCAAACATATTCTGAATGATGTCACACTGTTCTGATGTGTCAACAGTACAGAAGAAATCATTGATATAATCCAAAATGTCTTTAAATGAATTCAAGGTAATTCCAATATAGCTATTAATCCAAATGAATTTGAATGAATTCATTGTAATTCCATACAGCTAATATATATATCCAAATTCTGTTTAAATGAATGTTAGAGCACTGAAATTCCAATGAATAATTATAGTAAATAAATGAATCAATCCTCTCATTTAACTCTTCCAAAACCAGTTGTGCTATTAAGAATGTATATTCCATATAACAATTCTGTTATATACAAAGCTAACATGAAATAGTGAAAATGCAATACAAAGCTTTGATGATCATTCTTGGTTGGTATTTCAAAATATTCTATCAGTAAACAAACCAGCTGATTTACACTAGCAAATCAGGAAATAGGGAGGGAGGAGCCTTTTTCCAGAAAACCCATGACTGCCATTCACAAGGACTCCTGTCCTTGTTGGATCACATGATGTTTACTTGTACTTAACAGTACAACTTAACCTTGAAACCTATGCTTGAACAGATCTGCACATTTGATGCATGACTCATCTTACAGTACAAACTGTGATCATAAGATTTTAGTATTAAAAATGTCGCTAACTAAATGACCTTCATAAAAACCATTGTTATGAAAATAATACACATAAGATAGATATAAATAACAATGGACATACAGACACAAGTGATTGCTTTGTCTAACTTGACTTAAGGTGGACTCCAGGATAGCTTGATATACCTACACAGTGCATTTTTGTATGACTTTCTTAAGTCCATTGTACAGTTGAACCTGTCTGGCAAAACCACTCCTTTTGCCAAATAATCCTTGTCTCTCAAAACAGGTGTCCAGTCTGATTTTTAAGATCAAGATCTACTTATAATAATTAAATCTGATGGACACTGATAAATGTCATGTTGGTTAGCCTTGTTTTTCAACAATCAAATCACAGCTTCTAAATTTCAGAAAGTGAAAAATGTCATTCAAAACATAAAATTACTAATGATAACTCTCCCATACTGTAGTTTTGTGTAAAACAAGCTCTGCTTAGTGAAATTAAAATCTTTAACATAAAGTAATGCTAGAGATTCAGCCAAAGAAGTGATACTCACAGGGGTGAAGCACATATTTGCTACTGTGCCTGACCAAGTGTACCATAATACTCACTTACAAGACTAGTCCAACTGCAAACTGCACAGACCAAAATCTGCTGTTGTATAATGTGTGACAGATCTGGGTCTGTGCAGTTTGTTAGGAGTATAAAGTAGAACAAACAAGATGACCCTGATCTGCAGGTAAATTATGCTGTGGTATATCAGGATCTTTTGTTGCTTGCAGTTTGACTTGACTTATAAGCAAGTATATACGATATATTCCACTATCTTGCTTAATAAATTCCTGTTCATAAAGGACTGATCTCCTGTCAGATAATAGCTGGCTTCCTTGTTGGCTGGCACAGGCCATCAGTTGCTGATATTGATAAGCAGCTTGCATCCTTGTTATAAGGTATATTAATTTACATCATCTTGGGGTGATTGGGAACTGGATTCTGTTACAGGGTCCATACATTGTGCATCATCTCTGTGTTGTTATATGGTGCATACATTGCATCATCTTGTGTTGTCACAGGGTGCATACATTGTGCATCATCTTTAAGTAAACGAGAACTTGATTATCTGTACTTGAGTGCAACCAATGGTTTTCCCTCTTGCATCCTTCTTGCATTCATTTTGTATTGTTTTGGAGTAATCAAGGGCATGATTATTTTGTGTACTTGACCATTGGCAACAGTGAAGATGTTTCCAGTTTGTCCATTCCAGTTTGGAAACCTGGGAAGTAGCTACCAAATTATTACTTTTCTGGGTTTTGCAACAGAGAAATCTTTGTTACTTTAAAAAAAAATGCAAGGAAGAAAGAGCGAGTAAAGATAAATGTGTCATATGCACCTACAGTAATTTTCACCAGGCACCAGTGTACCAAGAATTCTCATTTTTTGTCATGATGGAGCCTTGTTTACTTTTCAGAGGTGTTAGAAGAGATTCACCTGGGTTCTGGAGTGTCTATACAGTTGTATATATATTATGACTTTTGTGCTGTTTCTTCAAAACAATTATCTTTTGGAATATAATGATTACTGTCTATAAGATGATACATGATTTCAACAATATTGGCAAGTCTTGCACTGAGCATGGAATATAAGTTCAAAGATAACTTTGTATGAATCAATTCCAACTTCAAGAAAGTACAGTTTACTTATTTTAGAAAAGATTCAACCATGGTAAGTTACGTTTAAAATTTTTAAAATTGTTTAAAGTAAAAAAGAGTTCATCATGTAAACTATTTGTGTCCTGCAGTGCACAGGATATATTAAACAAGTGCACTCAAACACACATACAAAACCACACACACACACACACACACACACACACATATGCACACAAAAACTTGCTTCATTGATGTACAGTTTCATAAAATCTTTCGTATGACAATCTTCAGTAGTATTAAGTTTTATTGATTTATGGAGATATGAATATTCATTGCAATTTCATACTTGACAGTTCTGGACATGTCGTATACACTTGCATTCAAGTTGTTAAACTGCAAACAATGGAGATCCTGATCTGCCGTAGCATAATACACCTTCAGATGATGGTCTATGCTGTTTGTTATACTAATTACTCCTGACAAACTACATAGACCCAAATCTGCTGGCACATTATGCGATGGCTGATATGTTTCTGTGCAGTTTACTTTTGGTCTCTTCATATAAGTAAGTACATGTATATATAGTAAGTCTTTTGATCAGATGTAAATGATGGATGGAAGAAGTAAGTATAAAAGTGGTGTGAATTTAAGTGTTTGTTAATACAGTAACCCAGACATGAAAAGACCACCTGTTATTTAAGATCACATTCTCACAGCTAAATAATTGGGTATTTTTCATTTTAAAATGATAATCATTTAAAGTGAAAAATACCCAATAATTATCATTAAATTTTGCTTGAAAAACTGAAAATCTATCAAGGCAATGAAAACACCCTAAACTGGTTTACTTCTTAATTCATAGAGTGCAGAAAGTATCTTTAAATGGTCAACTTTCTAAATTAAAAATATTAATTGTGGATTACCACAGGGCTCTATTCTCGGACCTCTGTTATTCATTCTTTTATCAATGACTTACTTCTTATGATAGGATCTCCAATTTCTTCCACTGACCTCTATGCAGATGATACTAAACTGTCTGAGATGGGAAGCATCAAAGCTGTACTTGAAAATAATTTACAGATGCTCTCAACAAGCTTCAAGTATGGTGCAAGGAAAACATTATGATCATAAATATAGAAAAAACAAAAGCCCTACTAGTTACAACACAACAAAAACAAGCAAGGCTAGACCAACTCCAGGTTCAGTTTGACAATGTAGCCTTAATATGACCTCTCATGATAAAATTGTTAGTGTATAGATAACAATCTTACTTGGTCTATTCATATTAAACATGTTTCAAAAAAGGTTAATACTTATCTTTGGCTACTGAGGAAAATCAAAACATACACTCCTCTGCAGTATAGGGTCATCTTTTATAAAAGTTATATTCAGCCATACCTGGACTATTGTAATGCAATCTGAGGTAATACCTCTAATTCAAACATAACAAAACTTTTAAGACTCCAAAAGAGGGCATGCCATTTAATTCTGGATCATTGTATAGACAATTTCCAGGAAGCAATGACTAATATAAAGATTTTAACAACACATGAAAGAATATTTCTTACAAAGGCCAAATTGATGTATAAAGTATCCAGAAGAGCCATTCCTGTCTATCTAAGCAATATCTTTCAACAAATTTAAGGTCCGTAAGAAGTAGAAATTACATTATACTAAGGCCAAAGAAGGATTTGTTTTAAAAAAGCTTTCAATATACTGGTCCACTGGTATGAAACAACATTCCCAGTGACATAAGGCAGGCTCCTAGCATTTCTTTTCATAATTAATGTCTCGAATGGATGGAATCTTGAGGCAATTGAACAGTTCTAGTAATTTAAACATCGCCAGCTTTTCTGTACTTTTGCATCATTTTCACAGTTGAAGTTTTCAGTGCAGGATATTTTATATTTTATATATGTTATGTGTTCCCAGATGCCTGTGCATATGTTCCAGGTTTGATACTTTGATTTTTAGAATCACTTGATTATTTAATGTCAAGCCAGATATTTTACATTGTGTTGTATATACTGTATATATTTTTCATAACAGTTACAAGGCCTCATGGTAGATGATTAGTTCAGTAAATAATTGAACCTTTTCGAAACAAAGTCTTTGTTATTAATATCCAGGAAATTTTGGTTATGTTCTCGAGCCAAATTATTTTCTCTGCACTCATATTATCCTTGGAGATTCTTTCACTACTGAGGACAACACAAAAAAGTTGTCAGTAAGCTGACAACTTGACAGATGGCTTCCAGAACAAAACAAACTCTGTATGCAAAATATGTTACAGAAGGCTCTGCCCAACCAAACCAGGTATTGAATATGTGTTGAAAAATACATACACCAATAATCCTGAGGACCTCTGGTGTACCATCATCAGACTAAACATCTCACAGCCTTTTCTCTGTATCACTTACGTCAATTACCAACTTATAAGTGAGTAAATATGACCCACTTGTTGGTTGTTGTTGTTTTTATAGGGTTTAACACCATTTTTCAGCACAATATAGGCTATTCATAGTAGCCAGTGTAAATGGTGGAGGAAGAACTCAGGCAAACCGCGGAAAGAATCACTGACCCACAAGAAGCTACCAGCAAGCTTTCTCACCTACTTGTTGGTAGATGAGCCCAGGATATTACCAGAGGATGGACCTTTTGTCACAATACAGAAGGTCTCTATGCAACAGCCTGCGGATTCTCCACCTTCACACTTTACTCATCTCAACAGATCAATCCACCAGGACCTGTGTTCGATCAATGTTGCCAACTGCATCGTCCAGGCTGAGACGATCTATTTATAGCATTTATGATGCAAAGTGTTGATTCTTCTGCAATTTTAGCTGACCTGGCTGTAGCATCCATCATGTAGTGTCTGTCTCATCCAAATCTGATCCAATTTGGAATATGGGTTTATATCATCTTGTAGCACACTGGTTAACGATGTTGCTCTCCTGCAGGCTGTATTTGTTATCCAATTTTGATCAAACTTGGAATATATGTTTATGTAATTAAGATCTTTTACAGGTTTAATATTGGGATGATCCATGCATACTTATAAGGTGATCTTATCTCAGATTTGCTGAGCTCATTACTCCTCTGGGGACAATATTTCAGATCTTGAAATGTACTCTTATTAACATCAGGATCTTGGATGGGTATGATAATGAGTGAGATTAATCTTGCATCTGATTGGTTGATCATGTTACCAGTCTGGAAACCATATTTGTGATATGATTTTGATCACACTTGGAACATATGCTTATATTATGGTCAGCATGTTGGATGGGTTCAGTAATGAGCGAGATTCACAAATATTAATGAGGAGATATTGCAGCAGATTGGCCGAGATTGATCTGTTGTGTTAACTATCATCTTTGTTTTTGTTGATTTACATTATGAGCAAGAGACTGGGCATGTTGATTAGAAAGACTTTTTATCAGGATACAGTAAATTAGGTGAAGCTTGGGAGATAGTTTAACATAGTATGTGTTTGTACACCACCACATAAGCCTGCATACTACTTGGAGGATTGCCATGAAAACACACACACACACACACACACACACACACACACACACACACACACACACACACACACACACACACACACACACACGACTGCCTGTTTTGAAAAGATCGTTTTGTTTAAAAAAACTGCAATTGCTTAAGAAAATTAAGTGGATCAAATGATACAATAGATAGTTGTTGCCACTTGGAGTAATGTCTTTTTTCTGTTGTGGCATGTTATTTATGATTTTCTTCAGTTTTTGTACTTATTTATGTATGGGTAAGTAAAGTAACATATAGAGACAATTTAATTTCCTGAAGAAAAATGTGCTTCATGACAACTTGTGGAAGTCCTTGCAGAAAAAAGAAAAAACGGTGGCCATATGAACCATGAAGATACCTGTCCATTATCCAATACATCCACATAACAAAATAAAAGATAAAAATTCTTGTTAATGATTTCTTGCAGTGAACCCTTGTTCATTTTGTACCAGATTTTACTGAGAGCATCTCTGCATTAAGCCTTTGAATTTTTATTAAAGATGCAACAATCTTGCTGCTTGAATGAAAATCTTGGGAAGCTTCTAATAAAAGACCATTTGACAAATTTTGATAGAATACAGATTTAACTCAAGCCAGCTGTGTTAAAGATAATCCCTTTGACCATATGTACTCGCATATGAGTTCAACTGCAGACTGCACATACACAGATCTGCCATCACATAAAGTGTTGGCAGATCTGGGGCTGTGCAGTTTATTAGGAGTAATCAGTGGAATAAACAACATAGACTGGGATCAGCAGGTGCATTATGCGACAGCAAATCAGGATCTTTGTTGTTTGCAGTTTGACTCATCTTATAAGCAGGTATATATGGTATATATATTTCTTCATGGCTGAAGTGCTTAATTGTGGTAGATCTTTTTCTTTTTTTTTTTGGCTGTTGATGGATTATAGACTCCAGAATGGTGTTTCTATTTGTGATAAGAAAGCTTTAGAGCTCTAGTTTTGCTTTACTTGAATCATATTTTCCCATTAGTGTGTGGAAGTGAATCATACTGTTCTTGCTCACTAGTTGTTACATTCCAGATAGACTAATCTGAAATCTGGTAAAAAAAGAAAAAAAAAGGTAACCACTTGGCTGATGTGTACAATGTCGAAACTCTACCACCAAGTAGTTTTCAATTAGTCCTAAATATTTAATTACTGTATATAAATGCTAACAAGTCAGGTCCAATTGCAAACAACAAAGACACGGATTTACTGGAGCATTGTGCAACATAGATCAGGATCTGTGCAGTTTGCATTTGGACCTGATGTGTAAGCAGTATATACAGTACTTAATGGCCAGGATACCAAATACATGTAGCAGGTATCTCCTTCTAGCCAAAATTTTTAAAAATTATTTTCTTGCCCTTTGTCAGTCCACTCAGTTAGGACTTGATAGATACATGTAGGTCAGTTAATTAGTTTATTTTATTTTTTCCTGATTTCCATTCAACTCTGTGAGGATCATATGGTATTCCATGTTGTACATGGTGCCAGTTGTATGTTCTAGCTAGTGTTGGCTCTGCACAAGACAAACATAAATCTGACAACTTCAGTCAGCAAAAAAAGTTTCAGATAAAAAGCTTTATGAGCTCAGTATGGCTTGATATACAATCAGAATCACACTGCTAGTCATACAGAGAAGATATGAGAAGTGTCGTTGTCAAAACACAAAAAAAAAGAATTCGAGAAATATGCATTACCAATGGCAGATACTGTATTTTAAAACAATTTTAGTGGTCATTAATGGTATGAATTCAGTATTGAACCACTAATTGATTGTAATGATATCCATGACAATTCATATGTGTGTGTATATATATATATATATATATATATATATATATATATATGCAATTTGTTTATTTATTTCAGTATTGTTTGATTGAATCATTATTGATGGAAATTATAAAGTCAATAAAATACATGTTTTTAATATTTCTCTGGTTACATGTCTTGCAGCAATTAAATTTGCAATTTGAATTAAGGAGATATAAAAAACTAAAGTTCTGTAACAGTATTATAAACCTAACAAACTTTAGGTATATTTCCAATCGTAGGAATTGCTTGTTTTCTTTACATTTAAGATAAAAATATTACCAGGTGTATAAATTTATGTTTTTATTCTTTCCATTACCTTCATCTCAGAGAAATCATAATATTATTGGAACTTGATTGCTTCACCTTGTTAAACCTCTTTAGTTCTGTAATGATGAAGATATAGGGTTTGGTTTAGTCTGAGTTTCCTCTGACCCTTGCCACCCCATTTTTGATATTTGGACATTTATGTTGGGGTGTATCCGAGATTCCTCTGACCCTTGCCACCCCATTTTTGATATTTGGACATTTATGTTGGGGTACACCCCAACATTAATGTCCAAATATCAAAAATGGGGTGACAAGGGTTAGAGGAAAATCAGACTAGGTTTGGTTAAGTGGGGGGGGGGCAGGGGCACTTGCATTTAGAGGTTGGAGAATGTCCCCAGGGCTTGCTCAGAATGTAACTATGGATGTATTAAAAGCAGGATGATGTAAAATGGCACTTGAGGGGAAAAAGTGATAATTTAGTGCAATTGCCTTCACTATTAGCTGGGGTGGTTGCCTTGTATAACTTTAATAGCATAGGATTTGGGCCTAACTTGTTGCCATGCTTTTTTCCCCCTCTGGATCCCAAAAATTTGTTGCACATTTTAGTACTTAAGGGTTTTGTTCTATTTTTATTCTTTTATTTTGCACTTGGTTGATGACTCTGGCATGATGTTTACAGAATTGCACCATTTCTCATCTAGAGGCTTTCAGTAAGGGAAGTTTTTTACACGGCATGGTCAGTATTGGCATTCAAATCAGGCCCTAAAACACGGTCACAAATGTCTTCCCAGGCCTCTTATTGAATGTTCATCTAAACTTTACATTTTACCTTGTTATCATGTCACTTCTGTCCTGAAACAAAGCAGGACCTCCATTTCCTGTGATTGTCAGCATAAACTTTTGCACATGGCACTCACATTCCAAAACACTCAATTCATCATTGTAAAAGGCTTATAAATACGAATGTAAAGCACCCAGTGATAATGTATAGACTGAAAGTCACACTGTTGTTTTTTTTTTTTTTAAGAAGGTGCGAGTTTTGATGCCAAAGTAAAAGTTCTGGGGTTGCAGTGTGGTCAGGTTAGACATTAAATGGCAAATAAAAAACTTTTCAATTATGCCTTAAATGTTTGCTTTCTTGGGGAAGATGCCTTTGATCTTGCCAGCACTAGCAGATGGACAAGTTATAAATTGAACTTTTTTAAGGAGTTTTATGGCACAGTACTAGGTTATATCATGCTGAGGCAAGTTAAGTGTTTTACCCAATGATGTACCATGGTAGTCAGTCCAGGCTAATCCATTGGCAGGAAGTGAATCCAAGCTGATCCATTGGCGGGAATTGAACTTCTTTTGGTAACAAATCCATTAGTTTAACCGCTGAGCCACTTAATCACCCTCTTTTTTTTCTGTTAACTTAAGCAATTGTTTTAATTTCAATGATGTTCAGATTTGGTTTCAGAGAGTTTTCAAAATCATTTTATATACTGTTTGGTTGCCATTGGCAGGATATGGTAGGCAGGTCAGTAGCAGATTTACCAGGGTTGTAAGAGATTGTGGACACTATTTGATTCAAGCTTTCCTTCTTATCATCATTATTATATCTGCACTTTTGCAGATATGTTGTGATTGGTCATTTTTATCTGTTGTGTCTGTTCCTCCATCCATATTCACAGCTTTCCATCCACACCAACTGAGGGCGATTGTTCATCGTTGGTATGACGAGTACTAAACCATGAAGGTTTGGGGTCCTTGACCTAGTCTCAGGGAAGAGTGGGTTGTGGGTAAAGTTCACATTTTCATTGGTAATATCAGGACTGTTCTGTGTAATTGCTGCCCTTGGATCTGCTCTTGCAGGGAATGACCTTTTTTTGTCCAAGAGTTTAGATAATATCATTTGTTTATATACAGGCTAATCAAGCCACTTTTATGATGCCTTTTTATTGAAGCTAGAATAAGGTTTATTTATGTCCTTGGGCATATGCAGGCTCTTTAGCTATTGATACAAGTACAGATAAGATACTGGGACTGGCATAACATCCCTACTAGACAGTACTGCAACAAGTGCTGAATTTTTAGCTAACCCCTTGCTTGCCCTCATTTAAAGTAATTTCTGATGCTGCTTCAGACTTGAATTTCTAGGCTATTTTTGACCTGGGGCTACCCTGCTGAGGCCAATGGATCAAGTTGATCTAGGAGAATCTAGCTTCCTTGCTGATTTCTCAGTCAGGTTTGAAGTTCTAAGCATGCATCTGGTTTTCTGAACACTTCAAAGCATTGGTGATTTGCTGTTCTTGTGCAGAGTGTTGATTTATCTTTGCATGGGGAAATGGGCAAAAATTTAACTGTTATGTACCTAAAGGGAAAAAGGTTTGATATATTTTTCATAGAAGTTTGATTCACTGGAGAAATCATGCCAAAAAAGAGGTGGATGTTATCTTTGGTAAGTTGTTTTGAGAATTTGGTCACAGTTGTTTTATTTTAGATAAGTGTGAGAGTCACATTGCATACAGAGCCATCCAACATAGGTAAGGTTACCATATTTACTGCATGTTTTCGGACTTTGTTTGTTTTTGGACACCATTTTTAAAAAAAATATATATAATATTTAAATGCCTTATAATTTTTTACGTTGCTCCGCTTTAATTTTTTTGTACAACTTATGTTTTCAGACACAATCTAAGAATATCAGCTGCGTCGTTTTAAAATAAAATTCACAGCGTGTTTGCCGTTAATTTAACAGATACTAAGTTTGCTTCATTTGGTTGCCAATTATTTAATGTGATCATTTTGATAGTGGTGAGTATCCTATTTATACTTTATAATTTACTAGCTTGATAAAGCTAACAAAAATATGATTGGTTGTCAGTGTAGATCATTACACACGAAACCACTTCAAGCAGGTGTGACAGTTATGGCTTTGATTATAAACCATGACCCTGCTTTATAACATTAAACAATACATCAGAGAGTCGGTATGGATTAGTAAATTCATTGGCATCGTGCAACAAAACAAACCCCTTATCCCTGAGGCATTATGTACCATGGTTTAAACATAGTTATTGTTCTACAGGTAATAAACCTCTTTGTAGACGATAAATATTGATTGTCGGTGCTACATGTTCGGTACATCGTGTGCTTTTTTAACGAAATCCGGATGGCTGCCTTTTATTTCCGAACACACCTGTCAAAGAAATCCCACAAGTTATATTATTAACAATTATCACCTAGACACCATGAAATCTCCGACATTCATCAAAACAATCTTTGAGCATTCGATTGTTTTGAGTCGGCAAGCTCTGCTCATTTTGAAGCTACCCTCGGCTGGGTGGAAAAAAAGAAGAAAAAAAAAGAACGGAGAAACACAACAAATAGATCACCTTTATTTTTGAAAATACCAACATATTAACCACGCCAACTTGTATATTGCAACTTGCTTGTTATTTTCACCCTTCTTAGGCATGCGCACAACACTCACCCCATATGGAGCCTCAAAGATTAGCCATCATACATGTACTGGTATTTAAATTCTCAATACTAAAATGTTCCTTTCATAAATATCTTCAGAATTATAATTCCAAAATCTTTTTATTTAGTTTGTATTAATATCTTAATTACACAGAAATAAAGCTTGCATGTGTTTGTAAGGTAGATTTTAATGATCACTGATTAGCAAAGGGTTAAACTCTGGATTGCAAGATTACTAATATGGCGGTTCTTTTGGAAATTACGCACACAATCGTGGCTCTAATACATCTATGGCTGTGTTTTCTGGTGGATGGACATGTATCAAAAGACAAAATAGGCAAGTAATGCCTGTTTTTCATTCATTATCCTTTCCATGGTGTTAGACAAAATACTTGTTTTACTTCATGGCAGCTCGTCATCATGTGAGCTAATGGTAACTTTGTTACGGACGTGGGGGGGGGGGCAAATTTATCTTCCCGTTTGTTTTCGGACACCTAATTAAAAAATTTAATATGTATTCGGACAACAAAAAAAGTAATTATTTTTTGCTGTCCGAAAACATGCGGTAAATACGGTAATCTCTTTAGATGGACTGTGTTACTTGTGCACTTAGAATTGACATTTATTTTGGTTTGGTGTTTTATGACACAGCAACGCAACAGTTGGTTTTTTAGTGCAGAGGCAATGTACTTTTTACCTCAGTGAAATGTCACACGCAGTGAGATCAATTTCTAAAAATATCCAACAGCCAGCTTTTGGATAAGGTGAACCAGCGTAATGGCAATCAGTGTTCTTTTCCGTGTTATTGTTCTTACTGAAAACCATGTACCAGGTGATAAATGCGTTCATCTGAATATAGATGTACATTCCAATACTTTAGTTACAGCGGTGGTTAAGCCGGTTGACTAAAATCTTACAATCAGATTTGATCTTTCTAGAGCAGTATAATACGCAGATTGCTTGCATTTCATCACTGATAGATCTACCCTGAATATTTTTAGATCAAAATTCCAAGGGAACTGCCCCCAATTAAAGAATGTCTGTGTAGTATTCTTAGATGTGATTCATGTTTTAAAATATAAATAGAGAGCGATGTATGTAGGAAAGTGACAATTTCTTATATTTTGCTTAGTGCATAAAATTACAGTCTGCTGAGTTGATGGGATATTATGCATATAGAACCTACAAATTTTGCATATATATTCCATATATTTCAACAAGAAATGTGTAAAAGTTTGGGGTTTTTTGAGTTTGGTTTTTTTAATAGCATGCATTAGTGATTTTATTACCCTTTTTTGATTCTGATGTGTAAATCGGTAACAAAGTTAAGAAAAGAGGAGAGAAAATTTATGTTTATTTCACTGTCAG
The DNA here is from genome assembly GCA_016617855.1 of Megalonaias nervosa. Classification (NCBI taxonomy): domain Eukaryota; kingdom Metazoa; phylum Mollusca; class Bivalvia; order Unionida; family Unionidae; genus Megalonaias; species Megalonaias nervosa. Next base: position 304,710 of record JAECUM010000027.1, read on the forward strand.
TTTTACAAACAAATCCTAATTTTGAATGACAATTGAGAACATTTAGTTCATTAGAGTTGTGGTGTTGGAATGAGCAGCACTGGTTGATTGCATTTATACTGCCTGCATAATATATTTTCTATATTTCCTTAATTAAAAGAAATATAAACTTAAATTTTGTCGGGAAGTTTAATTGTATGCATGTATTGATGGAAACAGCAATACAGAAACTGCTGTCCCAAATGATGACATCCATCCTTAAAATTATACATACATTACACATAAAAACTGACTGAAAGGGAAACAAAATAGATGTAAATGAATATTATTGATTTCAACATTTGTTTGGAACACACACACACACACACACACACATTCCTTTAATGTGTACATACTAGAGTTTTACTCACCGTAGATTTGTAGATTTGAAAATAATTAAAAAGGATGACAAAAAATAAAATGTACAGAATTATTAAAGTATACACTCGAATATTTTAGGTGATTATAGCAAAACATTACATTGTGAGGGAATTGCAAATAAAAACAACTTTATTTTTGCATATATATCGTGAATTACTACGTGTTACAAAGCGTCTCTCTGTTCTTTGTCCGCAAACAATATGACGGCAGTCAGGCGCAGTGTCATCATGGTCTATTTTTAGCACAAGGTTGATTTCAGTACAAACGCCATTGATTTCAGTACAGACGTCTTGCCCATGGACATACCACAGACCTGCCAACTCCTACGATTTTGCCATAGTCTTACAAAAATTACTCTTAAAATACGGACTTACGGCATACAAGCAAAAACTATGGAAAAATGATCGTTGCCGAAAAATCCGGATAATTGGTTCATCTGTGTTTTATTTGGATCTGGGTTTCATGTTAGAATTAGTGAAATTAGTTAGGGAACCAGACTAACTTTACAGCAGCACTCCAGACACCTTAAACTGCACCTATTTATTCATGCTAAGCATCTGCTTAATCAAATTGTTGATTATAGAATTTTTTTTAAATGGCGTCCCGAAAATGATCCATGTTTTAGACGAAAGGTAAAATAAGCCTCTTGAAAAGTGTTAATAATCAACACAGAAGAATAAAAAGGAATATTCAGATTCTTGTGAATAAAAGCTGGAAAGGACACAGTTACATTTATTGGACATCTCGTGCCAATTTGAGTATGTCTCATAGCAGGAGATACGATTGCCGTCGTCATATGAAATGGGAAAAGAATTTCCAAGAATTATGTCAAGATGAGAGATAGCAACAAGCCATTGAGTTGCATAGAGTTTGGAACTAAAGTTTGTGCAGCTGTACTAGTGGAAATAAGGTCTATGTGTACTTTACAAACTTTTCAGTTGAACATAATGTTATCGTCGCTGCGTCGAACTTTTAATTATGTTTTCCAGCTTTACAATAGCAGTTATTTATATTTTGTTACACCTTACTGAAAACTGGTTACGGAAAAAATCAGCTGCCTTACTGAGACAGACTCATCGGGGTTGGCAGGTCTGATACCATGGTGGCTGCCCTGGGGCTCGTTTGATGGTAGTATTTGAACTCCCACCTTTTTAGTAACAAGTTGGGTATGCTAACCACTGAACCACCATGGCACCTGCCATCGTTAGTGTGCTGCTTCTACAAACATGCAGGAGAGCACATTGGGTCTATTCGATGTTCCCAGTCCTGAAAAGTCTTGGTAGCACTTAGAATCAATATCAGATAACATTGTGAATTTCTGCAAATATTAAATTTTTACATTTCCCATTTTTCACACATAAATTAAGGTTTAATTTTCTTTGGGTGTGCTGATATGACTGAAAAATTGTTAAAGCTAGGTTAAAAATCATAATCACATCACGTCACATCTTTGGGTGTGCTATAAAATTGCAAAAATATGGACACAGAATTTTGAATTCTGATCTACAAGCATCAGCAGGTTGAAGTATATTAAAATAATGTGTTCTTCAGATTTTGTGAATTTAAAGTTTTGCATCAGTTTGTGAAATTTGGTCATCATGGACCGTAGAGAATGGATTGTTTGCAATTGATTTGAATGCAGTTGCAATCTTTTATGAATTTTTAATGAAATAAATCATTGGAATGAATTACTTGCTCCAAAAATCTCACAATATATTATTTAGGTTATGATAAGAGAGGTATGGATTTGTCAGCAAGTTTTTCCTGTTCTTTACGAAATGGCTCTCTTTGACTTTCAGCCATTGTGTCTGGGTTTTGTTCAGTCTGGCTGTCTGAGTTTTGTCCCCCCCCCCCCTTTTCAGTGAAAACTACAATATTAAATTGGGCCTGGCTGTCCATCTGTCATGTCAGTCATAACTGCCTTCATTTTTGGGATTTCAGTCAAACTTGGTATGCAGCTTGATGTTGACAAGACCTTGGTTGAATGTAGGTCTCAGCATTCTACATTGAACAGAATTTTGGCTTGATTGTCAGACCCACCTACATTTGTTTCCATGGTAACTTCTTTTTTAATATTAGTATTACACAACCTGCTGATATTCCCTAGCTTACTCTTTTCCAGACGGAAAAGACCCTTCATCCTCCTATAGGGTGACTTGTTGGATTTAGGACATTATGGATTTAGAGACATCTAAAATTTTCATAGAAGCTGTGTATTGAAAATTTTCTTTTCTCCTTAAATTTAAATACTTTCATGTAGTCTACAAGTTGTTGCTGAAGCAAATGGAGAGTCGATGGACCAAGAAGAAAAATGGTTTCCACACAGTACCTTGAGTTTTGTTATCAATCATCTACTTTGCCAAACTTGGTGGATGGCATTTGAGACAAAAAAGGCATCAATGAAAAGTCATTGGTCACAGGTACTAAAAGAAGAAAAACAATTTCCATGAAACTACTCATTCCTGTACCACATGCCTTGGCTAGACTTTGTAGGTGGCTTGTATTTGAGACATTAGAAAGATCCTATTGGTTATGTGGTTTAAAGATCAAAGATCAGTTTCATAGGGACTCGGAGATGGAGAACAGTTTCCAAAAAACGTCTCTAGTGATGAAACTTGTGAACGGTTTGCATATGAGACAAAAAAGGCATCTGTTGATTTTGGGAAATGTCAAGGTAACAAAGACTAAAAAGAAAAAAATGGTTTCTCCAGAATAACTTGAGTTAATAATGAAAGAAAAATGACTCATCTCACTATGGAAATTTCAAACAGCATTGCTAATGAAATAAGACTCAAGTCTAGTAATGCTCTGACACAGCTGTGAAAATGCCCCCAGACATCATTCACCAGTGAAATGCTATACATGTACATGTAAATGTAGTTTTTTAGTTTGTATCAATTTTCATGGCTTTGCAAAAAATCACGTTTGAAAGTACTTAAAATAGTGGATGAAAGGAAGAGTACTATTGATTCCATTGTATGGCTACTAAACTCATTGATTGAAGAAAATGCTATTGATTCCATAGTAGGGCTGTTAAATTCATTGATTGGAGAAAGTCCTGTTGTTTCCAAAGCAGAGCCATTAAATCAATGGATTGGAGAAAGTCCTGTTGTTTCCAAAGCAGAGCCATTAAATCAGTGGATTGGAGAAAGTTCTGTTATTTCCTTAGTAGAGTCATTAAATTCATGGATTAGACAAAGATCTTTTGTTTCCACATAGAGCCATTAAATTCATGGATTGGAGAAAGTTCTGTTGTTTCCATAGTGGACCATTTAATTCATGGTTTATAGTAGCCATGAAATGCATAAAATTGATAACTCAAAAAAAATAATTCACGGTAGCTTGTTTAATTATATTATTGTATGTTGGTAACTCACTCCTAAACCATGACCAGTCCATGGGGTTTCAAAAACTGGTTTTTCATGAATGGATGTTACCAAGTGGAATATTGATTAATGACAATAGACACTGTCTGCTGTGCCCAGTTGAATACATCTATATCGCAGAGAGAAAATCATGCCATTCTATGTAAGAATCATGAAAATAACTTCAATTGATGAAAGAAAACGAAAAAATGAGCAGAAAATCATGTTTTCAATGAGAGATTGTACTTATTGTGCCATCCTATAAATGAACAATGAAATAAAACACAAAATTGCCAATAGACCTTTATATATACTGCAAGTATAAATTCTGCAAAACTCATTATGACAAGATGCATGTCTTCCAAAAAATAAAGCAGTGTAATATTTCCAGGTAAATTTAAATTGGACTGCTAGTAATGCTTGCATTTCAAAGTCAATTTTCTTTCATCAGGTGTTACAGTAGATGTACAAATGACAAGCTTTGGCATTTGAAAAAGACTATATGTAATATGATTATATGAACAGTTGAAAATGATGGGCAACTTGCATATTGATTGATGATGCAACATTAAAAGAAAGAAGATGGGATACTGAGAAAGAGGCACTTCAGCAAAGATGTTACTTAGGTGAAAAAAAAAGAGTTGATGATAAAAAAGTCTGGAAACAAATATGATTAAACAATAAATCAAACAATATTCTCTGGTGTGATACCATTGATATTGTAGAGTTGGGACTCAAATATTATTGGCGCCGGGTGCAAATGTATCTTTGATTTTTCTACCAGTACCCTTTTTATTGCCCCATCATACAATATCTCTGGCATTCTAGATGCACATAGAGTATAACCAATTCATATTGCTGGACATCGTTGTTTAGTGACTATGGCATAATACAGGAGTTAAAACAAGTACTATGTCTCTCAGTATCTATCTTATATACTTGCTTATAAGATGAGTCTAACTTCAAACTGTATAGACCCAGATCTGCAGATGCATTATTCACTGCCAGATCTGGGTCTCTGCAGTTTGTTAGGAGTAATCATTATAACAAACAAATAGACCATTATCTGCAATCACATTATGCTACAGTAGATCAGGATCTTTGTTGTTTTGCAGTTTGCCAGCTTATAAGTGCGTATATATGGTAAGTGAAAGATAGTTTTACTTGGAAGCAGGATAAAACAGTTGGCCACATGGTAGATATAATCGATCCCATTACATTTGACCACATGGAAAGTATACAATAGACTCTTTACATTACTTCATTTGACCATGCATTGGTGGTAGAGGTGAGACAGCATTCTGCATGTTTTTTTATTTCTCTTCTTAAAGTTCACTGTCAGTGTGAAATTGAAAGGTCCTGTATATGCATGTCTAGTTTCTTTTTCCCAGACATTTATTTGAATTACAGTATTAGCATACATGGTCCATGAATAATGCTGTATATAATTGGCTAGCATCAGTTGCAACTGCCATCATTACATTATGCGGAGAGATAAGAAAAAAAATCAGTAGCATAAAGTACCAGAAGTCAGAAGAATGTAAACTGTCATATGTTCTGGCATTGTGGTGTGTACCATAAACATGTGGATGAAATAAATATCACATGTTCAGTTCTTGTGGTGTATACTTGAACCACTGAGGGCAGAATAAATATATAGTGCTAACTCCCATCTGTTTACCTTATTTATGTGCTGTAATAGTAAGCTAGTTATCCCTTCTCTTTTGTAGAGGAATGTCAGGATCATTATTATAATTCATTCAGCATGAGCATCTCGAAATGTAGATGACATTACTGAATTTGTTTTTGCACATGAATGATTTCGGCATTGATATTTAGAGCAGCAATACTCTTTTGATACATGTTAAAAAATGTGGTCTGTGTACATGTAATACACAATGTTGGTCCTAGAATTATGGAAGAGTCCATTTTTAATACAACTTGAGCAGTTCTGTGAGCTATCACATGCCACAGGTAAACAAACATTGTCAGCATCACTTTGTGTTAACTAATTTGATCTTCTACTTAACTACTGTTGAGAAGGCAAACAAATGTTCTCTGTTGCTCTGGTTTTAAAATTATGGTAGGTAAGTTAGTTGCTTTTTTATTATATATATATATATATATATATATATATATATATATATATATATATATATATATATATATACACACACACACATTAAAAATAACATGGCTTTTAAAGTGTTGGTATAAAGCAATTTGATATACCAATACTATTAGTGTATCAAATTGTGATCCGCCCATGGCGCAATAATACGCATATATAAACATTCTTTGAACTGTGTTCTGTTGGGTGTATTCCTATAGATCATTGATGAATTTCCACTCATTAATCATTAGTGAGGTATGAAAATAACGATAAAAACTAATAATAATCCCCGTTTTCTAAATGAATTTAACCTGGTACACAATTTAATCTCAATCCCTTCTTTTTCCATTTTCCCCTCCCCTCTCATGCACAGCGGACAAAAATGCAGAAATCTGGAGTGAGGGAGAAAAAGAAATTGGGCTGGATAAAGAAATATTGAAACTGAAATTGCACCAAGTAACCTACAATATCGTTCTTCATAACGGTATGTTTACACTTCCCTTGGGACCTATCTAAAGTGTTTATATAATGAATGATACAAAGCTGCAATTGTCGGTCGACACAGTAAGGTAAATGTCCTGGTTACATTGCACATATATGTAATGTATTTAAGGCTTTGTTGATGTTGTTGTTTCTTAAACCTATTATAAGGTTCTAAAAATCAGTTATTATTAATTAAATATGAAAATATCCAAAGCCCCCCCCCCCTTCTCTCTCTCTCTCTCTCTCTTGACCATCATGTCAAGATAAAGGCAAAAATCCATGAAAAGACAAGAATGGAGGATTTTCGCTTATGTTATACCACAACGTCTCTGGACCTATGAAGAATGATGGTAAATGTTAAGTAAAACTGACCAAAGGAAGAGAGAGAGAGAGAGAGAAACAAATTTATGGTCTGTAGTAATGTTAATTAAAGCAGAATAATGACTTAGATCAACTTTAAATATATTAAAATATTTTAATTACCTCTTGTTGGTTCGTTGTTTCGCTTAGATTCTATTCCATGCTAATTTCCTTGTCCCTGTATGTTAATGCATTGATGAGCATTCAGTATTTAAGAATCAGTGTGTCTGTAGGCTTAGTGCTCTACTTTCTTCATTAAAAATATATTTCATGTATAAATCATAAACGTAACTTACATTGATTTTATCAATGTGAATTAAAAATAGAAACTCAAAAATGAAAACAATCAACTTATCAATATGAAAAGGTGATTGTGAATAGGCACAAAAAAACAGAACTACATTTTGTAGTGGACACACTCGGCAGGGATGTGAGTTCATTCACCTAGTCAATACACAGTTGCCTCTCATCAATCTGACTCCATGCAAAAGGCAAACATGTATTTGTATGTGATATAAATAAATATATGTATAGTATGTATGCTGTATCAATGATATACCACTCATTGTATAAATTTTTTATTAAAAGGAAACTCAGCATGCCTTGTTTCCTTTTAATGAAATTTTTTTACATTTTGTGGTATATCATTGATACAGTGTACATACTATATATATATATATATATATATATATATATATATAATGTACTAAGCACTTCCTGCTACTGGGCTAAACCAACCAAATTAGAAACACAAAATAATTTTGTTATTTTGTGTTTTTGAAAATTTTTTTAAACCAGGGGAAGGGTAGGTGGGTGGAGGATAGGGTTGGCAACAAAAAATAAGGATGATTAGCCAACCAGAAACACACATACTTTTTTTTGCCTGATATGATTTGTCTAATAAATTGATAATGTTTGTTTACATGTGTCATGTGATGGCTTCCATAACTGCTCGGTTTTGTGTAAAAAATGGACTCTCCCATAATGTCCAGATATTTTAGGGACCAAGTGTGAGTGGTCTAAGGTGCTTGCCTTTACATATCATTCACATCTCAACACTGTCCATATTGGTTTGTCTTGGCTCAGCCAACATTTATATGTGAGAAAGCTTGATGGTAGTTTTCAGTGGTTTGATGGTTCTTCCTGGGGTTCCTCTTCCACCAGTTTTACTTCCCCCATCATTGCCTCATGATCCCATGAGATGACACTGGTCACGTGGCTGATCAGAACGACAGTTGCATGGAAGTGTAGAGTTTGGGAGCAAATTAAAGAAGAAAACATCAAAAATAACAGTGAATTTACGACTTTGGAAAAATAAGTTTGGCAGTCATTGGTTTTCTGCATTCAGCAGCAGTAATTTCTGCAAATTGGATTGCACCTTTGCAGAGGCAAAGTGTTGCAGATAGTTTCCCAACTTTTGCGAGTTTTCACTGAACTTTAAGACAATGGAGGGTGCAAACTACCCAAGGCAGATCCCAGAGGGAACAGGCTTAATGAGTGAAATACTCAGAAATTGTCAAAAATGCAAGGAAAACAACACAGATGATGTAAATACATTTTCTGGAACAGGTTTGATGGGGAAACGAGTGTGTTTGCCATCAGCAGCTGCCTCCATAGATGAGAGGCCTGGCGAGGCACATGTTGGGCAGCTGGAAAAGCTACATTAGGTCGACAATTACAACAAGAAGACATGACATCATTGTCTGCTACTGGCGCAAGTCATGTGATTTCCGCCCAAACCGCCAAGATGGCTACCCTAGATAAAGAATTAGCCATGCAGTGTCAGTTGTGGGCACAAAACTCAGATGTTGTATCCAAAATGCATGCGCGCATGACAAAAATGGAAGAGATCTTGGCCAGTATTGCTAGTAAAACCCAAATACCAAGCACATCAGCTGTGGTTTCTTCAGGATTGGTACACATTGGTCGTTGTGAAAAGGATTTGGACACAATGCACAAAAATGTGTGAATGGTCAAAGATGCTTGTCTTTACATATCATTCACATCTCAACACTGTCCATGCTGGTTTGTCTTGGCTCAGCCAACATCTATATGTGAGAAAGCTTGATGGTAGTTTTCAGTGGTTTGATGGTTCTTCCTGGGGTTCCTCTGCCACCAGTTAATACTGGCTGCCATGTATATCTGATTATGTGTTAAAAACTGGTGTTGATTACTGCACACCAAACCAAACCAAACCAAACCAGATATTTATGGTCCTTTTAGAAATATATTAAGAGGTTAGTTTTAGGACTTGTCGACCTCAGGTGTCAGGATAATGTGACTGGGTGGTGCATGATGCTTCATGTCTGTGGCATGATGCCCCAGTGTTAGACATCACTATAAACTGCCACACTACAGATATTGTTGCGATTTGACTGACATTTTTTTTAAAGCTACGTTAAAATCCAAATCACACACACAATTCATTACTCTATGATAGAATCCTATGATGGACCAATTTCTGGAACAGTGATACCCATGCCTGTTCATTAACAAATAGGATAAACTAGCAGTTTTCCTTTTAAAAAAATAATATGATATAGTAGTTTTTGTTGCTGTGAAAATTTCATGAAAATTTGATTATAGACTCTGAAGTTCCAGCAATTTTGAAATTTGTACATATACATCTTATGTAATATTTGAAAAAACTGAAGAGCTGTCTGACCATGATTGCTTAAAATTAGACCATTGGGACTTTCAAATTGACCTTGATGAGGGTGCATAGACTGTTGGGACTTTTCATGATTCACCTAGATCTTTGGTACACAACATGAAATGCCTGTTGAAAATCTTGTGCAGCCCAAGGACGGTGTCATTACCTTACATATGTGTACTTGAGTTTTTTATGTAACATGCACAGTGTGGCCCGCTTAGGTCCAGTCAAGATTGTATCTGCCCCATGTAAATATTTGTGCCCCCCCCCCCGACATAGATAATATTTACAGAGCTATCAAAATGGTCAGCAAAAGATATGGGAACTGTGAAGGGCTGTGTTGAATTTAGGTCTGTAATTCAAAAACTGAGCACATTTTCAAATAATTTTAATTGCAATGTCAAATTAGAATGTTTTAAAATTATTTCAATCCATTTGAGATTAGACAATTTCATTGGTTTTGATAATCAATAATAACTGTTGTAACATTAAGTCACTGTAATCCTACCACCCTGGTTCAGATATGAATGAGGAGTTGTGTGACCATGTTACATTTCATATTTTGAAAGGGTTAATACAGTTTGCAGTCATTTTCAGATTGTTGACAGTTATCTCTGGTAAGATTAAGATAATGCAACAGCTGACTTTAGCTGGTGGGGTGACCATTGGGAGCTATAATTTTGTTTTCCATTACTGTATCCACTGCAAACAACAAAGATCTAGATCTGTGTTAGTATAATGCACCTGCAGATAATTTTTTTTTGTTTTTTTTTTTTTGTTCTGCTGATTACTCCAAACTGCACAGACCCAGATCTGCCAGCGTATTATGCATCAGCTGATCTGGGTCTGTGCAGTTTGCAGTTGGACTCATGAGTCAGTATATATGATAGTTTTTGTTATAGTGAGGTTTGGATATTGGACAGAGATGTCTTGAATAGGAGGTTTTGAACTTTGAAGTCGTACCTTTCCTGTTTCTTCAGAACATCACAAACGTTGGAATACTTAATTTAAACCAGTAGATTGCAGATGTGGTACAAATCTTTCATTAATTTTATAGTGTTCTAGTAATAATTGAATCGCCATGCCACACATTCTTCTTTTCACAAAGCTGTAAGTGGATGCTGGCATGTTTATGTGTAAGGGAAGTTGGGTTTAATACTTTATCTATCCTGATTTAGAATGAGTTATCACTCTTCTAACCCTTGCCATATGGAAATTTGAAAGTGTCAGTAGACAACTATTCTTCTTGCATGGTTTTCAGCCTGTTGCATCACTTGCAAATACAAAACAAAAATTCACATTAAATAGTTCAATAATAAATCAAAGGTTCTCTACTTTCTTGAGTGATCAGCCTTCACTAAATAGAGTACCTTTATTTTGGTTTGTCTCAGGGAAGATTCGCCATAAAATCGTACTGAAAATAGCATGTAAAGTAGCAGTAATACTTTACACAAAAATAATATTGGTACATTACAAAAGTACAGAGAGGACACAATTGAAATTGCACAAAATAAAATCACTACTATGTCACCCATTAATAAAATCAATCCAAATAAAGATTTGTGTGCTCTGTCACACTTATAATGGAAAAAAAAATAATTGAAAGTCTTTCCTAATATTGAGTCTTCAAGACATACTATTGAATTCTGTGTCTTGCCTTGCTGGTACATAATCCAAAATCTTGGCATGGCCACTTTGGCAATTAAAGTAGGTCATTATGATTGCAATGTACTTTGTATAGGTATTAACATAAATAATAAAACTGAAGCAAACATCAGGTTTCTTAAGCACACATGCAAGTGTCAAGAAAACAGAGCTAGAGGTGCCTGAGGTGATTTCAGATGTGAACACACATCAGATTTCATGACTGTATGTATTAATTTGTCTGTGTGCATTTGTCTTTGAAAAGTAGGTCACTGTGACATACTTTTGCAGATAGTAAACCTCCAGGAGCATGTACAATTTAGCAATAACTAAGAGTTTCTGGAATATACTGCCAAAGCATTTATGATCACAGATGTATCTAACTGCAATGTTTGAAACTATTTTAATTAGCTCACATAATGCCATTAATTTTATTTATTAAAGTTTATATCAAAAAGTTCAATACATTGTTTTTTTTTTTAGTCACTCCACCCTCCTTTCATTCAGTCAGACTTATAAAGTGTCCGATGTATCTGTGCAGGGACTTCAAAATCCATATAAATTCTGAGCTAAGAAGGATGTCTGAGATTAGTTATTTGATGAAATTTTGCTATTTTCAGTTTATATCACACATCATGTTTTGAAGCTACTATTTTGTACAATTCTGCTGGTCACCCCCGCCCCATTTTTAATTGTACATGTACAGGACATGGTATATTCATCAATAAAAACAGGTTCTTATCATATACAATGTTCTTGCAGAATGACATCATGTTTTGTTATTTGACTGGTATCTGTATTATTTTTATCCAATGCTAATAGTGTCACTTGAACTGTATTAGGCACAAGATCTGATTTGGTTTGGTTTGGTACTTTATGGTACAGCAACACAGGTGGGTTATTTAGTGCAGAGGCAATTGGTGTAAAGTGCCTTGCCGAAGGACACAATATGATAGCTGACCCAGGCTGGTGCAGTGGTAGGATTTGAACCCAAAATCTTTTGGTTGCGAGTCCAGCATGCTAACCACTGAGCCACAGTGCCTCCCTTTTAAAAACAGGAAAGTAGACTGAATGGTATCCTCTGTGGTTTTGTACCCTTATTTTTTTAATGTACATTGACTTGAAATTCAATTCATCAGAAATTTAAGACATTCAAGCAATACTTGTTCATATTTCTACATGCTGTTCTTTTTTTGATTGTTTAGCACTCACAATCAAAGAGATCATTTTATGTTACTGTATTACTGTGTGCAGCAGTCTGTGATTCACAAATATACTATATGTCATAGTCATTAAATAAAACATATGTAGCCTGTGATCCACAAGTATACTAATTATTGGTCATGAAAAAATGTTTAAAAAGAACTAAATCGTCCATATAGATACATTATTGTTGCGATGACAAGCAGTGTTTCCAGTTTCCAAACAGCAGGACAGATTTGTACTGCCCATATTTTTCTCTCGTTACAGCACCATTAAGCAATAACTGTTGTCACTATATAAAACCTTTTGCTGGAAAACCTTGTGTTAACAATTGCCTGTTTCTATTTTACTTGGCCATTCATTGTTTAATCACTGAAGTGGAATCATTATTTAGAGGTTGTACAATGTAAATCATGATTAATGCTATCAGGCCAGATCTAATTGTTCAAATGATGATATGTTAAAGTGGTTTATTTTATTAAAAACTTGCAAACTCTAGATCATACCCACTCCCCCCCACCCCCCACCCCCCCACTGCAAACCTGATACCTTACTGAAGTATGATGGAAATTTGCTCCGCATGATGACTTGCTGTTGAGATGAGTTATAAAGTTCTGCTCAAGTGGAGCAGGTATTAAGGATTTCTATTATGTTGCATTAAAAACCTTACTGAGGTAGACACAAAAGGTACAAAGTCCAATACAGGCTTTCAGGACAGCATAGACAAATCTGGAGCATAAAGTATCTTTTGATTTCCAGAATTGTGTACTTGTATACTTGTAACAACTTCATTAAACATTTTCATGTCCAACATTTGTCTTGAAGCTTATGACATTGGCATTGCTCTTTTGCATTTTTATTTGATAAAAGTGTGACATAAATCTACATCAACATAAATGAACACTTTTACTATATAATTATGTTCTTTTTTTGTAGCATCTATTATGGTTTTAAGTCTGGTCCAGTTGTAACCTTCATAGACCCAGATCTGTTGTTACATAATGCACTGTGGGATCTTGGTCTATGCAGTTTGTTAGGAGTAATTTGTAGAACAAGCAACATAGATTATGTTTTATCATGCTATGGCAGATGAGGGTCTGTGTTGGTTGCATTTGGATTTGACTTGTAAGAAAGTATAGATGGTATCAAATATTCTACTCTGATTGTTCATGTAGTCTCCATGATACCTTTTATACTCCCTTCCATTTGGTCTATGAACTGAGGTAGAAGGATCATACATACCGTATATACTCGCTTATAAGATGAGTCAAACTGCAAGGTCCAGATCTTCATAGCATAATGTGACTGCAGATCAGGGTCTGTTGTTTTGTTGTACTGATTACACATTATGCGATGGCAGATCTGGGTCTGTGCAGTTTGCAGTTGTCTCATCGTATAAGCAAGTATATATGGTAATTGTTCATTTGTGCCATTGTACTTTCTTACAGCATTCATTTTTTGTCGGGGATAACAACAATAAATCATTCTTTGAATGCATACTAATATGTCAGTTTTGGTTTTGGCATTAGTATTTGTTAGAATCTTCAATATCTGTGTTTCAACACATTTCAGACCCAACAAATCCAATTACTCCTGCTGTTATGTAATCATGAACTCCTATTGTGATGTCAGCACTGTGTAATATGGGTTTTCTTTCCACACACAAGAAATGCCAGTTTTCTATACATTTCTGCTTCCACCATACTTAATCATTTTCTTACGTACAGTAAAATTGTACCTATTCTTTTTATTTTTATTGGATTATAAATACATGTATAGATACATGTATATACCTAATAATAATAATACTTGTGTACAGGACCAGAGTCTATGGGGCACCATATAGGCCAAATAGAGGCCCTTGGGCTTTATTCTCTGTTCAGCATGTATGTTCAGCTTTCTTGATAGTCATCCTTCCACCCCCTCTCCACCCTTGAGTTTTTGTTTCTGATGCATTATGGACCCATTTGTGTACATTTATTGGGTGTCCTTACTCATTTTTTAACTTGCAGTCACAAATATAAACCAGTGGTGTAAAAAAACTTGACTCATTTTCAGTGATTATGATATATTTGGCAACACAGTAAAATAAAATGTTTAAAATTTCAATGCTATATACCATGTTTCGTCACTGTTTGTCAACTGCCTTATTTGTTTCATCAGTGAAATATAATCAAGTATTGCCACTGATTACATCTATCTGAAAAGTGGCTTTGGAGGTATGCTTTTTAACAATGCACAACATTTTTAGCTTTCAGAAATTAGATAATTAAAGATGCATATGTTGATAAATGATTTCAGAGAAAATGAAAGTTAACTGAGGAATGCAAGTTAGCCTGTTTATAAGATGTTTTAATACAAGGTTTCTTGTTCATTCCAGACTGACGGAAATACCAGTTTTTTGCGGGCGGCACGAGATGGAAATCTTTCGGAGGTCTTGGAATATCTCAGAGGCAGTACTGACATCAATACAAGTAATCCTGTAAGCATTTTTTTGAGTACTTCTCAGAATAGCTTGAAAATTCAATAAAACTTGAGATTTTCTTAACAAACTTCTAACCCAAAAGCATGGATAGTTTTTGGCTCATTGGGCCATAAGGTCAAGAGAGCTTTGTGCATCACCTGTGTTTTGTTATTTGTTATCTTGTCTTGACAATTGCATGCTACCACTCTGGAGTCCATATTTCTGATCCAGATTCAATCATGGGATTTTAAAATCTTAGGGATGAGTTCGATAATGAGCAAAATCCATACATATTAATGAGGTGCTGTGCATCTGAATGGCTGAGCTTCTTAATAATCTGGAAACCGTATTTCTGATCTGATTTTGATCAAACTTGGGTACCATGCTTACATCATTAAGATCTGGAATGAATTCAGTAATGAGTTAGATTCTTGCATATTAATGAGGTGATCTTGCATCTGATTGGCAGAGCTTGTTACGATTCTGGAAGCCATATTTGTGATCCAGTTTCAATTAAAAACTTGCAATATTATATCCTCAAGATCTTGGATTGGTTCGATCATGAGAAATCCATGCATATTAATGAAATAATCTTGGATCAGATTAGCTGAGCTTGTTGTCTGACTGTCCCTGTTTCTCGTGCCAAACTCTAACACTTTTTTCCGCACAGGGTAAAATAAAAATCCTGAAATTGATTTGTGCTTATAATTTAGCTAATTTAGTGGTTTAGCCCAGTACTTGAAACACTTAGTACATTGTATATACTAATCATTAAAATATTTATAATGTTTAAACTAAAAACAATTAAAATTGTAAAAATTACCAAAATTGATTTGTGCATCTAACTGAGCTGGTTTAGCTCAGTAATTGAAGTGCTTAGTACATTAGATATATACTTATCATTATAATATATGTTTAAAAAAAAATAAAACCTACCTACCTGCCCTAATTTTAAAACCAGTGCAATAGGAAACACATTTTTGTTGGTTGGGGGGGGGGACCTAAATTTAGTATGAGTGAAAATAAGGATATTAATGAGTGATCTTGTGTCTCATTACTTGAGCATATTATCCCTCCATAAGTTATAGTTCTCATTCGCTTTTGATCAAACATGAAATACAAGCTTACATCATTAATGGGGGGGGGAGCAATAATGAGCGAGATCCACATGTATTGAGATGATCTTGCATCTGATTAACTGACTTTGCTATCACTCTGCTTACATGTACATCATCAGGATCTCATTTGGGTTTGATAATGTTTGAAATTCAAACATATATAAGAGGTGATCCTGCATCTGATTGGCTGATCTTGTTACCACTCCAGAAATTTTATTTTTGATTCCATTGTGATAGGACTTGAAACTTACGGAAGTTAAGCAATGAGAGAAATCACTGTTGTGTTGATTTTACATTTTCTTGTGGAAATCCCTCTTCAGTTAAATGTGAGTACATCCTCCTACTGAGTGGAAAATTGTCAATAAGACACTTTCTACTGGAGCGTTTCACATGCTTATGTGTGCAACAGTCATCTTTTTCAAGATGCCATGTTTATGGTTTTGCCGTATATATCTTCACCAGAAAAAAGATTGTTTTCTGAAAGTTTATAACCACTTTGTGGTTTTCCTTCAACAATATTCTGTGTTATAATTCATCTGTCTCATTTAGTGTTTATATGCTGGTTAACCTTGCCCCTTTTTAGAAATTAATTCTGGAAGAACCTCAAAGTCAAATGTAAATGTGTGGTGATGCTCACCAGTGAGATGATACAGGTTACCAGTAAATGGTCATCACATACCAGTTGCAGACTTCACCCTCCTTTTCCCATTCTGCCATTATACCCTGTATACGATTGGGAGTCAGCACAGTGGGTCTAGACAAGGGAAGGAGACTAGATTGGTACCTACTAAACTACTAGGAGGATTGCCATGGAATACTACAAACACATTCATCCCAAGGTCTAGTTAGTCCTCAATGAAAATGGTGACCCTCAGACATCCCATATGGACACTATGATGTCCACCTTGAAATCTTATAGTTACTATTCCTCTTGAATTGATAGTTATATCACAATAGAATGGTGCCATTCTGATACTCATTATAGCCACCATGGTAGTCATGTTGAAAATCTTATTCACACTACTCCTCAGAATAGAGACAGTTGTATTGGCTTGGGGTTTTCGCTAAAAGACCTTTTATAATGTCAGCTTGGTCCTTAATTACAGTGGAGCCTGTTTGACATACGTTATGGCTACCCTAACATTAATCTTGAAAATCTTGTTACCACCACTCATCCAGAACAAATCGTATTAGCTTGGGGACTTCACTGAAATACACCTTATGACATCATCTTGATTCTGAATGGCCACAATGCGATCTTGATATTCTCTTTAACATAATCCTTCCTGAATGGATGGTGGTGTTGACATGGGGTTTTCACCAAAAGCCACTTAAAGACATCTTATGATGCCTACAGAGTCCCAGATGAAAATGGTTTTCATTAGACATGTCTTTGAAAATCCAATATAGCTACATTGGTGATGGCAGTATTAAAAATCATATCACTTCTTATTCAGAACAGATGGTCAGATTAACATGTGGAATTTCGCTGAAAGGCTTCATCTGATGTCAGGTTTGTCATGAATGAAAATGGTATTGATGTGACATCCAAGATGACTTCCATGGTGGCTATTTTGAAAGTCTAGTTATTTCTGCTCCTCTGGAATGGGGTTTTCACTAAATAACTTCTTATGATGCTAATCCTAAATGAAAATTGTGCCTGTGAGATCCAATATGGCCACAACTGTGGCTATTTTGAAGATCTTACTATAGCTACTGCTTCAGGGCGGATGCTAATATTGACATGGGATTTTCACTAAAATTCTCATGTCCAGCTGATTCATTATTAAATTGACATCCAGTATGGCCACTATTGAATTGATCTTGAAAGTAATGCTACGCCTTCTGAAAATATATTCATACTGACATGACAATGAATAAGCTTTTTATCATTGGTCATTAGTGACAATGGTGCCTGCCAGGCATGCCTTTGGACATCCAATATGGCCACATTGGTGGCCCTCTTGAAAGATCTTGCTTCCACAACTTATCTATGGATGGGGCATATTGATATTGGGTTTTCACAAAAAGACTTTTGTATGATATCTTTTTGGTCCTAAATGAAAACCAGGTGTTTTAGGAATTTTATCTATATTTGTATTTTATATATCTTTTTTAGAATTTTGAAATATTTATCGGTTATATTTTATCTTGTTGTCCATTATGTTTACATTTATTTTGGAAAGTTTATCTTACAATTTTTGTGCTTTTAATTTGACACTTTATGAATGTTGGACCATATAGCCTCAGTTTTGTAGAGTTGCCATTGAACTCACACACACATGGAAGCCATCTTGAAAATCTTGTTATTCCTATTAATTTTGAACAGAATGACATAATCAACATGGGCTTTTGCCAAAAGACATGATGTTTAGTTGGTCCTAAATGAAAATTGTGTTATCAGATGTCCAATATAGCCAACATGGGGTCACATTGAAACTCTTGTTATTGTTACTTGTCCTGAATTAATGGTTTTGTTTACAGGATATTTTCACTAAAAGACTTATTATATCTAGTTGGTTCTAAGGTCTCACTGGACAGTTTATTTGGTGAATTTTCATCCAGCATTGACCAGTTGCAGAAAAATGAGAATAGTTTACACTGCAGATACATATAAAAAACTAATGATTTTTGTAGAAAGCATGCTTGTGAGATTTTGACTGAGGCAGTCAGGTTAATTCCTTATATAGCTGTTGGCTTTTATACTGAACTGACACCAACCTCTCTTATTTACATTCATTTTTGACAGCAAAGAGCTATTTTGAATATTTTCCTGTGACAAGGTGGCTAAAAGAATCAGTTTGTGCCTTATGATGAATAAAGTTCACTGGTACTATAACAATTAGCATACTTTTCATTACCCCTCAACCTTCTTGAGCCAATATGGCTGCCACATTGGCCATCTTGAAAATATTGATATCACTACTTCTCAATGGTTGACCATGTCAGCATGGGTTTTTCAAATAAAGACTTCTTATGATGTTTACTTGGTCCTAAATGAAAATGGTACCAATCTGATTTTCAGTATGGCCACCATAGCAGCTTTGTTGAAAATCTTGTTATCGCTAGTCCTCTTGAATGGATGGTCATATCAAGATTGGTTTTTCACTAAACGACTTCTTAAAATGACTACTTTGTCCTAAGTGAGAATGGTACTGTTCTGATGTCCAGTATGGCCACCATGGCAGCCTTCTTGAAAATCTTGTTATCACTACTCCACCTAAATGGATGGTCATATCAACATGCTAAACTACTTGGGGAAATCTCTTTGTACATGCATTCATCCCATGGTCTAGTTGGTCCTAAATCAAATGGTGCTGCTTAGTCATCGATCTTGAAAATCATTACTCCTTCTGAATGGATGGTTGTGTCAACATTGGGTTTTCACAGAAAGTCTTCTTATGAGGTCTAGTTAGTCATAATTGACCTCAGTGCTGATCTTACATCCAATATGGACACATTGTCAGCCTCTTGAAAAACTTGTCACAACACCTCCTGAATGGATTGTTATATCAACATGAGTTTTTCACTGAAAGATTTCTTATGATATCTAATAGGTCCTAAATGAAAATGGTGCCATCCAGTATGACATCCAATATGGCCACCATTGTGTCTATCTTGAACATCTTGTTGTTACTACTTACCCTGAATGGGTCATCACATCAACATAGTTTTCACTAAAATACTTATTGTGTTGCCTAGTTGTTCTTAATGAAAATAGCACCAGTCTGAGTTCCAATATAGCTGCCACAGTGGCCATCTTTAAAATCTTATTATTGCTATTCCTCCAGAATGGATGGTCATATCAACATAGGGTTTTCCCTGAAAGACTTCTTATGATGTCTAGTTGTCTAAATGATAATGGTGCTGATCTGACATCCAGTATGGCCACTACTGCAACAATCTTGAAAGTCTTATCACTACTCCTGAATGGATGGTCAGATTAGCATAGAGTTTTCATAAAATAATGTCTCGATTGTCCTAAATGAAAATATTGTTGAGCTGATGTCCAATATGGCTACCATGACAGCCATCTTAAAAGCTTGTTATTCCAATTTTTAACAGAAAGGCTGAATCATGTTAATGCACCTTGTTTTAAAATATAAAATAAGTTTTTGTGATCGCTATGTAACATGATGCGTATTATGGTTGTCATCTTAAGATGCAGTTATTGACAGATGTTTTTGCTCCCTTAATTTTTTGTATACTCACCATTAAGCAGAGCATAGTATGTTATGAAGTTGTCTATCACTCTGTCTGATACCTGTCAACCCAACCAGTTGTGTTGTCTACCTTCTACAGTTACCAATCTTTGTGTATGTCTTGCACCTGTAGTTCAGAAGAACCTTATTGATTTGAAAGAAGAAAACTTGTTTCCACAGAATAACGTAAATTCTCTAACATCTACATTTTCCAAACTTCATGGATTGTGGATGCCTTGATTATGGGGTAAAGAATAATCAAGTCAATTTGAGGTCAGAAACTCAAAGGTCAAGATCAGTGTGATTGAAAGAAAATGGTTTTTGTGCAAAGCTCAAGTTCTCAGCCATCTGAAGTTACCAGACTCTGTGGATGGCTTGCACATTGGGTAAAGAAGAACCCCAGAAATTTAGTGCTCCAAAGCTAAATAGTAACCAAGAGAGAAAGAAAAAAGTTTATGCATAATTTTAGTTCTCCATCATATGTGGTTACCAAACTTTGGAGATGGCTTGCACTCAGTGGAAGGAAGAAGAACCCTACTGATTTTGGAATCAAAAGTCATTGTGACTGAAGAACAAGTGTTTGTTTCTATACAAGAACAGTAATCTTAAATCACATGTCTGAACCACAAAGTCTAGTAAAATTAACAAGCATATGTAATTTGGGGTCAAAAGTTAAAAGGTTAAAGTCACTGTGACTAAAGGAAGAAAAGTAGTTTCTGCATTCTTAACATTGTTCATTATGACATACCTGGACCAAACTTTGCAGATGGCTTTTACTTGTGGTAAGGATGAAGCTGATACAAGTTGGCATCAAAAGGTCAAAGTCAATCACTGGAAAAAAACACCTTTTAGTGATCTACATAGATTACTGTTAAACACATGAAGAGCTGTTTGCAATACTCATGTAAGAATTATTTGACTTACAGTTGGATGCTGTGCATGACAGATTTTTGTGAATGCAACTATTCTTGCAGTTTTAATGGATTGCTGTTAAACTTGGTACATATTATGAAGACAGCATGTTGATAAGTCATTACACTCGCACTATTTTCAGGGAGCTAGCTATTCCCTGCCCATCAGTGTATGTTCAGGGTATAGTCCAAGAGCTCGCACTGATTTGCCAAAAAATTCTATGAAAATATAAACTGAACGTGGAAGTTAATTAGCTAAACAAAAAAGACTTAGAAGAATACACATTTTGTTGTGCACATTCTAGATTTGCTTCATATTCTGTTTCAGAATGGACTGAATGCTCTCCATCTAGCCTCCAAAGAAGGTCACCTGAACATTGTGACTGAGCTGCTAAACAGAGGGGCCAATGTTGAGGCTGCAACAAAGGTGAGACATCATAGCCTTAACACCTTAGATTAATTCAGTCAACCACCATTGCCACTAAACACATATAGATACCATTGTTTAGCAGTTTCACAAAGTACAGCAGACCTTATGCTACACTCCAGGTGCCTTAGTCATTATTGTTGCTGGTGGTGGCATTCATGCTAGCAAATATACTTTTATGTTGAAGTTATTATATATGCAGGTGTGCATTGCTGTCTCAGGTGGACCCCATTCTTGTAAATTACAGAATTATGTTGTTAACTTGAATGTCTACATGGTGATCTAAAGAACATTAGATCATTTTGATTTTTAAATGTTGAGCTTATAGTCACAAATGATTGCATAAATTATGCTTTTATGTGTTGAAACTTTGATTAATCAATCAATTAATCAGTCATTGAAAGTCATTTGATAAGTCAGGTATTGATTCAGTAAGTAAAATTCATCCTGTACTGTTATGTACATGTTTTTTTCTCCACAAAACACGTACATGACAATTATTGAAATGACCAACTCTCAGGAAATAAAGCCTATTAGAAACAAAGCCAGCAAAGATAAAAGACATCAATGCAAATTAAGCAACATATTGCTGTCCACAAGGAGTTAATTCAAACAGTGACAAGAAAAACCCCATTGACTTGATGACAGTGTTCTGCACCTCCTTATTGCTTTTCATGGTAATGATCTTATGCTACTTTAATTTCAGAAAGGGAACACTGCCCTGCATATTGCCTCTCTGGCTGGCCACAAGGACATTGTTAAGTTGCTGGTGGAGAGAGGAGCCAAGGTCAATGTACAGGCACAGGTATGTTATACAGAATTGCTGCTTTTAGCTTCAGGTACAGATCATTCTATGACAATTTAAAGGACTTAGTATTGATGATGTTAATATCAAATATTTGGTATGTTAGTTTCAGTTTAGATTTTGATATTGATGTAAGGTAGGATAGTTTTTGGCTTTGAAGCACCAGGCTTGTGATAAGGAGAACACAGGTAATATTCAAATCCTGACCATATATGCTCAAAACTAATTGAGCAGGTAACAAAGAGTTCAGGTTCAAAGCTTGAGGATTTTTAGCATACTTCAACAGTCATTTGAGTCAAGTTGGAATGATATATAACTTAAAGGATTTTCACAGCTTTTGTTTTTACTTGCTTGCTAAATTTTGTGAGTGCAGGTTTACTCAAAATACCACATTTTAATTTTAGTTTTGAAGATAAACTTGAGTATCATGGTCCAAAAAAGCTCAAAGAACATCAGCCCTAGTCTGATGGCTATGCATATTTTGCCCAGTGTTTCACTGGTACCAGCTTTGGGACCAACTGTTTGATGTCCAAAAGAGGTCCGATATCTCTGGTGGCAAAGGTGTAGGTTACCATTGGAACAAGTCTGCATGGTAAATCTATGGACATGTCTAAGAAAAGCAGAGAAAAAAATTAAAGGAACCAGTTAGTAAAGTTATTTCAGTTTAGTTGTTGGTTCAGCCACGTTTGACTGTATTTTTTCTTTTGGGTCTTGTAGCTGTTGAAATTAGAGTTATATAAAGACACATGAACCAGGTTGCAATATTTTTATTTCATGCACACTCCCATGGAACACATCAAAAATGAATTCTTACCAGTGTCAGACTGGGTCAAAAATTTGAATTTGACCCTAGGTCAGGCAACTCACTATCATAATATCTAAAAGCCAGTGACCAGTCTGCTTTCGAGCAGATTCCAAGATGAGCAAGTTCACCAGTGTTTCTTATTCAAGTTTGTGAAAGAGTTTTGTCTGGTCAACATGCATAAAGCAGATTTGCTACAGAGAAAAGGTTGGGCTTGTAATATCTCTGTATTAACCCAAGAGGTTTGAGTTTTTTATGTTAACAGATGAAAAATTTTGCATCACTTGCACAGATTTTGAAAAATATTATGCTGGATATACTCTCATTGTGTGTATTATTGACACACTAACCAAACCAAGGACAATTTATATGACAACAAAAGTTTAATTATTTTCCACTTTTTCCGAGTGTCATGTGGATTTCTAATTGCTAATGTACCAATACCCCTTCAGGTGAATATTGAACAAGCAGTATGCCTTAGCGGTCTTTTTAGCTAACCTATTCCACTTTATGACTGTCAGTTTATTGCCAGTTTCCCGCTTGGTAAATATGAAACAAACATAATGTGAAAGTGACAATTTTTAGCTACAGTACAGCTCACTCAATTTATTGGAACCCCACACATTGTTGGGGGTGGGGATTTAATCCCCTCCACTTTCGTTTCTGATAATGCACCATGATGGAGCGATGAATGTCTACAAATCAGCACATGCCTTGACTTGCAGACCAATGGCATCTCTGCTGTAGAGGGACTGGTTGACTTTACTGATTGATATTTGAACAGCCAATGAATGAAGACCACCCATGGAAAGACTGAAATGTCATGAGTGATTTACAGTCAGATAACATTTCAGCAATCATTAATCTTTAATTTGATCATATATATATATATATATATATATATATATATATATATATATATATATATATATATATATGTATATATATAAAATAAAAAATAATTTCAAAAGTCATGTATGTTGAGTACATTTAGAAGATGCTGATCAGATTCTTTTGCAACAAGTTAATGCTTTACTTTATTCAAAATAGTCTGATCAAATTTACACACTGATGATGAGAGGCACGTGTTCTTGAGTTTCATTAGAACGATGTAAATTTATCCTGCTGTTTAAACATGAAAAGTAATCCTCTGAGGTATGGACAATTCAGTTCAAGATAACAGCTGCTTCTGTTTAAAAACACAAACAACAAAACAGAAAACAATAAATTTACACTTAAATTCAAATACTTGAAGACAGTTGTCTTGGTCTGATTTGTAGTATAAAAGGACACTATCCCATCTGTGCTGTACCCTACCCAGTTGTGGATATCAGTTAATTGCCATAACAATCAGAATGAATATTGGGGAGAACCACATTTTAATACTATTGTTCCCAAAGTAAAATTAGCTCATACTGCGACAATTGGCATACACTCTGGTGCAGTATCTGCATGCAGATCATGATTTCCATTGTTTTATTATACTGTTGATTCGAAGTGCATAGACCATTGGCACTGCATCATGTGCCAGCAGATATGAGTTTGCATTGTTTGCAGTCACATGTGTCTGACTATCCTTGGAAGAAAGCTACTGTAATATTCTGACATAGTATCAACCATCAACAAATGGCCTCTACAAATTTGAATGTGACTACTGACATTGACAACTTAGAGAGTCATTTGACATTCAGCATGGAACTGCTGGTGGGAATTCGGTTTAAAAACAAGCTAGCAGCTTGTGTGTGTGTGTGTGTGTGTGTGTGTGTGTGTGTTTATGTGCCTATCGTTGTGTCTGCACATGTGTGCACACACATATATTGCACTGGTGTCAGGTGGTAGGAAATGACAACTTGAAATCCAAGTCTTTTGGTTTACTGTTCATGACCAGAACAGCTCATGGAATGGTCTTTTGTCCATTGCCGCTCTGTCCATTAGCACAAGTTTGTTATTGCTTCTTCTCCTAGACTTCTCATCATATTGCCATGAAACTTTGCATACACAATCACCCTTTGGTCTATTTGTCCTAAATGGAAAATTTGACATCTATCATAAGAATATTGTTATTGCTAGACTTTTAGTGATGTCGTCTTTGTCCTAAATGAAAATGATGTCAATCTCACATCCAGTATGTCCACCACAGCAGCAAAGTTAAAAATATTGTTATTAATAATAGTGATAGTTTCAGCACTCTGCAGTTAAAGAAGTATCTGTTTGGATGCTCTTTACTCTTATTAGCAAAAATAAAATGTTTTTGTTGTTGGTCCTCAGTTTTTAATGAACTTGCAGTCCCTATAATGTGTTTCCCATAACAGAGATGTAACCTTTAACATGACTATTGTTTCTGATAGGTTATTACCCAAGAGTCAGATTTTTAATAGTGCTTTTAAATCATTTATAAGCGGCCATCAACCAGCACTCAGATGATTCTGTTTCTCAATTATTATTATTTTATTTCATTATATAAGCAAGTGGTCTATATTATTTTTTTCATTTGAAATTAAATTCCTTACAGTCTTAGTGTGCATGATAATTGCTTGCTACATGGTTCTGAAATATTTCCAAGAGGAAATGAACTGGGTTTAGTTGGCACTGACGACAGATGAGCCTGATGATTTCCTTTTCTCTTACCTCTGGCATAAGGTAGTATATATGTGGGGAAATGCATTCAGCATTAATAAAAATTGAGGGTGGTGGTGGTGGTGGTGAAAAATAAGCTTGGACTATTTGATTAGACTGGTTACAATGCAGCAATTTAACCCTTTCATACATAAGTACCATATGTACTCACTTATAAGTCGAGTCCAACTGCAAACTGCACAGACCCAGATCTGCTGTAACATAATGCGCTGGCAGATCTAGGTCTGTGCAGGTTGTTTGGAATAATCAGTAGAACAAACAGCATAGACCCTGATCTGCAGGTGCATTATGCTTTGGCAGATCAGGGATCTTTGTTGTTTGCAGTTTGCCTTGACTTATAAGCAAGTACATATGGTATACCCGTATACGGCAAAACTTCTTCACAAGTTGACACAGTTGAGTTCATGTGTTTATCAGTCCATTCAAGTTGTGAGCTCCCCATGTCTTGATCACATAGGAACAGTGTTCAAATTTGAATAACTTAATTTTGATTGGCTGTGGTGGTTTGCTGCCACGTCCAATGAAATTCACAGATCCAAAGCCCAGAAATATCTGCTCGATATGCCAAGGTGTAGATATAGGGTTATCGGAACCTTGGCTAGCGATGATGGAAATCACGTATGCATGGGACTCTTGTTGGTCAGTGACATAAACAATGTTGCTGATGGAGAACATTTATGAAAAGTCACATTGTACTTCTTTCTTTTTAATGCTGCCAAAAGAAAAGGGCATGGGGAGGTCAGGAGGCATTTTGTGATCAAATGATTTGAAATAATAGAGTCAACTGAAATGACATAAATTGGGTGCCAAATATATAGTATTTATTTGCAAGTTTTCTGAGGCTGATAATAGTTTGACATTTATATGGGTGAATAATTTGCTTGACAACACATTGTGCAAATTGAGGAAATAATTTACCAGACAACATATTCAATTTAGAACACTTCTTGTTGAGTGTGTTGACCCCCACCTTTTGAGGCAGAAGTATTTTGATGTGAACTCGGTGAAGTAGCTTGTTATGATGTACAGTACCAACCGAGAAAATGCATTTTTTGATGGAATGCAGATTATAATACAAAAAATTTGGACCATATGTTTTTAAGGATTGTACATGTTATACCATTGTCTTTTAATATTATACACCTTCTATATAATTTGAACATCTTTACTGACTTTATTTTATCTTGCTATCCTTAATGTTTACATTTATTTGGAAGAGTTATTCCTGAAGATTGTGTGTAATTCATTTTTTCATTTTTAGAACTTCACATTTAATTGGCGCCATGTAGTCTTTATTGTGTGGATTAGAAACTAAACGCTCATACAAACACTCAAGCATGCATGCATGTGTACATGCATCCATCCATCGTTTATCAATTATTGGTATCTGCACATAAGTTTGTACATGGAAATAGACCAATTTAAAATTGCTTAATAAAAATATTCAGAAGATAAAATAGCGTTCTGTGAACAAAAGTAAAATTCATTTATACACTTAAGTAACTGTTTTAAGTACCATTGGGTCTATGTTACAGGTATGCATAACTTTGTAAAACTCGATCTGCCATCACTTAGGATGCCAGATGATCTGGAATTCTTGTTATTAAGAAAAGTAATATTTTAAACCTTAATTAGTTTGGTCTGTTGATGCTTCATGTATTGAAATATCTGAAGTTGCCATTTCCATTCAAATCCCACCATGTTAGGGACTTCACTACTTGTCCCCCATTCTTGTGCTTTGCTGTGGGGATCAGGGCGGGGGTAGGGTTGGGGTATTGGGAGCAAGCATGAGTTGGGAATAATAGGAAGGGTACTACTGTACTATGATATATATGTTTTGGCCAGATAACAGGTATTGTATATGCTGTACTCACAAGTTAAGTCAGACTGCAAACAGGAAAGCTCCTGATCTGCCGTAGCATATTGTGTCTACAGATCTTCTGTCGTTTGTTCTACCAATTACTCGTAACAAATCACATAGTCCAGATCTGACACTGCATTATGTGCTGGCAGATCCGGTTCTGTGCAGTTTGCAGTTGGACTCGTCTTATAAGCGAGTATATATGGTAATTATATAACGGCTACAACTCGTCAGGGCCTTTAGATTTACTTTTAGCTTCCACACATCAAGAAGAAATATGGTTTGACATTTGCAGAGCAAATTAGTTTTACATTAACATTAAGGGCAGTCTGGTAAAGAGTAACTTTAATTTCAGTACTTGTAAATTAAAGATTTGGGGTTGTTGCTGAGATTTCAGGGACTTGAAGATTTAGTTTCCTTAACTGCTCATTATCTGGTAGGTCTGTGTTTTGTAAAACTAAAGTAAAACAACAGGTGAAGGAAGGAGCAATCTTTGCCTGGCATAAAGAATGATGAAGTTATAGCTTAAAATCTTCTCATCATTTCATTTCTAGCATTAAGTTGGTTGGTTGATTGGATTAACCATACTTTTAACAAACTGGCTATATAAAAGCTTATTGTAATGATTCTGTAATGTAAGTGGGATGAAATAACATTTTCTTTCATATTGTTTATGAATTCAGTTAAAAAATGAAAGAAAGATTGAGAGATGTAACCTAAGTCTTTGATAGGCAAAATTGCTTATAGCTTTTTAGTCTTCATGGTATTTACAAATTTGAAATTAATTGAGATAGTGAATATAATTTCTTTTTCATCAATTAATTAATGTAATTATTTTGTTGAAGTAATAATTGTTTAATTAATTGACAAGTTTGTTTATTTATCAGTGTATTATGCACCTACTTGTATGATACAGTATTAACACATGAAACATATGAGAATTAGTACGTGAATGAAAGGGAAGGTATAAAAGTTATTTACTGTACCTCTTTTAGCTGGCATGATTGGCAGGTTAAAAAGTAAACCCATTAAGTACAAAATTTCTTTTGAGGACAGTTTATTATAATTGTTAAATAATTCAGAATTTGGAACTTAGAAATAAATAACATGAAAAAAAGAATTATTCCATGAATTATGGCTTTGAGATTAAAAAACCCATTACACTGGGAAATGTCTTAATTATTAAAATGGTGAAACTTTAGGGAACTCTGTTCACCAAATATTGATTTCACAGTGTTGCACTGCTAATGAAATGGATTGTGCAAATAAATTTTATTATCAGTAATTGTGTACAAATATACCTTCCATAATACCGTCCACTGGGTATATCAGTACCAGAATTGCAAAATGTCACATGATAAAAATATGACTGCCCGTTAAAAGGATAATGGAAAGGATAAAAGAATATCATGCTGAGGAAATGAGCACACATCATGACATTCTACAAACTGAGCTACTATGGCATATACCATATTTATCAGTCTGAAATTGTGCTCAGCACAGACCCATATTATGTGTCTTCAGATCAGGGTCTACATGCTGTT
Source organism: Megalonaias nervosa (assembly GCA_016617855.1). Taxonomy (NCBI): domain Eukaryota; kingdom Metazoa; phylum Mollusca; class Bivalvia; order Unionida; family Unionidae; genus Megalonaias; species Megalonaias nervosa. Next base: position 333,701 of record JAECUM010000027.1, read on the forward strand.
CTCTTCAATCTTAAGTAAAATGAACAGTGGAGACCCTGATCTGGCAATGAATTACACTTTGTCATCATGATCTTGACCCTTGCAGGCCAAGCATTTAGTATATTTCTTTTAGACAGATTTGCAAGGAGAGCTTTATTAGTCCTGCTGAATCTTTACTAGTCCTTCCCACAAAATGATGTCACATATATATCAAGATTTACTAGCCATTGGACTATTAAAATCATGAAAACTACTAGTCTGACAGGAAGTTTACTTGCCTAGCGAACTGCCACTTATTTTGAGCCTGCCATGGTTGTGAAACATGGGGAGGGGGGGGCTTGTGCTCAGATATTTGGAAATAGTGAATCTTATTGAGGCTAGAATCACACAAATGTTGATGTTGTCTCATTTTGTATCATTTCAAACATGCTAAATTCTATACTATTGAGAGACACTGTTTTGGTTGTTAATTTTGGAGTGTTGAGTTTATTCTTGTGCTCTGGCAGTTTTGTGACTGGTGTGGGTGGGTGGGTCATGTCTGAAACTTTTTTGGGGAAGAGAGTGAAGCTGACACTCCAACCCTTCTCTAAATGTTTTTATCAACAAAGTCAAGCACAGTCTTAGACCTCTGTATTCTCTAAACCTTGCAAACAAGAAAATTAAGTTCAGTCTTAGACCCCTGTATTCTCTAAACCTTGCAAACAAGTCAAGCTCAATTTTAGACCCCTGTATTCTCTAAACCTTGTGAACAAGAAAGTCAAGCTCAGTCTTAGATCCCTGTATTCTCTAAACCTTGTGAACAAGAAAGTCCAGCTTAAGACCCAGTATTCTCTAAACCTTTTGAACAAGAAATTCAGGCTCAGTCTTAGGCCCTTGTATTTTCTAATCCTTTTGAACAAAAACTTCTATCAACTCAGCTCAGGCCTGTATTCTTTCAACTTTCTGTGCAAGAAACTTGGCTCAAGCTCAGGCCTGTATTCTTTCAACTTTCTGTGCAAGAAACTTGGCTCAAGCTCAGGCCTGTATTTGTGGAGCTCAAACCTGAGGTCTTTATTCTTAACATTTTAAGCAAGAAACTCAAGCTCAGGCCTGTCAGTCAAAGACTTGTTATGATGTGTAGTTGGTCCTAAATCAAATTGGCACCAATCTTTATGTCCAATTTATCTGCCAAGATTGCCATCTTAAATATCTTGTTATTGCTATTGCCCATGATTGGAAAGTCATATTAATATTTTCACCAAAAAATTTCTTGTGATGTCTCTCTAGTTGGTCCTAAATGAAAATGGTGCTACTCAGAAATTCAATATGGCCAACACAATGGTCATCTTGAACATCTTGTTATTGCTGCTTCTCCTGAAAATGTCGCTATAAGAGTTCTTACGATGTCTCATTAGTCTTGAATAAAAATGGTACCACTCTGATGTTCAGTATTGGTTTTTTATTAGCCATCTTGAAAATCTTGTTATTTACTACCTCTGAATGTAAAGTCAGATCTGCATGGGGTTTTCACAGGAAGACTTCATGTTATATAGTCAACTCCAAATGAAAATATTGCTTATGTGGCTTCCAGTATGGCCTCTTCTTACTGTTGCACATAATTTATGGCTGGTCATATTGACATGACTTTTCACCAGATGGCATCTTGTGACATTGAGCTGGAACTAAATGAAAAGGCTGCCATTCTGATGTCCAAAATGGCAGCTATCTTGAAAATATAGTTATTGCTACTCTTCTTCAATGGAAAGTTAAATTGACATGGAGTTCCACAAGATGACATATTATTATGATATCTAGTTAGCTCTAAATATAGACGGTGCTGATCAACCTCAAATATGGCTACCTTGATGGTTATTTTGACAATTTGAAATTCTTGTCGTCACTACTCCTGAATGAACTTTTGCAATGGCAGATTGGGACCTATATTGTTTGCATTTGGACTAAACTTATAAGTGATTATATACAATATAGTAAATGTCAGTGGTCTCAACTGTGATATTATTATTTAATTTTTACTGGCAGTAGTTTATCAATAACATTAATGGGGGAGAAATTTGAGAAACCAAACAACACCTATTCACTGTACAAAACATTGTTCAGATGCATAATTTGTGTAAACTACACGGCATCATGTCATGAGAATTGATGTTAATTCACTCTAGCACGTATTACTTGGTTTACCACATTAGTAGAAAACTTTCATATCCAAATTCCATCCACAATTCAAGTCTCTTGTCTTGTGTCACTCATAGACATTCTCAGTATCACTCTCATATTTCTATGACTCAAACTTCTGCAAAGGGAGGATTCTTGAGATATATCAGTCTGTTTTTTTTGTTTGTCTTTTATGCTGGTAACTCTGATCTTAACTTGATCAGCTGTGTCAAAACAAAGGTAAATTGGAGCCACTTGCACCATGTTTCCTGTGGGACACTTGGTGGCAACTCTCATCACTCTCCATCTTGATCGGCTAGACTCACCAAATGGACAGTGACCTGTTTCTCCTTCTGATTGCATCCAGGGGAATCAGTGTACTGGATTGAACGCATTGCAAGATACTCTGTCAACAGGCTGTTTCATAGTTTCATTGAAGAGGCTGAATACTCTTTCTTAAGTAGTCTCTGGCGATTCATGAATTCGATGCCATAATTGATCCAATTCCACTTTTGACTCCATTATCAGGCTTGATTTGTTTGCTCCCTTCCTGCTCATGTTTCTCCTCTGGCATCTTCACCATGTTGGGTTTAGTATCCTCTGTGATCCAACTTGTACCATGGTGACAGAGCTTTATACTAGATGCTAAATGCTGTGCTTTGTCAGAAATCTCAGTCCGCTTTGATTACACCTCACTGCCATACAAAAATCTCAGTCTGCTTTAATTACACCTCACTGCCATACAGAAATCTCAGTCCGCTTTGATTACACCTCACTGCCATACAGAAATCTCAGTCCGCTTTGATTACACCTCACTGCCATACAGAAATCTCAGTCCGCTTTGATTACACCTCACTGCCATTCAGAAATCTCAGTCCGCTTTGATTACACCTCACTGCCATACAGTTTGAAAGCAGATGCAGTGTGCACTTAAGTCAAAACATTACGTTTCAGATCTTTAGAATTATTATGTGCGTGTATTTAATTTCAGACTGGCTTCACCCCATTGTACATGGCATCCCAGGAAGGTCATGCAGAAGTGGTAACATTCCTCCTGAACAATGGAGCCAATCAAAGTCTGGCAACTGTGGTGAGTAACCAGTTAGAATCTGGCAGCTGCGGTGAGTAATCATTCAGAAACTAGTATGTTGCCAATTAGAATCTGGCAGCTGTGGTCTGTTGCCATTCAGAATCAGGCAACTTTGGTGAGTAACTAGTCAGAATCTAGCAACTTTGGTGAGGTACCAATCAGAATTTGGCAACTGTGGTGAGGTATCAATCAGAATATGGCAAATCTGGTGAGTTACAACACATAACAGTGAAACCTAGTTGAGCTGGATCCTTTTGTTATTAGCTAATTTGTACAGATTTGCTGTAAATTTTGACCAGACTTTGTATTTAGTTGCATTCCATTGAACAAGCTGATAACTCAGTCATTGATTTTAAGGTGTTTAGCTCTTGCTGGCTTGTGAGGATAAAAACACAAGTATGAAGGGATTTTTGTTGCAGTTTGTGGATGCAGCTGATGAATACATTGAATGATTCCATTTAATAACTGATTTCCCCCTCAAAAATATTAATTTAATTGGTATGTCTTAATATTTTCTGATTGGGTGATTTTTCAATCAGTGATCTCAAGTTCAAGATCAAAGGCTATGACAACAAATTGTGTACTGCACTTAACTTATGAACATGTTAACTCAGACATGTAAGAAAATGTTTTTGTACCAAATTTAGTGTGTTGGAGTTTTTCAGGAATATAAAAGACAGTTTCATTTATCAGCAATTCAAAGAATAAAAGGACAGAATCATGTTCTTATCTTGGTTTCCTGAAAGTTCTTTTCAGCATTTAGAGCTCAAATCCTATTGAGGGAGTTTTATCTGATGGTAATTATAAGGTTACTATGGTATCCTGTCCAGAAAAGTATTTTTTTTTTTCTGAGCGGCTGTGTTTATGGAATGGAACGTTGAAAACTAAATAAAACATATGTATCACTGAAATATTGATATCATTTGACAGTTTGTAGTCCTTGAACTAAATTTTCTCACACAATACAAATATTGGCAAGTTATAGTTCACATATAAAGAAACTGAATCAGACTTAGTAATTCATGTTTAGACTATCTTTGTCATACATTTTGTGATATATTTTACAAGTAATTGAACAAAGCTGTTGTCTACTACTTGTAAATAAAACTAAACGATATTTTAGTATTAGTACAACTGAAGAATTTTTTTTGCAGAAAATTTCATATATTTTCTGATTTACCCTTTAGTTTCCTTGCTGAATTCATAAAAATTGTATGCTTATTTAGATCATTACTGAGTTTTTGAAACTGATTCGCTATGACATGTTCTTTAAAGGATGGATTCACACCACTAGCGGTAGCTCTGCAACAGGGACATGAACGAGTTGTGACTGTTCTTCTAGAGCACGACACAAAAGGCAAAGTTCGTCTTCCAGCCCTGCACATTGCAGCTAAGAAGGATGACACCAAATCAGCTGCACTGCTGCTGCAGAATGAACTGAACAATGTGGACCTTCAAACCAAGGTGAATTTTGTTGATCCCAAATTTTATTATTTGCTTTTTCTACAATTTTTGCATCTTTAACAGATATACAAATGTTGAAGAACAAATATAATGCTGTTCTTAAATAGATGCATTTCATTTTGGCTGAAATAAGATTAAAGCTTTTTGCAACATCCCTTGTGTGGTATAAATGTAGCAGTTGCTTTGTCATTCATTCAGTATTTTTTTTACTAATTTTATTGTGCAACAAATACAACTAGTGACATTGTATACACTTATACCTCAGCTGACAGTTAGCTTTGCAGAGTTTTAGAAAAATAATGCTTTAAAAATATTTATTCAGTTATATACTTAGATTTGTAATGCTTTGTTATTTACCCCAATTATGCTTCAGATTGGTGGATTGGTAAATGACACAACAAAGGTTTGTATTTGCATATTGCAAAATTGTAATACATGTTGTAAACCTGAACTTTAGTTGTATACCAGGTTGCTTTTTTATGTTCTGAACATGCTAGCACTTTGATGGTTATTGTTGTTGTCATGGATATGAATCGCCCATCTTTGTAAAAGGCTTCAGTTCGTTTTATATGCCCACCATAAAGCAGAGTTAAATTATGATTTTATCCATCTGTGTCTTTCAGTTTGTCTGTCCAGCCATCTGTTTTCAATTTAGGTTTGCACAATAACTTGAGTTCATCAAATATTGTACTGTTACCAAACTTTGTTCTTGGCTTGCATTTGGGGTAAGGAAGAAATATATCAGTTTGGGGTTAAAAAGGTCAGGTCATGGTGAAAATATTGGGTCAAGATCACTGTGACTGAAAGAAGAAAAATGGTTTCTGCACAGATATTTCAGTTCTCGATCTATACCTTCGGCAAAACTTGTTGAGCAATTGCACATTAAAGTATGGAAGAGGCCTATTTAATCTGACGACTAAAGGTCAGAGTCCTTATGGCCCACTGAAATATGACTTTTTGCAAAATAACTTTTGTTCTCGAACAAGTTTCTTGACCAAATTTCATGGATTGATTGCAGCTAGGGTAATAAAGAAACATTGATTCTTGGGTCAAGATGCTAGTGGTCACTCTTTAGTTTCATCATTGTGGGCTTTGATTTTGCCAGATTTCCTAAATTTTAAACTTATGTTTTTTGTCCCAAGATTGACATTCAATGTAACAAGAGCTGAACATTGTTTAACAACAATTCAAATGTTCAAGTTATTTATATTTAATGAGGCAGTCAGAATGTTTTGAGTTAGTAGTCATTTTCCATTGGCTTTTCCAATGTTTGCACCACTTTTACTATGCATGAGCTATTCATTAAGTTGCTCACCCTATGTGTTATGATTCTATGGTCTGTTAACTTGCTTGCCCTATGTGTTACAACTCTATGGTCTTTAAGTAACAGAAATGAGTGAAAACCAACTGGTGTTGTAAAATTCAACAGTAATTTATTTCCCTAGAATACAAGATGTAAATTTAAAAAAGAACTTGCAGTATTCTGAATTAAACTCCAGATAGCCCTAAAAGTTCTATCACAGGTCCAAAAGCAGAGAGTATTCCGAATGAATTCCAGTGGTGTTCTAAATAAATTCCAATTTTGAAAGTGCAGATGAGCCAGTAGCCTGGAAGAGTGTTGAGGTGCTAACAGTCTTGATGTATCCCAATGATATAATTCAAAATGTCTAAGTGAATTCACAATAATCACAGAATAGTGATTTAGTCCTGAATCAATGAACACTTTATAATTCCAGTGAATAATTTAAATAAATAAATCCTTTTATCTGAACCCAACTAAAATTGATTCCACAAAGACTGATGTTAAGATATGGAGTGAGTAATTCTAATATAATCAACCTGAATATAGAAAACTTAAGAAACAATTTGAGGACCAGGTAGAGGTTCATCTTAAATGGAAATTTCCATCAAACTGTAAACAAAATCTGATGCTAGAAAATTCAAAGCTGTGTCAAGAACTCAGACCTAGTAAACATGTTTACCTTACATGAGATTAGACATGTAGGCCTAACTCCTACCCTCAATTATGGATAAAGGTCAGTCACACAATACAAATTAAATACATATAACATATTATCATGGACAAAAGCCAACACATGATACATATTAAATATACTTAACGCATGTCAGCTTTGGAGTCATCACATGAGGCTGGGTATAGGAAAAGAATCTTTCAATTATTCTTTGTGAACCCAGTCAAGTGGATTGTCAGTGACCTTATATTACTAGTTGGTTATATGTCCAGAAGTTGTTTTGGATTCATGTTTCAGCACATGCTGGAGGGGTAGAATTTTAGGGGGTGGGTGTCAGCTCTCAGGCCTCATCTATTTTCATGTAGTGTAATCTAAATGTTTGATGCTTTGTCTGAACTGATTTTGATTCTTTGTTTAAAAATAACAACTCTGGATCTTGGATCCAATCCCAGAACTAGGCAATTTTTAACTCGGCCCCGGGGGGTGGGGGGTGGGGGTGTGTGAAGAAGTTTCTAAATTTCTACATTTTCAGTAGGAACTTTGTCAAAATTGCACAACCAACATGATTGCAGACATGCCTGTTATCCCGCATTTTGCGTATTAGTCCCGCAAAATGCCCAAATTTGCCTCTGTGTCCTGCAAATATGCATTTAGTGTTGAAAATCTGCAAAAGTGGAGATAAAGATTCCGCATGTCATAAAATATGCTATCACCGACCAGAACAGGAAATTATCAAATCTGCGCATGCATGATGATTTAAAACAGCCATTGCAAACACGTGTGTTCTGAGGCGGTTCTAATACAAAAATCTACATTCACAGATTCTTTTACATTCTGTTTAAAATGAGTTGTTTGGATTCTGGACAAAAAATTCATAGCTTCTAAAAAGCAGTTGGATATCGATGAAAGTGAGTCAAAACTTACATCAAAAAATGCTCACAATGTTTTCATAAAGAATAAATTGAGGAGTATGAATTCATGAAGCCAGGAAAAAATGCAGACATATATGCTTTCTGCAACATCTGTAATTGTGAATTTTCAATAAAGTCTGGAGGAATGTTCAATATACACAGACATGTTTCAGGAAAAAGGCATTCTGACCTTGAAGAAGAAGTTAAACGCTCCAAGAAAATTGTTGGATATTTTTTTTCATTATGGCCTTGATCTGGTGCGACTTCATCTTCTATGCCTAAGTCTGATGTAATTAGAGCTGAAGTCATGTTAGTAGATATTATTACTGAACTCAATCTGCCTATGAGCACACTTGATACATTTTCAAAGGCTTTTTAAAATTATGTTTAGTGACTCAGACATTGCTAAACAATTTCAGTGTGGTAGAACAAAAGGAACTGCTGTTGTTAAAGAAATAGCAGCCAGTACTACATTAAAATTAGCTGAAAGAACGCAAAATTGCCCATTCATTGTTTCTACAGATGGAAGCATTGATCAAGGAAACTTCAAGATCTTTCTTCTTGTTGTTAGAACTGTTGATCCATTATCATCATCAGAAACATCAGACATTCTCTCAATCCCTGTTTGTGAAGGCTCTGCAACAGGTGAAGAAATATTCAATCTGATACAGAATGAATTACAAGTTCATGACATTCCTTGGAAGAATTGCTTGGCTCTTGGGTCTGACAATGCACCTGTGATGTTTGGGAAGGACAGAAGAGTCTGGGTTTATGATTAAAGAGCAGCCCAATTTATATCTTTCAGGCTGTGTGTGTCACCTGATACATACAACGGCAGAAAAGGGTGCTGCATATCTGCCACTTAATGTTGACCAGCTTTTGATTGATGTATGTTATTATTTGGACAAACGTAAACAGCAAGCAGTCTTCAAAGATATGCAGATTCTGCATGATACACAAACAAATAAAATTCTAAAACATGTTTCAACTAGATGGCTAAGCATTGATAGGTGCTTACAGACTTTTGGACAACTGGGACCCTCGTCATGAATTTTTCAAAGAGCAAGAGAAGTCTGCATCATCCAGATCTTTAAAAGAAAGAGTAAGTAAGCTGAGACACACCTTCTCTTCTCCAACAAATCGCCTTGTTTGTCTTTTCTTGGTAGATGCTCTAAAACCATTGGATGATGTAAATACAGAGCTACAGTGCGATGCACCATTAATACATGTGCTAAAAAGATGTCTTGCAAAGCTTCTTAAACCCATTCTTTTGAAGTTTGTGAAGCCTTCAGCTATGCTTTATCAGTCTGTAACAGAAGTTCAGTTTGAAGTTGAGCACCATTGGAAAGATGATAAAGATACTTTGATTGGACAGCCAACAACAGACTTTATTGCTAGAAAAGATGAGGTTCACCTGAGAACAGAGGCTGCAAGATTTTTATGATGGGGCAAGAAAGTTTTTTGAAACATCAGCAAAATACATTAGAGACAAGTTGCCCCTAAAAGATGATTTATTAAAGCATGCTGAAATTTTGGATCCACCATTGCATCTAGATTTTGGATTATTTCTTTGAAAGATTTTCAGTATTATTACCGGAGGAAGTGACTGCAGCAGATGTGAAATTGGAAATGGCACAATATCAGTCCACAGATATTCAGTCATGTTTGAGAAATAGAATTGATGAAACCTGGGTTGCTATCAGCCAGTTGACGGATGATGGAACAGCGGTCTTCAATATATTGCCAAAAATAATGCTTTCATTAATGACAATAACTCGTTCATCTGCACACTGAGCGAGTTTTATCCCTAGTGAGAAAAAATTAAACAGAGTTCAGGAGTAAATTGAGTGCAGAGACTGTAGAGGCACTTGTAATTTCAAAATGTAGACCAGGGTCAGCTACAGACGGGATCTACACTGAAAATGAGCTGCAGGACCTGAAAAGTGCTTAAAACAGGCCTCTTAGGATGAATTGAGACTTGAATTTTGTATATTTGTATATATTGTAAATAGGTGGGTACTGGGTTTTATGCATAAATATTTATTATAAATATGCATTACTGGTATTTAATGATATTTTGAGAGAATTTATTATGTTTATTCACGCTAACATACTTATGTTCCTCATTTTCATGCTCTGTCTCTCATTTTTGGTGGTGGCATCCCTCAAAAACATTTTCTGGGGTAGGCATGTCTGTGATTCGCCTTCATTGGAGGGTTTAGTTTTCAGTTTTTGCTAAAACTTTCCATAAATTATGATTTTATGATAATCTGTGCTGACCTCACAGCCCCTGAATACGGATCCTAGTCCATGACACATGACTGGGTTAAACATGCTGGTATGAATAGTATTGAAGAGTTAAATGTGACAGTAAATCCAAGAAGTTTGATGTAAATTATGGCTATTTCAGCTTGCCGTGGAATCTTATTGTACAAATGTTTCATGCATTTTTTTTTAAATAATTGACCCAGAGAAAAGTTGATTTTTAATTTGACAGTTCAATTAAGATTACAAGTACCTGTTGTTGTATTGAGACAAATTTGTGTCTTGTCTGTGTGAAATGGCCCTGTAATTAGAGAAGTTAAGCTGCATATTGCTTTCAGTTTCTTGTCTCTATCACAGTGTGCTATGTTATAAAGAAGATGGAATTCAGCTTATGGCTGTTGGACATTTGTTTGGTAAAGATCATACCACTTTTGTCCATAGCTGGTACAAGTTTTTCCATTATCAGGGAACTAAAAGAAGCCTGAAGATTAAATTATGAAAAATAATTGTAATTTTATGCTTACAATAGAGATTTTATAGGGTTTAGCTAATGTTCAGTATACTAATTATTGAATGAACATTTTCAATTTACACATTTTAAGAAATAAGATATAAATTAAAAGTAGACATTTAGTAAATACACATGTTGACATAGGTTTATACATTAGATACACATGTTGACATAGGTTAATACATTAGACAGCCACATTTTGATCTGCTACTTATTCATAGATAAAATAGTAATGATTTAGTTCTTTAATATGATGCACATTTCTTGTTTTCTCTCATAGCATAAATACAACATTACCTGTAGCTATGTGTCTTGTAGTGTGTAGTGTGTGAACACATTAATCCTTCTTAAACATCATGATTCCTTTGTCTGTTATTTTATCGTTATGTTTCTTTATCAATATGCCCATCTTGAGATCTTGGCTTGAGTTGATTTGTCCATATGTATGTCTGTCTATAATAAATTTATTATACATATGTGAATAATGATTATTTGTAATATGCCTTTTCCCACCTCAGAATTTCAGCTGTGATTCCATGTCTGTGATTTCTTGATTCTTTGTGTTTATATATACAGAGATCCTGAAATTCTAATGGCACTGGTGGCCATATATTTGTGAAATTTAATATAATCACATTCAAGGGAAATGTAACAAGTTGTGATAAAAAAAGAAAACTTGGAGAAACCTAATTATTAAATGTACTGGAAAATGCATTATTTTTGGTTCTGAATTTGTTGCTGCTTCAGTAATAGTATCTTCCTTCTATGATTTACTAGTTTTCTTTCAGACTAATTATTTATAAAACAATTTGTTTTTCTCAGAAAACTGTAGTAAAATTTCTCCCAACAAAAGTATTTTATCAGTCTACTGTCTTTTATACTAATTATTGATTGTCAACAAGCTGACATACTACCTTGAAAACTCCTAATTAATATGCAAATATTTGTGGTAAATTCGGATGGTGAAGTTTTATTTGATCACTCCAAGTAAGTCTTGGAGGATGACAGTTAATGTTTGTTGTTGTTACTTGTATATTATTTTTTTCTTAACTTTGACATTGGCTTATAGTTGGTTCATATTAAGAGAAACTTTTGTGTAAAGAAGCGGGTGGAACTAGTGACATGCACATGCATGCACACTATTACACACACACACACACAGAGAGTCAAACTTATCTTAACGGTCACCTTTATTCAGTGGTCACCTGTTCACAACAGCCATTCTAATTTCCCATCAGCAAATTTCCTATATAAATGTCATGTATGTAATAGTCACCTGCATTTCACTGTCAGCAGCCAAGTGTTTCTTAACCAACAGTAGTTTCTTCCTGCCTGGAGCGGTCACTAGATCATATCTACATTGACCATTCAGTCCATTAAAACTGAATTCTTGCTTCATGAGGAAGGCTTTGTTTAAATAAAAGAATCCTGTCAATTGATGTTCAGACATTTCTTACCTCTCTTTTTCTTGTAACTTCAGTCACCTTAATTGTGCATAAAGGTGTAAATCTGTCAAATTCAGAAGTGAGGCAGTTTTTTCATTAAGGTAGAGTGTCAAAGCAATTCATTTGCTGATAGTGAGAAAAGTACTTTTGTTATCACAGCAGATATGGAAGTTCACCTTTTATGCCAGTGTGGAAGGTATAGTTAGATTTCTCTATCTATTTTTTTGTGTGAATTAAAGCTTTGTCTGAAAAAAATTTCATCTTTGAGAAGAGATACAAGTTGCATCCCATTTTGTTAGGATCAGAGGTCATTCAATCTCTAAAGGCAGTTGAAGTTTCCATTTCTGGGTCATAATAAAAAGCCATATACAGTGTCTTTTGATTTTCTGTTCATCACCAGTTTATAACATAAACATAATGTCTTTTGATCTTGGTGAGATGATCAACTGACTAATCCAGTTATTGTTTTTATATGTGGAACAAACTAAGATTATTGTATATTTTTAAGTAAGTGATGACTTCATTTATAGGATGGACTAAAGTGGAACATAAATTTGGGAGAGAACAACATATACCCATTATTCTGATTTTATTTTACAGTGCACATAAAACAATCTTGATAATAATAATAATAATAATAATAATAATTGGTGCATATTTTTTCAAGACCAATTTTAAAAGGCAAACGTATACAGTAGTCACCTGTGTGCAACAGCCAGTGCCTTTTCAATGTGAGTGGCTGCTATTGACAAATTTGACCCCCCCCCCATGTTGTGTATATTTTATTTGAGTGATGACCTCACAGACTTTGTATTTCAACACATTTCACATAATCCTTTCTACATAATCATATGTTGGTGCACAGGTCTAACCCTTTATTTTCTACAGTATTTCTATATTCTGAACACTTTATAAGTACATGACATCTTTAACAACCTGCCCTCAGAAGAAATATTCAAAAAGGGAAAATGTTTTCCACAAAATAACTCAACTGGAGTGCAACAAACCATGGCCAAATTCTGTGGATGAATTGCATTTGATCCATGAAAGGAACCATTAAATTTTGGGGATAGTGGGTCATTAAGAGCAAATAAAAATTTCTGCAAAATTAACTTGGCATGGCAGGCATATAATATCCTGTTTATTTTACTTGTGTTGAATTTTGTTATCCATTTTTCACTTTTTTCGTACTTAGACTGTTTTGTCAAGCACAATGAAAACAGAAACTGCTTGACTGATGCTAAGTAATTTTTGTTTGCGTCTTGATACACGTGTGCATATGACAGTATTCATTGTTGCACCTTGAGAGTGTGATAGCAAGTTTCTTACAATTAGAGTCCCTATTTCCTCAAAATAATGCCCCAGTGCACTCCTTGGGTGCTCTTCTGTCCATTACTTGTAAGTAATTGTTATTTGTTCCTCTGAAATTTCTTGTGTTCCCTAGATTGGAGAGCAAGGGCACACATTGTCTTTAGACAGTGGATCCTAGTTGCATTTCTAATTGGGTGCCATTTAATTAATTTTTCCAGTTTTATTTTTTTCCTTTACTTTGTACATACTCTTGTTTTGTTGTCAGTTAACTTGTTTAACAACACAAATATGGTGTTGATTTGTCATGGTCATAGAATAGTAACATTGTGTAGATATTGTTAGAAAATCTGAAGCTTGTATCCTCTGCAATTTCAGTGTTTTCCTCACATTTATTTTATAAATGGTATAAAATCTGTATGTCAGTTGATGTGAGATGATTGTATGCAGGTTTGTCATTGTGATAATATCCTATATTGCCCTCCAGGATTATCCTGTTTCAAGGTCATTTGAACCCTAATGTTTAGACTCCAAGGTTATTGGATTCTATTATTAGTTTGTTTATCCATTTTGTAGCACATTGTAATGTAGACTATTCTTACAACAGCTGGATAATAGAGCATTCATCTTCACACATATACCATATATACACACTTGCAACTCCTGTCAAGTTGCAAACAACAAGGATCCTGACCTGCCGTATCATAATACACCTTCAGATTAGAGTCTGTTTTATTTGTTCTACTAATTACTCCTTATTAACTGTACAGAACCAGGTCTTCTGGTGCATTATGTGCCTGCAGATCTTGGTCTGTGCCGTTTGCAGTTGGATTGATGAGTATATATGGTACATTCAGATGGACCTGTCAGTGAGGTTGAATTCAATTTGGAATATACTAGACCCAGATATTATATGCATTTGTTCTGTAATATTAAATGTGGTCTAGGATGAAGACTCTTAAGTCCCAGACAAACAGTAATGAATCAGGTTTTCCAATATATCCTGCAGCAGCAGTTCTTTTCCATATATTGTCTTTGACTAGATCCTCCTATTGAGTGTTTTTTGTGGTGCACAAATGGTGAACATCAGTTCTCCAGTAACATAAAGTCAGCAATGTAAAGAACTGCAGCACAAGCTGCCTCCACCACTACAACTACTGTAAAACTTCTGCTAAGGCATACATAACTTTCTATATGCTTTTTTCATGACTGATTAATTTTTCTGTAAATTGACTGCTAAAGTGATGTGCTATCCCATTAGGATGAGTGACAATTAGGCCCTTGAGGCCAAAACTCTTCATTGGTTTAAAATAGGCACAAACTAAAATACACCCACAGCCATATTTCATCTCCAGTCTTTGAGAAATTATTTTGCTATCTCTAAAAATAGTAAACTGAAGATATGGGGATATTTTTTTTTCAGTCTTTATTGTCTTCTTTATGACCATTCTTCTGACAGTTCATTCTGTGTTGGGCTAAATTTCAGAAGTTGTCTCTAAAATATTAAAAACTTGAGCACTTGAACTTGTTTTGAGAGTGCAGCATCTAATGTGGAAACCTAGATTTGGAAATGTAACTGATCTTTTGAGTGATAACTTTTCAGCAGTAGGAATCAGTAATATGAAATGTTGAATACCTGTTCATATCCTTTACATACACATTTGTGGTTTTGAAATCACACACTTTTAGAAATTAAATATTCTGAAGAAAGCATACGAAATCAAGGATGAAATAGTCTCGATACATAAATTTTATAATGAAGCAACCTTGCATGAAAGTAGATTCAAATATGGTTGTAAATATATGGTGAAGCAAGAATTTATTGTGTGCTGTTGAACTTTGCCAATCGAAACCCAGGTTAATTTTGCAGCCTTTTTTATTTATGGTAAAAAGCTTTTTTTTCCCTGTTGGCTATCAGCAGTTTTCTATGATCTTAATTTACAGTATGTTTTTACATTCAGAATGTAAAATTAAATCACATGTAAAAGAAATTCTGCAGTTTCAAAAATGGTCTTTTATCTTTGTTTACTGTACTAATCCATTTAAAACATTTTCATGATCTTGCTGGATTTTGTTTCCATCAATTTTAAAATTGCTGTTGCACTTATAATATAATTCCTCATTTCAGAGTGGCTTTACACCGCTACACATTGCAGCTCACTATGGTAACGTCAATGTGGCAACTCTTCTTATCCAGAAAGGAGCAGACGTCAATTTCCATGCAAAGGTAACTTGATAGAATCAAGACTTTTGTTGAGCCTGGAGTTGGATGGTCGTGAAACATTGACATCACTTTTCCATTAATGATGTGGTGGTACTATGAATTATTTATTTTTTGTGGGTATCAATTTTTTGTGGTGTTTATAAAAGTAACAAATTCATACTTATATTCATTACATTAGGGAAGTGGTCCTATTCTTTCCAGGGAACAGTTGTGTATTTGATTCTTATTGTTGTAGGGTTTTTTTTGTAGCCACCATAGTATCAGCAAATATTGACATCCCACAAAAACTAGTGAATTTACAGTATTAGTGTTAATGCAGATGTTGTTGATGTTAAAATTGTGTATTACAATTTTATGTTAAGGTTTTGAAAGGTATGTAACAGTTTGGGCACATCACTGCATGGTTTGCAGTCAAGACACCATATTATTTGAAACCCTTAAGTTTTAGTTTTTGAAAGGCATTTACACTGTGGGTACATCATAGCAAGATTTGCAGTAAAGACATCATATTCTTTGAAATTCTTATGTTTCAGTTTTTGAAAGGCATTTTCAGTTTTGATAAGTAATCAGTTCATTTTGCCTGATGAAACACTGACATTTGATTGTCCTGTTTTCAGAAAAGTGTATAAACATAGCTTGCTTTAGTTTAGCATTTTATGGCACAGTAACACAGTTAGGTTATTTAGGTCTGATACAATTTGAATGAACTGCCTTGCCTATGTACACACCACAGTTTGAATGAACTGCCTTGCTATACACGTACAGTTTGAATGAACTGCCTTGCCTATGTACACACCACAGTTTGAATGAACTGCCTTGCCTATGTACACATACAATTTGAATGAACTGCCTTGCCTATGTACACATACAATTTGAATGAACTGCCTTGCCTATGTACACACCACAGTTTGAATGAACTGCCTTGCCTATGTACACATACAATTTGAATGAACTGCCTTGCCTATGTACACATACAATTTGAATGAACTGCCTTGCCTATGTACACATACGGTTTGAATGAACTTCCTTGCCTATGTACACACCACAGTAGCTGACCTGGGCTGATCTGATGTACAATTAGATCCATCACTCATTTGGTTATGAGTTGGTCATACTAGCCACTGTGCCATAACAGCTGCTAACACATTAATTTTTCCTCTTACAGCATGTGGGAAAATGCATTTCCATTCTGGATGTGGTTTCTTTTTAAATTTACTCATTACTCATTATTAACTAATTTATACCCTCAACTCATTATCTCCTCCCCCTCCTCAGATTTTTCTTTTGAAAATAATAACAGTTTGATTATTTGCTAAATCTTAAATTTTTAAGAAATGTAGTTCCTCACATTATTTTGCAACCTTGAAAGTAAGTTACACCAGCAGACATCAGCAACTAAAAGGTAAAACTATGCAGACAATAACACAATTCCTTACGTCACTTACCAGATATGTTGTTTTTGATTTAAATAAATCGTTATCCGAAAAGTTTTCTTGCCTTTGACAATTTTAATTGTCACTTGTGTCATTGTAGCTGAAAATATTATGCTTGTACCTTTTATTATGTCTGTATGTATATGGTAATATTAAAATCTGAGAGGGGTTATGAAATATCATGTTATTGATGTGATGTAATAAATAGATGCTCATGCATTGTAAAATATACATTCCAGTTTATAATTGATTTTAAAGTCAAGAATGATCTGTACTGGCATCACAATTATATTTAATACAACATTTTTACAGAACAACATCACCCCGCTGCATGTGGCTGCTAGATGGGGGAAAGCCAACATGGTGACACTTCTTCTTGACAATAAAGCTGTCATTGATGAAAAAACTAAGGTAAATCCAATAAAGCATTACATAGCTATATCCATTTATTGTCCCACTCTTTTCAGAGATTGACTACTGCACTGAGACTTATAACTGAAACTCCTCTCTCCTTTTCCTTCTGGTATTTAATATAAAGAATGTCATGATGTTTCCATTCAGAGACTGTTGGGATAATAATGTGCATTTGAATTAAATAAAGATAGATACAAAGTAGAGACTAACAATAAAAAACCTTAGATTGTTGAAAAATGACAGCAGAGAGAATCAGTTGAGGAAAAAATAAGTTTCTTGACAGTTATCTGATACTGAACCTCTAAAATTGTAGTGTTTCATGCTTTATGGGTGGGAGCAGTAGTTAACTTAAATGTTTTTGTTGAGCCCACATTTGTTCACAGTGGTAGATATAGATCACTTTTTCTGACAGCGTTGACTTTGTCATTTGTTTAGTTAAGGTCTTTAAGTTATATTTTAGCTTGGTTTCAGCATGCAGGTCCTGGCCTTCATATTGGTGCTAGCTTTAGTAGCAGGACAGTGGTTTCCATAACATGGATTGTTTCTTTCATTGGAAATTGTCCAGATTTGGATAGTCTACCCAGCTTAAAAATATTAATTGATTCTTGAGTTTCTGGCAAGTATGCACTTATCTATATTAGAGGATAGTAGAAGGTTGGGTCAATAGAGGGGGAGATATGGGTAACATGAAGTGAGAAAATGATGGAGATCTTTTGCTTTATGCTAGATTCTAGTCTTGGTATACACTGCTTTAGTGTCTACAGGTCCACTTACATCTTTTTTTAAGAAATGGGAAAGAGATATCTGTGCACAGTTGATGTGTAAGTTTAATTGTGCTGCTGTTCTCGACTTGAGGATGGATTAATTTCCATTTTGAAACCTGTGAAAACTGTTGTACTTGAGTTAAGGAGGGTTTCTTGTGTGTATTGATGCTTGATTGCATAAACAATGATATAGTAAATACCTTTCATGTATGTTTCCAGGATGGCCTGACACCCCTCCACTGTGCAGCAAGAAGTGGCCATGAAAATGTGGTAGATCTACTCCTGGAACGTGGAGCCCCATATCAGTCCAAGACCAAGGTAAGACAGTAACCTCATCAGGTTGTGTCTTTGATAATTCTTCTGCTTTGTGACTTATTTTCAATCATTATGTTCTGGAAAAAAACAAAGAACAAATCATCATATATAGTAGCACATGGGGTTACCTGAATTTGACATACAGTAGCCCAAATCCATAACTTTGGTAAATCCTGGGCTTCCTGAATTCAGTATATGGTAGCCCAAATCCAGCCTTCTTGTAGAACCTGGATTTCGCCACACCCTGCCTTGGTAATACTGTATTTATATGTGTACATAATACGCTGGGCTACCTGGATTCAGCATATAGTAGCCCAAAAACCAGCATTCTGTTTCAGTTTTGGATTTGTTGCACCCTGCCTATTACATACATACTGTATTCATCTGTGTGCATGATACACTTGGGGCTACTTGAATTCAGCATATGGTATTCCAAATCCAGCATTCTGGTAAACTCTGGGTGCCCATATATACATAGGCACATCCTATACACAATATACCTGAATTTAGCATATGGTTGCCCAAACCCAGCATTCTAGTATTTAAAGGATGCCATTATATGCATAGGTACATAATGTATTCACCTGTGATCATTACACAATAGAATATACTGGACACCCAATATTTCCAGTCAGATTGGATCAGGTAATTCTATAATGCAACATTAATGTTAAAAATCCTACATTTCAGAATCGTTTTTTTTTTTTTGTTGCCTTGCAGCACTTGGTACATGTATATGTGTCATACAGACTGAAGCTAGTGTAAAAGTTATAACTCATTAGAGCATTTATTTTGGGGAGTGTATGAAGAAAAAGAGCAAGAAACTTTACAGTATGTATGCTTCATTTATACATATGTGCTTCGACTTTGTCTTCACAAAACTGCAGTATATTGAAGGATCCCTTTATTTTCCATTGTATGAACAGATAGTCATCTGCATCCTGTTAATGACTTTGATCATTCAGAATAATTTAGGTTCAAGAATATCTTCAGTGTTATGGTAAGTCAAATAAATTTAAATGCTTCTTGTAAGTTCATTCTGTTCTTATTAATAGGATTCGACTGCCCTACTGGAAATGTTGGATAAACCCAAACTGTTGGATATATGCATTTCAATTAAATTGACATTTATTAGGTTTTCTTACACAGTGAGGTGTTATTCTAGTGCATGAAAATGTCCAGATTACTATATTGGAAGCTTTGAAAAAAATTTCCCACAGAAACTTTGCAGACAACAAAATCAGAGCAGGGTTGAGTGTTGCAAAAAGTCAAATGACTTCAAATTAAGTTTCAAAACCCCCCCCCCCCAAAAAAAACAGATTTCTCACATGAATTAGACTGTTTCCAATCCCTACTTCCTAATGGCACAATGGTGCCTACCTGTATAAAAACCAGTCTAAGAGCTTTGAGTAGGTGAATAATTTCTTTTATATACAAATGAAAAATAATTGAAGAACGACAAAACTAAAATCTGGATATTCCAAATAACGCAATAACCAGGCCTTTGTACAGGCTGAGAATATTCATGTGCCATGGAACAAAGCTTCGTGGAGTCCTGTGATGTCAGAATAGAATCATGCACATGACATCAAAGGAGTTGGTCAACTGTGCTCAGTTCCAAGGCTTTTCCTATTTCCTATTTCCATGGAAGGATAAGTATGATAAAAGAAATTTGAGTGTCCATAAGTCAATAATATATATTGTATTTTAGAATGGACTGACTCCATTGCACGTAGCAGCCCAGGGTGACCACATGGACTGTGCCAGATTGCTTCTCTACCATAAGGCACCAGTGGATGATGTCACTGTGGACTATCTGACACCCCTTCATGTTGCGGCTCACTGTGGAAATGTCAAAACTGCAAAGCTGCTTCTTGATAGAAAATGTGATGCCAATGCCAGAGCTCTGGTAAGGAAAAAGATGAGAACATTTTCAAATGAAAACATTTATTTGTGTCAGATATTAACCTTTTATAAATTGCATATTGCAGAAAATCTATTATTTTATTGTATGTTGATAATGTTAAAAAGTTTTGTAAAAAAATTATTTCGATGAAAGTTCTTTGGTTAAACATACTATTGTGTACTAGAATGTTGGAAAATGACAGTAATTGTTAGCATTATTGAAAGAATAACATAACCTTTATTGTAAGAAAAAAGTACGCAGACATATCATTGTACAAGAAAAATGAGACCTCTGTGAAAAATAACCAAAGAGGCAAAGACTTAATAACATGTTCTCAAATGAACTGCTTATATGGAATTTGTTATTTAAGTGATATATAACTTTGAAATAATATCTTACAGAATGGTTTCACCCCTCTGCATATAGCCTGCAAGAAGAACCGCATTAAGGTGGTGGAGCTTCTCCTTAAGTATGGGGCTTCTATTGAGGCAACAACAGAGGTACGCCTGACTTGAGAATATAATTTACACATGCCTAACTATGAAAGACTGGGAGTCAGGGTATACATTTTTCACTGCTTATGATGAATCATCCATAATACTGGCTGTAATTGTCAGTGCACTATCAGAACAATGTAATATATCAGTTCTTGTTTTACCCTCACCTTAACCTTCAGGTTAACAAGTATGGAAATGGCAAGCAATCAGAGTAAATCTGTATTCAACTCCGCTATTTAAATAAAGAAAATCAATAATTTCTGTGACCATTTCCTGGTTGTTTCAGTCAGTATCCATGCATCACTGGGTGGAATTTATTTGATCTTTCTGACCTCAATGATGGAATTGCTTTATTTTTTAATGCAATTATTCCATGTAATTTATCTTTCATTATTAAAACATACATGTAAAGGGAGGTAAATAGAAGGGGATCAGTTGTAGTAATGCAATATGTATTAAACAGTGATTTGATTTCTTTTTTTTCTTCCTGTTACAGTATATTTGCTAAACCAATAATGTAGCTTATTTTTTCATGTCTTCAAAATTAATAAATGCAATATAATTTCTTGATACTAAGGGTTGCTTATTTAATTTTGCAGTCTGGATTGTCTCCCCTACATGTGGCATCTTTCATGGGGCACATGAACATTGCAATCTACTTGATCCAGCACAATGCCAACCCTGACTATCCAACTGTGCGTGGCGAGACAGCCCTACATCTGGCTGCACGTGCACAGCAGACAGATATTATACGTATTCTTCTCCGCAATGGCGCCAGTGTGGATGCCAAGGCTAGAGTAAGTTTGAGATGATCTAATGTTGACTTCTGTATTAGTTCCATGCTAAATCAAGCTTTAACATTTTACATATATCCATACTTCGACTATATATGAGGGAATAATCATTTTCCAATCACAGCGGCTTGTTGCTTCTTATAAAATGAGTACCGACAGCACATTTGATTTGCAGAACCTGGATGCTGAACAAGGTTTTGTATGGTAGAATTTTTTTTTATATCAGTGTAGTCTGGGATGCCCCACTGAAAATTGGGCAGACAAGTTTATTGCATGGCCTTCTGATTTTTATACCTATAAATATGGGAATTTTTTCCATATTATGATAAAAAATAAGATCTCATCAAGGAGTCTCAGATGCAGCCATATTTTTAATTGGTTATTGTATGAAATTTGTCTCTGTATGCAGATAATTGATTTATTTTCATTCTCCAATATCTGTCACTGAAGAGATATAAATAATTCAGATTTATAGCTTGGTAGTGAATGATTTGTGGTAGAAGTATCTCAAACACTGATTGTTTAGAAAATGAGATTGGAAGTTTTTTTGGCAGGATGCTTTCCTCTACACACAAACTCTCATTGTGGATAAATTTGACAATTTTTGATAATTTTAAAGTTAGTATGCTGGTGTCTAAGCTTGACACTTTTTTATGAAGAACAAGAGGTGTAGCATGATAAAATGTCTCTAATATTTAACTGAGTCAGAAAAATAATGTCAGAAGAGTCACAGCAGCAGCCACTGTAATATCAGAAATATTTGTGTGAGATTGAACTTTTTTGTTTTGATGTTAATGATTGTCCTTCAGATTAAATCAGGCATGAAGAACTGTTTTGTATTGGGTGTTTGGTTAAAAAGTGTGATGCACAAAATTGTATCATCACAAAATTGTTTATATCCAGACCACAAAAATTGCATCCTCACCAATATTTCTGATTTTACAGTATGTATGCATGCAGTGTATGTATGTATGCATGCAATTGATGCAGTGGATGAATGGTATCTTGACAAACCAATCAGTTGGGCAAGTCAGGGAAATTAGCTGTCCATTTGATGATCTTGACAAACCAGTCATCAGATGGACAAGTATGGGAAATTGTCTAGGCATATTTTGTGATCTTGACAAACCAATTGGATGGACAAGTTTGGGAAATTGTCCAGCCATATTGTAATCTTGAAAAACCAATCAGATGGACAAGTCGGGGAAATTGTCTAGTCATATTATGATCCTGGCAAACCGATTTGATGGACAAGTCTGGGATATTATCCTGTTCTGAAAGCTAGAACTTGATACCTTTAATGCTTATGGTTCTTGTCTATTCTTATGGTCTTCTGTTGTCAGTGATGTCAATGAAAGGGTTATTAACCATATACATTTCTGGTCACTATTATTTTGTTCATGTCTATATTTTCATGCTACTATGTATTGTGAAGACTCAGTCTAATAAGGTCTTCTGTGTCCACATTTTGTTGCTACTGTGTATTGTGAAGACTCAGTCTAATAAGGTCTTCTTTGTCCACATTTTGGTGCTACTGTGTATTGTGAAGACTCAGTCTAATCAGGTCTTCTTTGTCCACATTTTGGTGCTACTGTGTATTGTGAAGACTCAATCTAATCATGTCTTCTGTGTCCACATTTTGGTGCTACTGTGTATTGTGAAGACTCAGTCTAATAACGTCTTCTGTGTCCACATTTTGGTGCTACTGTGTATTGTGAAGACTCAGTCTAATAAGGTCTTTTGTGTCCACATTTTGGTGCTACTGTGTATTGTGAAGACTCAGTCTAATAAGGTCTTCTGTGTCCACATTTTGGTGCTACTGTGTATTGTGAAGACTCAATCTGATCATGTCTTCTGTGTCCACATTTTGGTGCTATTGTGTATTGTGAAGACTCAGTCTAATTAGGATATTTTGTTCCAGCAAATCAGTACATATCAAAGATTATTAACAGTCGTATGATGTCTTTCAGTTATGAGATCTAATGTTATTCCTTTTCCATTCATTTGTTGTAAATGTAATGTATATCAGAGAAAAATCATCATGTATGGAATCAAACTGAGTGGAATGACTGTCAAAAACTTGCCATCTATCTTCAAGGAGTACATTCGTCAATTCCCAGTTCACCAACTGAAGAATCAAATTAGGCAAGTCAGACTCGACAGCATTCCAAGTACTTTCTAAATTTTAGGTTGCCATGTCCAAATAATTTTATTTCCCTAACAGGGATTTACAAATTTGAAAATTGAACTTGCCCCTGGGATATTTGAGCTTGCCTCAAACATAATATCCCTACATGATAAATAAGATGAAATAAAAATATGGGGTATTTCAAGTTTATAGCATTATATTTATTTTAACTTTTGTGTGCTTTTTATCTTTCTTTGCACCTTTAAATCATATGCTAATAACGTTATAAAAAATGAGATATGTAGATAAGAAAGGGTTAGAATGCAGATGTAGTTAGAACAGCATAAACAGACATGTACATGTATATTGACAAATAAATGGATAAGTAGAAAATATTTTGGAAATAGCTAGATTTTGAGAGAGAGAAAGAAAGCATCAAAATATTTTACAAGCTGACATTTGAGATTGAGAGTACTTGTTTCAGCAAGCTAAATTTTGATATTGAGAACACTTATTTTATCCATTTAATGTTTACCAGGCGGTAAAGTATGTATTGCTCTCGTGTAATTGTCACATAAAAGATCATAAAAACACCACTTGTGGGTGCCACATTTTCAATACACTGATCACACTTTGAACAAAATGTGCCTGGTGATGAATCATTAGACATGTGTGCCTTTTATTTCAAAACACTCCTGTCAGATAAATCTTGCATGTTATAATATTAACAGTTAACACCTATTCACCTTAAATCAGCAACATGCATCAAAACAGTTTTGACAAGCTGATTCTTTGGAGTTGGCAAGCACACAAACTGCCCAAGGCCAGGTTAGGACCTGAAAGTTGATGAATCCCAGATACATTCAAATGTTGCAATTAAAATATAATTTAATATTTAAAATATAAATATTTATTCCTTGTTTGTCAAAGCGTGCTTTAAATAGTAAATATTCACATTATCACATCTGTAAGAGAAAATGCGAGACTGACCTTGACATTGGAATGCAAGATGGAAATGACATACAATAGATGAAAAATACTGGCCATTTGAGTCATAGATGAATGCACATGGTTTGTACCGGCCCTTACATATTGGAAATATGCTTACTTTTTATTAAATCTTAATAAGGCCAGAAAAAGTGCTTACTTTTAAAAAAAAAGGAAAATTCATTAAAAACTTTTTACTTTTTATCTTTCTAATGTTTTCATGAGTATTGTCAGCTTCATTGTGACAGTTACTAACAGATTTTTTGTTTATTGAATGATAAAAAAGAACTCAATGGAAACTGGAAGTCAGTATACCAGTTGGCAAACCTTGAAAGAATTTGTGGAC
This sequence comes from Megalonaias nervosa, assembly GCA_016617855.1. Lineage (NCBI taxonomy): Eukaryota > Metazoa > Mollusca > Bivalvia > Unionida > Unionidae > Megalonaias > Megalonaias nervosa. Next base: position 358,606 of record JAECUM010000027.1, read on the forward strand.
TCTTTCAGTGTGGAGGTACAGAATTGGCCGAGTTGTGACAATGGATCAGTGTGCAGTATAAACATTACAAAATCACACTAGATAATTTGCAAGATCACAGGTCATTAAATCACGTGAACTAGTTGGAGTCTTGGTCTTCATTGCGGGAATATTTGTGTTTTAGACACTAGAGTCGATTTTATGTTTCTGCATTTGTGAAAATGCCAGGTTCTTGTTCCTTCAGTTTGTTATGGCTAGAAAAGTTGGAATGGTGATCATGGTTACAATTGGTTAAATTGTTGTAAATATTGAAAAATTAAATGACTGGTCATTGTTATGATTGTGTATTTTATTTTCAAGTCAAAATGAGGGACCGCTCCAGTGGCCTAACTGATTACATCGTCTGCCTCGGATGCAGGAGGTTGCGGGTTCCAACCCTGGCCGAGTCATACCAAAGACTTATAAAAATGGTACTAGCTGCTGCCTCGCTAAGCACTCAACATTAAGAATTTAGTGTTAGGACTGGTCTGCCTGGTATCAGGATAATGTGACTGGCTGGGGCATGATGCTACTTGTCTGCAGCATGATGCCCCAGTGCTAGACATCGCTATAAACTGCCACACTGCAGACATTGTAGCGATATGACTGGAAAATTGTTAATGCTACATTAAAAATCCAAATCGGACTCACACGCTTACACAAATTTCCACGACCATATCAAACGCTCAAGTTTACGGCAAATAAAACTATTGAGAGATGGTTTTTTCTTCGCAGTAAGAAATTGTCAAAAAAAAGCAAAATAAGTTATAACTTAAAATGTACATATCTCAACTTTTCAAAAGTTTGCCAAATAAAATGCGATGAGATTCAGAGGCGTATTATTATCATAAATTAAGTAATGATGATTTTTCATGCAGGTAATGCGTTGCCGTTGTGTAATGTTAGTTAATAGTACATTCCTGGAATTTTAAAAATATCTTTTCTAAATACACAAGAGTATTAGTTTTGACATCGTGTATTGTTGCTTTGTTCTTTTACAGTTCAAATGAATTTATGGTGTTACGTATTGGCTCATTCAAAAGTAACAAAACAAAAGAGTGAAGACAACAAGCTTTGTAAGTTTTAACAAAAATAATTTATTTCCCTAGAAAACATGGTGAAAAGGTGAAAATATGAAATAGGACTTACGGTTTGTGAAGAAAATCCAAACATTTATCCTAGTACTGAAAAAATACAAGTCCTATCACTAAGTAATTTTAACTGAATGCAGGTTCAAATCTTGATGACGTTCCAAGATGGAGGACGATGACGTCAAATGAAGTCTTTACACAAATGTCCAGAGTTTTACATTGAACCACAATTTGTACTGTACTATTCCAGTTTAGAATGAATTTCACTGAATGTCTTTGTCCTAAACCACTTGTATAGTTCTCCAGGGAAAAATAAATTACTATTTAAAAAGGAGATGAACTCCTATAGCTTTCATCTATAACAAGACACATCTCGAGCTCTACAGATGTAAAGAAGAATAAACTCTTTCCAGCATAAGAAAAATAATACCTTCTTCTCAAGGTATAAGAACAACTCTGACTGTTTCACAGGGACCTAAGTGTTTAAAAACCTAACTAAGACGTCATTTCATGCACACGCACGAAGAACATGTGGTTATTTCATCATCTAACAATCGCAGTACACGATGTAATCACATATGCTTAGGAAATGACCTTGGCCACAACCATTTGTTTGCGCTGGTTGTTTATCCAGTCGGCAATCTAAAAAATAATGCTTATGCAAGCCGAGAGTCATATTTACGTTCTAAATAAACACGATGTTTCTTTCAAAAATATCAGATCCCGTGAACATAATCATCATCATAATAAAATATAATGATACAAATTGAAATTAAAAAGAACTTAAATTTTAACGCACAAGTAATTAAACTACATGGTCGTAACAAGGTTATATTAATGAAAAAGTCTTAAAATATTTTGATATTGATAATTTGTTTTCAGATTAAATGAAATGGAAAGATAGATTTTATTGTTAAAGCAAACTGTTTTATTAGGAGTGAAGAAGAAAAGCAAAATAGCAAAATCCTCGCACTGAGCTTGAAAGGGAACTTGAGAGACGGCTCCAACAGCTCAAACACTGACATTTCAAAGGCCATTTGCGTATCATTGCAAATACTTGTTTGAATAGTGTACTGCATATTCATAATGGACTACTTTAAGTTGTGTTTCTGGATTAATGTTAATGAATATTTCATTACTGCGAGTTTAAGAAGCCATTTTGTATAGCTTATTCACCTTTTCCTGTTAATTAATGGTCATACTTAATTCAGTGTTTGGTATTCAGTGTTTGGTCCTTACATTCAGGACATTTTTCCTTATAAAGTCCTCACAAAGTCGTTACCCAGTGTTTCTGTAACAAGATGTGAACCATGAATGCAGTACATGTAAACACTAAATAAAGGTGCTGATATATGTCCTGTGGTGAGATGACAGGATTAAAAACTTATAGAACAAACAGCATTTAAAATGTTAACACAACCCTTTCTCCTCTCTCACTTTCTCAATTTTTTTTTACTTGCCCATAGGCAGGTACCATGGAAACATAAGCTTGCTTGAGCCAAATTTGAGCTTGTCCTGAGAGTTGGGCAAGTGAATTCATAAATCCTTGCATAAGATTTGAGAACAGAAGTCAGTTCAGTGGGTAATTCATTGTAGAAGACGACAAAAAGTGAAGGCAAATTAAAATTAATAATACAGCAAGCACAGGTTAGTTTGAATTGTGCACACATTTCTCTGACCAAAAAATCAACAGTAGTCATCAGCTGCAACTTCAAGTCAGCCATTAAAATGTAGTCTCTAAACGATTGCTACATATTGCCTGGCCTTGTTTGATTCACTAATAAAAAACCCTTTCCTTTTATTTTGATTCACTGATAAAAGACCCTTTCCCTTTTTTTTTGATTCACTGATAAAAGACCCTTTCCCATTATTTTGATTCACTGATGAAAGACCCTTTCCCTTTATTTTGATTCACTGATAAAAGACCCTTTCCCTTTATTTTGATTCACTGATTAAAAGCCCTTTCCCTTTATTTTGATTCACTGATAAGAGACCCTTTTGTTTTATTTAGATTCACTGATAAAAGACCCTTTCCCTTTATTTTGATTCACTGATAAAAGACCCTTTCCTTTTATTTTGATTCACTGATAAGAGACCCTTTCCGTTTATTTGATTCACTGATAAAAGACCCTTTCCCTTTATTTTGATTCACTGATAAAAGACCCTTTCCCTTTATTTTGATTCACTGATAAAAGACCCTTTCCTTTTATTTTGATTCACTGATTAAAGACCCTTTCCCTTTATTTTGATTCACTGATAAGAGACCCTTTCCTTTTATTTTGATTCACTGATAAAAGACCCTTTCCCTTTATTTTGTTTCACTGATAAGAGACCGTTTCCTTTTATTTTGATTCATTGATAAAAGTCCCTTTCCTTTTATTTTGATTCACTGATAAGAGACCCTTTCCTTTTATTTTGATTCACTGATAAAAGATTCTTTCCTTTAATTGCTTCTAACAATAGTTTATATTATATTATTTAAGCTGTCAGCATATTTGGGTTTAAGATAGTCAGACTGACTGTAATGTTATTGCTGACTGCAAATTTTCCTTATTTTTTTCCATGCCCATATAGTCATGTATTAAACTGGTTAAATATCCGCACATGCCAGTAAGTGTTTTTATAGGCTGTAGGCTGGAATTGTCACATGTATAAATTGTCCCTTTAGAAACTGGCAGTCTCACTATTGAAATGATTTATACTGTGAATTAAGTTGCATGTGCTTATAGTTTATGATTGTAATTAGAGTGTTGATGCCATTTTGTACTAGATGATTCTTCAGGTGGCCAGAAGGGGACCAATTGGCATTTTTCTCTTGCATGAGTTTACTTCAGCTTCAAGCACTGCATAATACAACCTCATTCTAGCTTTGCTTGCTATATAAATTGTCACAATGCTGAAAATTTCTTGGCCGTTTCATTATCTTTTAGCAATTTCCAATGAGTTTGGATAAATTACTGTTGCAAGTCATATGCTAGGATTGCTCTTGGAAAAAAATAAATAAGTCCTGCTGATTGTGTAAGGTTTTTTGTTAGATTGACTCTGGGATTTTGCATGACTCATTGTGACATTGGCATGTTGGAAGCATGCTGTAACTTGTGTGGATTATTGATCAGTTATTTCAGTGTTGCAAAACAGGATTTCTTCAAACCATCCCACAGACATTCTCTATCCTTGCCAAACATTGATTTATGGCAAACTGTGATGGATTTGTTTGTTTAGTGAGAGATAAGACTTGCCCTCAGTCTCAGACTTGATATTTTTTTTTTCTAGCTGGCTATAGTAAATGCAAGTTGTAGGCATCACTCTTTCCCCAGTAAATTGTCTTCAACAGTAGTTAAGATTTTGGTTCAAGTTTCTCGGTACAGCTCTAAATCCTTTACACTTTCAGGAATTGCTTATGTGCATGGGCTGCATCATCATTGAGCAGTCTTCTTTCATATGCTCACAATTCTGATGCACCATGTATCTCTGAGGCAAAGTCAAGGCCATTTGAAAATTTTCGTAAAGTTTTGGGACAGTTCTTCGGTTTCATCGCTGCTATATTCTCTTTTATCATGCTGACTAGACAGTTCATCACTCGTGTTTCTTATTACAGTATTGCACATAAAATAACAGGGAAAAAAGAGAGGAAAAAACCCCTCTAATTTGCTTTGCTGTCTGCAAAAGAGCTGCATTTTGGAATTTTCTGTTCTGGATTTTTCTCATATTTCGTTTTCTTAATTTAAATCATAATTCTTTTTTTTTTTCTTCAAAATTAATTCATATAAATGCTAAATGATGTTTTTCTGCAAGTTTCTTCTGGTATACATTGAACCTTTTTATTATTAGTTTAACTTGGAAAATATGTTGTATGCACTTGGAACAATTATTGATCACTATCGGCCATCACTGACATTGCACTGGAACTTGATAAACAACACAACAAACCCTGCATTTCTCAATTCCCAGATATTTAGTTTTAATTAATTAATTGCCGTATGAAATGTTTTGGTCACTTTTAAATATCTATGCCAAACATAAACATATTTGTGTAATGGATATGTACAAAATAAAAACTGAAGGTGGGTTTTTATAGTTTTTCTCTAAAGTGTATGAACATTGGGTACAGATCTGGGCGGTATGAAAATAATTCTGGAAACCTGCAGTCATGGCGCAACACTGATAAAGCATGCAGTTATTGGATTCCAAAAGTAAATCCTCTTGCTGTATGACTTGAGTGTGTGTGTGTGTCTGATTTGGATTTTTAACATAGCTTTAACAATTTTCCAGTCATATCGCTACAAGTCTGCAGTGTGACAGCTTATAGTGATGTCTAGCACTGGGGTATCATTCCGCAGACATATAGCATGTTGTCTCACCCAGTCACATTATCCTGACACCAGGCTGACTAGTCCTAACATTAACCTCTTAATGTTGAGTGCCTAGCGAGGCAGCAGCTAGTACCATTTGTATAAGTCTTTGGGATGACTCGGCCAGGGTTCGAACCCATGACCTCCTGCATCAGAGGTGGATGCTCTAACCACTAGAGCCATATGACTGAAGAATCAGCATTGTTTAATTAATTTCTTTTTCAGGGGATCATTTGGACTGATAATAAACCACACAGTAGCTCATTTTTATATTTAGTAAAACTGTTGAATATATTTGGATCTAAAGTAGGTACAGGCAATACTCTATTTACACCATAGACAGGGTTTCTGTGCCCTTCTGATGTTGAAGGAGGTCCTGGAATTCTGATTAAATGAAAATGTCCCTGAAACTTACTTTTTGTCATAAAATGTCCTGGAATATATTTTGATATTAAAAAGCTAAACGAAAACTTGTCTCAAAGTAAATACATTATTTTTTCACAACTACTTTGCACTGAATGATTTTGCAACAATTCTCATATTTTGTCGGTAGCCATGGTTCAGTCTGGTAACTTAAGAGATTTTTGCATACATGCCTTCATCTGGAGTTTTGTGTCTTTAATCAAAGTATCAGATTGTAAAATGACTCCTGATATTTGTTTTTTTCTCTTTAAATATCTGTAAAGTAGAAATCATTTTGGCGCAGGAACCCTGCATAGATGCATTCCTGAAGTTATGAATTGAAAGTAATTGTGCTGTCCCTGTGAGTGATGAATTGTATGCACATGTGTGAGCAATGTGTGCGTCACAGCACATAGCATTAGTGATGGTGTACAAATGAGCACAATGGCACAAATTGAATGTTATTTCTTCATTATAATGGCATTAAAAATGAAAGTGCATAAATTGAATTGGCATACGGTGAGCACCACCTGTATGTACGTTTAATTTTTGAAGCAGAGGTTGTAGGCTATTTTGTTTACCCAGTTATATATTGCTAGTTATCATGTGACTTACTTGCTTATTGCATTTGAGTCGTATAATCTAGTTATGACCTTGTTGTAGTTTTTACACCCCACTTTATCAATTTTTAACAATATTACTGGATTTTACATCTTGATAATTTTCCATCATATTCCTAGACTTCTGTTTATTAGGTAAATTGTCTTTATAAATATTCTCACAAGTTTGACTCCAATCTTCCCTAGGGCTGTCTGACTCCAGCCTTCCTTTGGGCAATGTACCAATATATTCACTTTCCACTTACAAGTGTTGATGCTGTGTATCATAAAAATATTGATTTATTTCTGTGAAGTCAATTTGGCTCAAATATTCCAATTTGGCATCAGCCATTGTACCCTCAGGAGTAGACAAATTAGTGGTAAATAATTTTCATTATCCAGTCAGATGTCCTTGAGGTAGTTTTTGATACCATTGCGATTCATACAAGAGTAATTTGCATTTGGAGGAAAAATTGGCTATTCATTTAGGTAGCCATTCTTTCATGCTTACTGAAAATGAGAGAGCTAGTAGAAATTAAGGTATATCTTTTTTCATTGATGGGTCTTAGATCTTGAGTCAGAAGTGTCTATATTCTGACTGATATCGAGAAATTCTTACATATAAACTCTACATAGAACTTTAACCCTTAAAAGGTGCTATGCATTATAAGCCTCCCACCCCCTAATGCCAGGCAGTCCATTCATTTAGCAATTTAGAATCAGATCCTTCAATGCATAATCCAGCTTGTTTGCAGGAGATGCATGCTGATGTTCCAACTGCTAGGGTTTAACTGAGGTCTTTTAGCAGTTTATATATGAAAAATATATTTCCCTCTTTTGCCATATATATAGTTTGGAAGCAATCATCCATGATGTATGTTGTAGCTGAGTTTTTGCAACTCTTGTATCATAACTTACAGAAATCTACAGTAGGTCTTTATAATTCTGCACCATTTAATGGCAGTACATGTAATAGAATTTCCCACTGTGGTATTGATCCATGGACTGTAGTTCTTGAAATGCAGATATTGATGAGTGCTGTTGGAGGTCCATGTTGGTATTGATTTCCATGTTTGACATAGGAGCTATATAGCAGACTTTGTTTTGTAATATCCTTGAAATTACTTCATCTTGCAAGGTCATATTGTTCTGATTTTCCTACAGTTTGACCTTGTACCTGACTTTCAGGCATGCATGTGGAATATTGTCCAATTTTCAGAAGTAAATATAGATCCAACTGTATATTGTAAATTCATATATTTTTGTGGATACAGATTTGCATGGTTTTCAAGTTTAAAAGTTTCATTTTTGTTTATACTTAATTTGTGGATGAGGAATTGTTTGTGCTATTGTTTTTACTGAAAGATCATTGTTCTTTGGCTTTTTTAGTTCATATTTTTTTATCAAACCATGAAATATGCAAAAATTGGTACCTAGTAGTTACTGATGAATTGATTTAGCTATGAGTTAATAATTTTGCTGTTCTTATACATTGATATGAAAGGTGAAAAATAAATACAAAACTACATGTAGCTTTAAAAGTTACTTTTGATCTTCAGCAGCCAAGAATAATTTTCAGTTTTCATTATTCTTTCAATGTGAATTGATATCTGTCATATTGTACATTGTGTTTCATGATTTGCATCAAATACATGGTGCTTACAGGTGTATTGTTTCACCCTAACCAACATTTAAAAGTTAATTCACAGTTTGGTTCCATGATGATGAATTGTAGAAAAGCGATCATTTGTTGCATTGTAATAGTAGGATTTATCACAGTGTGGGATCAATGTGTTATGTAGTTGGTAGCAAGATTTATTATAGTGTGGGATCAATGTGTTATGTAGTTATTAGCAAGATTTATTATAGTGTGGGATCAATGTGTTATGTAGTTATTAGCAAGATTTATTATAGTGTGGGACCAATGCGTTATGTAGTTGGTTGCAATATTTATTATAGAGTGGGATCAGTGTGTTATGTAGTTATTAGCAAGATTTATTATAGCATGGGATCAATGTGTTATGTAGTTATTAGCAAGATTTATTATAGTTTGGGATCAGTGTGTTATGCAGTTACTAGCAAGGTTTATTATAGTTTGGGATCAATGTGTTATGTAGATTTTTGCAAGATTTATTGTTTGGGATCACTGTTATGTAGTTATTAGCAAGATTTATTATAGTGTGGGATCAGTGTGTTCTGTATTTTGTAGCAAGATTTATTAGTGTGAGATTAATTATTATGTAGTTAGCAGCAATTTATTATAGTGTGTGATCAGTGTGTTATGTAGTTAAGAGCAAGATTTATTATAGTGTGGAATCATTGTGTTATGTAGTTAGTAGCAAGAATTATTTTAGTGTGGAATCAAGGTGTTGTGTTGTTATGTAGTTCATATTAAGAGGGGGCCCCAAGTGGCTGAGTGGTCCAAGGCACTCTCCTTAACAGATCACAGACATCTCACCTCTGTCTGCTTGGTTTTGAGTGTTGGGCTCAGCCAGCATGGGTTCTGAGAAATTATCAGTAACTTTCTGTGGATTGGTGGTTCTTCCCAGGGTTTTCCCTGGTTCTTCCTCCACCAGATATACTGGTTGCCATGTATAGCCCATCAAGTGCTAAAAGTGGCATTTAGCCAATAACAATAACAGCATCATATGTAATGCTGATGTTTTGAAGTGAATATAGAGAAAACAGATTTAAAACAAACCAAAATGCCATACAACTCTTGTGTCAAGACTTTAAAAAATTTAAGAAAAATAAGGTTCATTCATTGCTTGCTCAGATAGTAGTAATTAATACTAATGACGTTTTTGGTGAAACAGATGTTCGTTTTGGACAGTCTATAAGTCTGCTTGTATATGAGCAAAACAAATGGCAGTCAAGATGTGAGAAAGACACTGCAACCTCCTATTGCCATGGACTTGAGGAACATATTCTTGGGGGTGGGTGGGCAAGAGATGTATTGATAAAGGGAGATAAAATATACAGGGGTAAATAACACAAGTGACAAGCAGACATTTGCTAGATATGAGATACAACTGGTTAGGGGAGGTAACCATTGAGGGAGGTTGGACCAAGTATGCTTCAGGTAAAGTGAACAGGATAAGCAGTTTATGCTGGAACAGACCAAAATTGGCACAGTGTGTTTGATAGTGTTCAGGTATAATGCATGAATTAAACAAATTTTTAAAAATTTTCCTGAATTTATCAAAGTATGTCCTCTTTATGACAGGAGCAACAGACACCTCTACACATTGCAGCTCGCCTTGGCAACGTGGACAACGTAGTCCTTCTCCTCCAACATGGCGCATCTCCCGATGCTACAACCAAGGATTTGTACACCCCACTTCACATTGCTGCCAAAGAGGGGCATGAGGAGGTGGCATCAGTGCTGTTAGAACACGGTGCCAACCATGCCCTCACCACCAAGGTAATTGATACAAGCACTTATCAGTCAGAAATAGACCCATATCCAGTCCTATCTTAATCTGTATAACATTAATTGTATTATAGCACCTATACTGTATATTTATTTGACTGTAATCTTACTATGGGTTTTGCTATATAAGGCATACTAATTTAAACTATGATAACTTCATTGTCATATAGCCCTCAGCTTTGTAATGGGGGAGGTGTAGCTATCATGGTCCATCAGTCTGAATGTCTTTCTGTGCATAAACATGTTCATTTCCAGAGTATTACTTTTGAACTGTTCATGGTATCTCTGGAACTTGGTACACCTGTTGCACTAATCATCCATATGTGCCTTTTGCTATTGACTGTTCTGCAATTTATTTTTATGTTATTAGTGTATTTTTGTTAATTTGATAGACCAGGAGAGCTTATGCGATAGCCTATTGTTCATCGTCCTTTGTCCACTTCTGCTTGTTCAAGTTTGTTATTGCTACTCCTCCTAAACTACTTGGAAGATTGCCATGAATTCCCAAGATGGGAGAATCAGTGTGATTGAAAGGGTGTGGGTTGGAATCCTGCCGTTGGACCACCACGGTGTGTCCTTGGGATAGGCACTTTACTCCAATTGTCTTGGCACTAAATAGCCTACTTGTGTTGCATTGCCATAAAGCACCAAACCAAATCATCCCAAGGTCTAGTTGGTCCAGAATGGAAATGGTGAAGCTTAGACATCCTGTATGACTGCCACAGCAGCCATTTTTAAAATCTACTGATTGCCACACCTCCTACATGGGGTTTTCACTAAAAGACTTCTTATGATTTCTAGTTGGTACTAGATGAAAATGTTGCCAATCTGATGTCCAATATGGCCACACACAGCAGGCATTGTGTAAATCTATTTATTGCTACTCCTTCTGAATGGAAAGTCATATCAGAATGGGGTTTTCTTTGGAAGACATCTTCTTTAATGAAAATGGTTCTGCTTGGACATCATCTATAGACACCAATGTGGCCATCATGAAAATCTTGTTATTACTACTCTTCCTGAATAGATGATCATATTAGCTTGGGGGTGACATGATGTTTAGTTGGTTCTAAATGAAAATGGTGCAGATCCAGCAGTATGGCCACCAAAGCAGTCAACATCTTGTTTTTGCTATTTTTCTAGAACAGAAGGTCATATTGACATGGGGTTTTCACCAGATATCTAGCTGGTTCTAAATGAAAATGACTTTGCTTGGGCTTCAAGTGTTTGGATTTAAAATGCAAGGGACACAGTGTACCTGACCTCCCAGATTTGGGGAACATAAAAATATTTTTAAGGGAGAAAGGAAAATTGTACTACATAATATGCTAGTGGTGCAAAAAAATGAGATTTGCTTCAACAGTTTGACCTCCATAACTTTGTTGTCTGCTCTGTACTATTCATATTTTCTTGATACACTTACATTATTGTGATAAATGTTTGTGCTCATATAACTTGTGAAAACTGGTTAAACAGAAATTAGCTGCTCTCATTTAAATACAGGGTTAACTCATTACCCAACAGCATTTATTATAATAAATAACCTTAGTTTTTTAATTTCTTTTCTTTCAAAATGGTAAATCAGTCATTGGAATGACAGATTTTGCATTTTCATAAATTTATTCTCAATTTGTCATTAATTCAACCTGAGAATAAATAAAATCTTCTTTGCCCTTGATGTGACTTTAACCTCAATGATTTGTGACACTAGCTGGCATGCGAGACTTGACATTGTAACTTGGCTGACTGCTACAAGCCATTAATGTTTTCTTTGCCAGATACATTGTTTTAAAATGGATATTCATTGCCATTTATCTTTTAGCTTTTATCACCTTTAGTGACTTTTGGTTTTTAAGTAGATGTCATCCAGATAAGTGATCTCAGGTAGAGCTGTATCATTTGCAGATTTTTTATAAAAAATTTGCACATCCTTTTTAGGTTGTTATATTTTACCCATAAGCTTGACAGACATTGACAACATTAATTTAGAAAACAATGTTTGACATTACATCACTTGTAGATAAGCCTGTCAAGAGTTGATGTTCACTATATGAATGTTCAAAATAAGAATTAAGAGAAGAAAATAAGAGACTTAGCTCAGCACAAAAGCTTTAGACCTGTCTCCCCCTGCCCTCCCCATTGCTGAGAGGCCTCAGGTCATGCTTATATATCATGGCTAGTTTTCCAAACATGAAAGAAGTTACCAAAGTTTTGAAAGCTTTAATTGGTTGTTGATTAGGCATCTATTTTGAACCAGTTTCATTGAAGGGGTTTATGTGTGTACTCTAGATGATTTTAAAATTGTGCTATAGGATAATTATTAGATCAAACAACAGAGACCCTGATCTGCTGGCGCATTATGCAGTGGCAGATTAGGGTCTTTGTTGTTTACAGTTGGACTCGATTTACAGGCATGTAATATTTATATTACAGAAGGGATTCACACCTCTCCACATTGCCGCAAAGTATGGCAATATCAAGGTGGCTCGCCTACTTCTGCAGAAGGATGCCAATCCTGATGTCCAAGGCAAGAATGGACTGACACCACTTCATGTGGCCACACACTACAACCATGTCAATGTGGCTCTTCTTCTGCTGGACCATAAGGCTTCACCACATGCTACAGCCAAGGTAAGAAGATCTGTATATGGTTGATACAGGTGAATAATGTTACCATATTGTCTGTTTTGGCTGCATGTGATGGTGTTCTGCAACCATGTTGGTATGACTTTCCTATGACTGGTTCACAGTTTTTGACCATTTGGTACAATTAAGTTGAGTGGTTTTATACAGTGGTACCCAGCAATAAATCAGTTTTTGTTGTCCATAGCATCATCCGCATTATGTATGAACCCATGTTATTGTGAGAATTATTTGAAGAATGTATTATGTTTCAAATTGCCTTAAAACCATGGTATAGCAAGAATGATCATAAATTTAAAAATGTTACTACCTGCCAATTTATATAACAGTCAGGATTAATACTAGCCCAATGACTGATGAAAATTGATTATTGCTGTGTAAGAACATTTGTTATGATCATGAAATATATTTATCAGTTCATCAGCTTGGTTGTTGGTTTGAGTAAATGTCAGGAAATAAGGAACATTTGTAACAAAAGATTGGGAGCCATGATTTAGCTTTGTTATCTCCACATTTTTGTTGTAATGAAGCATGTTATATTTGGGTCCCCCAGCATATGGTAATGTATTGTTGCCCAAGTGTCCATGTTGCAGCATGTGATCAACAACTATAACCATATCAGTGTGACTCTCTTACTACTAGATGGCAAGGATTCACTTCATGCCACAGTCAAGTTGAGAGGTTCCATAAACATATTCACCTAATGCCACAGCCAAGTTTAGTGGTTTATACACAGTAAGATACCTAAGGATAACAAGGATTTGCTTCATACCACATCCAAATTGAGTGGTTCCATATATATCAATGATGGAGAACAAGGGTCCGTTTCATGCCAATGCCAAGTTGAGTGGTTCGATATGCAATAAGATACCTATGGACAACAAAGACTCACTTTATGCCACAGCCAAGTTGAGCGGTTCCATATACAGATTCACATCATGCCACAGCCAAGCTGAGTGGTTTCATATGTAGTAAGACACCTACGTAGATGAATACTGTTACTATATTGTTCATTTTGCTACCTTGTTGCCACATAATATAACTATATCAGTTTTAGCTTTTTTATTGGGCCACAACACTTAACCCAATGCTGCAACCAAGGTGAGTGTTGCCTTTCATTGTAGGGTTAATGAAATTCACTGTAATGAAGCCTGGACTGTTCAAAGTGTAGGTCAATCAAAGTGCATGTCATTGTTGTCATGTAAGTGCTTTACTGATCTAAATAAAAGATTTATTCTTGTTCAGAAATTAATAATAAAATAGTTTTACCAGTGTCTGTTCATTCCTGATTGTTTAGTGACCTGCACCTTAGTTCTCATCACAAAACTTCAAGACACAAATTTATTGATTGCTATGGGCTTTACGGTGGTGACCTGGACCTAAATTGCATTTTAAATAAACAGAAGTTGGGGCTAATTATTAACAGTGCAGTAGTAGTTCAGGTACATAACACTTTCATTGTGACATCATAGTGCAATATTTACGCTGGATCACACCTTTATAATGGACTCGTCAGTAAAAGCTGACATACTTTTTACTTTGTTTTTTGCCAGATGTACTTCTCAGGGCATTTATATAATGACCTTCCTTGTAATATTGGGGAAGATGAAAGTTTGGATGTGGAAGCGAACCCTTCTGTCTGCTGGTGTGTCATAGTCACTCACTGTCCCTGACCAGTTTCATTACTATTGTAACTCATCAGGGGAATTGAACAGGTTGATTCGTTTGTTCAACTTATCACTTTGTTATGTCAGTGTGAGGTTTTTATACCCCTTTGTCGCTGGTGATGCCAGAGCAGCCAGTATAGCTACTTGTAAAATCATGTGACTAATATTATCGCGACTTAAAGTTGTAGCATCCAGGTTCTAAAATAAACCATTGTCTCATTGCCAGGTTTTGGATACATAGAGAAATATGATTTGAAGAGAGGTATAAATAAAGAAATGACTAGCAAACTCTTATTAAATTTTATTTTGATCTACAGAAACCTAGTTCTTTTTATAGTTTCAAAATTCCCATGAATACCGGTGCAAAGGAACCAAAGTTTGCTTCCATATCTCAGTCTTCTTTTATATATTGAAATAAAAAATGAAAATCGGCACACTTAAAAGAATCTATAGTCGACTTCCAAGGTCAGCTTGCTTTGCAGTAAAATAGCCTTTGTATTCATATCCTTTAAAAAAAAATAAAACTGGCTTCAGAGTGTCCGAAGTAGGCTTCTGAGGTTAGCTTGCTTTGTAATAAAAATGAACTTTGTCTTTAATGCCCTGTCGGTAAGTTCAAAGAACGAGTTTACTGCTCGCTGCAAGTTGTGTTTATTCACCACTCGGGCTTCTTTGTGCTTGGCATCTGTTGTGATAATTAGTACAAAGGAGCATTGAAGTCTGCGGGTAAATAGTGATGATACCTTTGTAGCCCGTGCTAGCAAAAAGATTGTCACTTACACACAAGTGAATGTGTTTTCAAATAATGATTTTTATTTGTGAGGTACTGTCATACAGTAGACCTGGATATAATTCAGTCTTGATTATTTTGCATCTAACACTGTGTCATGCATGAATGACAGTTGTCTTCAATATATCGGTCGATTATTTTCCTCTTGTTTGCAATTTTGTTGTATCCAGTTTTCAGTCTGATAACATTTAAACCTTTAAGTACAACCAAACACATTTGTTTCTCAGTGTTCATGTCGATGAACAACGTGGTGTGTGTTATTGAACGTAAGCGAGACACGCTACAGTATGGAGGCCTACGCTGCATATACAGATTTTGTTTCTCAATGTTCATGTCAATGAACAACATGGTGTGTGTTATTGAACATAAGCAAGACACGCTACAGTATGAGGCCTATGCTACATACACAGATGTCGTGGATATATTTTAATCTTTAATACTCATGTTGAAAAAAAGAAATAAATGATAACAATACAAGGTTAGTTTCTTTCTTTTTATTATCAGATAAGCATTTTGTTTATCTGATTTATTGCAACGTGCAGTGTGTGTGAGGGAGCACAAATGCATTCAAATTTATTTTGTTTCTTAAGTCTTGAGACATATGACCTAGGTGAAAAAAAGTTTCACCATAAGTTCTGGGACAGGAAAAAAAAAAAATTTATTTTATTGTGTCCCAATATATACCGTAATACAAAGATTGGCTATGACCCTAAAATTTCAGAATTTAGTTTGAGAATGTTTGTCAATTAGTATGATGACAAAGCACATGAAAATTACAGCAATTTGTGTTCCTTAATTAATTGTTTTTGATCCATGATGCTTTGCAAATTTCAGGGAAGGTCTATTCTAGAAAAATAATTTATGCATTGATTCATCATTATTTCTTTTCAGAATGGCTACACACCACTTCACATTGCAGCTAAGAAGAATCAGATGGAGATTGCCACTACTCTGCTAGAGTACGGTGCCAAACCTGATGCAGAATCCAAGGTATTGTATTACCCAATGTGCGTGCCAACTGCAGACAGTGTAGACCTAGTTCTGCCATTACATAATGTGTCCACATACCACAGACAATGTTAACGACTTAAAATCTTGAGTAGAACAAATACTGCAGCATAGACTTTGATCTGCCAATGCCTTGTGCCTTTACAGATACGGGTCAATGCTGTTACAGTAATAATTAACTTGAATTTCACACTAATCATTTATTTGTATATATATATATATATATATATATATATATATGGCATGTACATTTTAAACCTTATTGTTCACTATTTCAGAAACTTTGCTCATGAGTAAATAACTCAGACGATTATAAAAAAAACTTCGTACATTTGTATAATATGGTGGCATGGTGCATTCCTTCAAAGGAAGATTCCAGAACTAATTTGTACTTTATCAAGGATTGGCAAGCTTGTATTTGATTAACCTCAACTAATATCTGTCCTTTTGCTTCCTCTTACTTTTTGAAAATATAAATTTTTCAGACTTTTTCCCCAGGCTAGTTTCTATATAAGTCAGATGTTACCATCCAATGGTTTCCTCCCTCTTTGCATTGCAGTCCAGAGTAGATACACATAGTCCCAACATATATTTAGGTCTTAACATTTCTGTACTTTCAGATTTTATCAGAATACATGTTTTATTCTGAATTCAAATTTGAGAACTTTTCTTTTTCAGACTGGTTTCACACCAATTCACCTTGCAGCTCAAGAAGGACACACAGATATGGTTTCCCTGCTGCTGGAACACAAGGCAAATGTCGGTACCAAGGCCCATGTAAGTACTGTGCAACACTGAAGAAGTAGAATGTAGTGTTTTGTTTGTTATTCTCATTTCATGTGTTGGAGAATCCTTCACGTGTCCTAGGCATCACACTTTCATGTGCAGGAGAGTCCCATGCCCTAGGCATCACACTCTCATGTGCAGGGGAGTCTTTTCCATGCCCAAGGCATCCTATTGTGCAGGAGTGAGTGCCTATCCCATCACAATTACTCTAATGACTGTAAATCTTGGGACATAGCACACAAAAATACTTTGTGGTTGTTAAGGGACTATCATATTGAATTATTGCATGGAAATGTTATAAGTTAATATAATTTGTTTAAAAAATCAGTACCTTAATTTAATTTTTCTCTGTTCTCTTATTATTTCTACTAATTCAGATTTGTATATAATTTGATTAGATGATGACAAGAATTGAGCATTTGCAGGTTGCTGCAACAGTAAACACTCCTGTAATGGCTGTAAATCTGGTGATTTCTTTCTTTCTGTGTCCCAGGCCTTATAGACATGTGAAAATATAGCATTTTCAGTGTCCCAATACTTGTAGACCAAATATGTCAAGACAAAATTGGCAAGATCGACACATGTCACACAGTAGTGACCAGCTATTTCAATAACCATGTCAATAAACTGTTATGAACTACTCTGATTGTCTTTCATTTTGTACTATTAGTTTGCATTTGCATCTTTTTTGATTTTTCTAATATGAAATTAAATAAAGGTAGATAAAGACTTAATAATTCATAGGGTGGTTAGAGTTTACCTGTGAGATCATGCTGTACTAAAAAGTACAGTACTTACAAATTGCAAATCGTGCTTAGCATCACTTACATCCTTGTTTATTGCAAAAATTATTAGATGCAGAATTTGCTTTATTCAGTGTTTTTACTAAAGCAAATTCTTCCAGATTACATTTCAGCTAGGCGTACATTTGTTTAATTTACTTCGATCCACATGCTTACGAGTTACTGTTTCTCCGTGATATAAGCGATCTTACAAATTGAGGTAATCTTTATAAGTCACACATATTAATTGTATAAGGGACATGACCAGCATATATTCACATAACTGTTACATGTTCATGAAAGAATGACCATAATAAATTCCAAAATTCAGAATATAAATTGTAAAGATCATCAGGGCTGTTCCAGTAAAACATATATCCACGCCGGGGACTGCACTTCAGAAAAACTTCTATAGGATGTTGTGTTTCAAACTATTTTGATTCTGACAGTGGAAGGTTGATTAGGAAAATCACTTCTATTGTGGGTTGTGTTAACAAAATGAGAAATCGCTGGTGAGGTTGTCAGAAGAAAAAAAATGAATATATATTTAAAATCGCATCTAACTCCCTCCTAGCGGTCTAATGTGAATAAAACATTGGGTCAGAAAATGATGCCAGTACATGCGAGTGCACCAAAATTGTACGTATTCGTGTACTTTTAAAACAGTGATATGCGTTCCGCAAATTACGTCAACGTTGCAGATATAAAACGTGCTTTGCGCAGTATGCAATTTTTATTCAACTTTTAACTTTAAAAGTGCATTTCATGACGTAATTCGCGCTGCCAGTAGCAGTATCGCAGTGTTTGAAGCGACATCCAAATTCAGGAAGGCAAACGTTAAAATAGCTGGATACTTAGGTTCGACATGAGTGGTTGTTAAACTAAATTTGTTTGGTTCGTTGGGCCCTGGAACAAGCATTTTATGGGAGTTTTAACCTTACTTTCATCATGGAAGTTTTACAAATGCGTGTTTCAAATAAGGGCCACACTGGAAACCAAAATGGCTGAATCACGACAGGGTTTGTCGTCAGACAACATTTTCAGTCGGCAAATACTGGCTGGTGATAGCTATGATGACAATGAATTTCATGTGTATCAGTCTGTTGGACATTGGGAAAATGTCACTGGAAATACCAGTGTGTGATTTTGAGCCCAAAATTGATGTTGAGTGCAAGTCCTATGTACATGTTGGATGGACAGGATGCCGGTTATATTTATTCAAGATACCCATGCCTGAACAAGCAGACAATGGGAACGTTGGACTTAAAACCCTAATACAGCATTATGGAAGAGAAAAAAAATCTGGCATAAGAGGCAGCAAAACACTGATTCAAGGAAATGAATCTTTGGCAGAGTTCATGTTAATGAAAACTTTTCTGTTTGGAAAGAGATATCAAAGAGAGAAGACCCATGGGGCCATACCTGTGAGATGCTGAAAATTGCACAACCATAAAGAACAGTAACTAGTTCAAGCTAGTTATGCATATGCGTTTCAGACAGCAGGCAATGAAAGGGAGTTCTCAGCACAGAATGATATTCGTACACAGCGGAGGAGGATCATATTAAATTCAGAAACAATCAACAGATTAATGCTCATAGGGAACATCAGAGAATCCCCATACAACATAATTAAGTGTGTGTAGATCTCTAGTTGGCAGAACCACTATGGCAAGAATAACGAGACTAACTTTCATATCATGCAGATCTATTACCAAATGAAGTACATGCTCTCAATGTGCAAAAATTGAATGACATTAAACATAAGAAACTGACTGAAATGTGTAAACTCAAAGCAAGATGGATGTGTGATTATGATTTTTAACATAGCTTTAACAATTTTTCAGTCATATCGCTATGATGTCTGCAGTGTGGCAGTTTATAGTGATGTCTAGCACTGGGGCATCATGCCGCGACATGTAGCATGATGTCCCACCCAGTCACATTATCCTGACACCAAGCCAACCAGTCCTAACACTAACCTCTTAATGCTGAGCGCCAAGCAAGGCAGCTGTTAGTACCATTTTTGTAAGTCTTTGGTATGACTCAACCGGGGATCAAACTCACGACCTCCCGCATCAGAGGCGGACACTCTAACCACTAGGCCACCGGAGCAGTCAAGCAAGATGGATAAAATTTGTCCTGTTTGTGTTTGGTTATTCCTATGTATATTTTGAGGATGTTGATATTTTCTGCAGATCTTTTGGCACTTAGTTCCAAGCCATCATTTGGTATTTGTATTTCAAATTGGATTACTATTATCTAGTACACAACATTTTGAAGCAGTGTTATTAACTAATGATGAAATTGATGAAAAATACTTGATGTCATTCTGATATATGGATTCTTTGCTACACTACTAATTTGTTCATCTTGATTCTTTTTTACCATCTCCTTTAGTTTTACTGTTACCAATACTTTTAATAAAATTGTAACTTCTATTTTCTCGCAATCTAAATATTTGTGATCATGTATTATCGTCAAAAGGTAAAATGTGCTTAGTTTTGTTGTAAAATCTAAAACTATTAATTAGCAAGGGACTAAAGTAAAAAGTGGGTCAACTTCATGTGTGCAAAAATTATTACCATATTACAGAATGTTGTTAGAAACAACAATAGTTGTACAAGATGTATTTTGCAAAGTTATAGACTCAGCACTCGTATTGTAACCACATATTCCATTTAAATAATACTATCATTATTTCTGCTTATTTCTATCAGTTTTCCCAAGTGGTATTAATGTCCTGATCTGATGTTCTTTTCTTGTGCAATTTTTACACGTCAAGGATTCTCAGTATCATTAAAAAACAACGTAATCTGCACCAAATTGAGTTGTTTGAGAAGAAATTCATTTTTTAACCCCAAAAATCACTAAAGCTATGAGTTCTGGCATTAAAGTCTCACATTAAATAACATTTAAAGTTGCCATGATAGTAATTTAGGATGTAACTGTTCTAATTTCACCTTTGGTATGTTCAGATCTTGAATGTGATGGAGGAACATAGCTCCAAAATAAACACATCAGTTTTAGAACCTATTCATTGACTATGAATCAAGTATATAATCCGAGTCCAACTGAATTGTTAGATAAAGTTTAATTCTTTTGACAACATTGTAATTAGCTGTCAAATATGGAGTAAGCCAATGGTCTTTCTTCCATCCCAACCAAGACCCCACCACAACCACATGACCATGCCCAATAACATTACAGTAATAATTGCTATACAACTAGAGATTACATCTCTTTTGAGTATTTTGATTTAAGTAGAGCCTTAACAGAGTGGAACAGTAAGAAAGAGTGACAGATATTTAAATGTTAGGGAGATATTTAACAATGGCTATTCCTCCCACCACCACTTCCTCATTGGAGGTCACACAAACACAAAACTTAGATAAATCCTGAAATCCTGGCAGCCTCCCTGCAGGGGAGATAACTTGACCATTTTATTTGATTTTATTGGTCTGGTTATTCCATGGTATTTCTGTTACTTGAAGATTATCTTACAGTGTGTCCAGTCAGCATGGTTGAAAAAGGCATACAGCCGTTGAGAGTTGTTGAAGGACTCACATTACTACAGATATGAAAGAACGAGAACCATACTATAAATCAGTGAAGATAAAATAGAGTATACATGGTTTGACTGTCAGTGATTGGTTGATAATGAAAGTAAGATTTTTGTAAAAAGAATCTTTTGAGAGCTTCTCACTGAAAAAAGTCAGGGACATTGTTTTATTAACATAATTTCCGTCTCTTTACAGACCTGAGTTTGGAAGACTCATTACTGAAATCAGCACCTGACTCTTTGGTGTAGTATTGAAAGCACACATTTCAAATTTGTGTAGATCCAGAAAATGGTGCATGAGCACTCGTAATTTGAAGTTATTGAATTATAATATCATGGTGTTTGCACAGGTTTACAGTGTGAACTGAATTAGTACAGCGAGTCTTGAACTCTTGAGTTTTGTGCAGAAACATGGAATCCAAGCAGAATACATCCAGAAATGTAGAGGTTTTCTGTCTTGGATTTAATCTCCCCATTACATTTCACATTGATATGCATATTCACAAACAATTAGTATAGTAGTAGGAAAAGTAAGTGACAAATTTAGATACATATCATAAACATGACAAACAGTATGTGGGGGGACAAGATCATAAGAACAGGCTGGAATGGAGAAGTATAATAACAACAATAATGAGTAGAAGTGTGCCTCTTTTTTGATGTGTGCAACATTGTTTTCTCAGCTTCAGTAAGAAATTACATCAAAGGGAAGACAATAAAGGATGTACAGTTTACTAAACCATGTGAATTTAGCTACTCAGATTGATTTTAACCTTCTGGCTATATCTGTTCTGGTCTGTTTCTGTCCATTCTGGTGATTATGCCCACTGAATCAGTATGGTTGGAAAAAAAATTGGCAAATTTAAAGATTGAAAAATCTTTTAGCAGATTATGATTATACACTGTACATCTGCCTGAGAGATGTGAATAATTTCATTACTTGGTTTGTTGATTCTAGTTGTTGCTCAGTTCAGATGCATCATTGAAAAACACTGATGCATTGTCATACTTTGTTACAAATATTTATTACAGATGCATATCTTCAGATATCAGTGAATATAGCTTGAATAAGTTATAACAGTTCTGGTTGGAACAATGGACATTGTTAGAGAAACTTTAAGTGAGCTAAAATGTCAATGTTACTGCAGCGTGTGATGCAGGATTGCTCAAGACTTCTCCATCTCATATGCTCACCATGAAAAATCCATTTGTACCAACTGATGATGACTTTTAGGTAATGGTCAGAAAGGCGTAACTGACAATATTCAAAGGTTTACAAAAATTACTGGAGCCAAAATTTATAAACTCATACAGCTGTGGCAAAAATGATGGACAAGTACCTTTGCTGCTGTTGCCACAGTTGATTAATTGGTTGATTTAGTTTGGTTTGGTTTGTTTTTTTGAGGGGGGTTAACAGTATATTAGGTGGAGGAAGAACCCCAAAAGACCACCAACCCAAATTGGTTGATCTGTGACAAAAACTCACTCTGTGAGATGTGCAAGTGATCTGTAAAAGCAAGTGCCTTAGTACACTAGGGCACATGGAGCCTCTGTTGATTTGATGTTTATCTCCAACAGCTGAAGTCATTTAGACATGAGATCTCTGGTTTCGGTAGATCGTTATGGTCTTGACACCATTTTCAGATGAAGAGAATCTATATATGGCAGCCATTTTTTACTGATCAAGAAAATCCAAGTACTTTTGAGACACCAAACACCACTTATGTAGAACCACTAACCTTCCACAAGTAACTGGCAACATTCTCATTTTCACATTGGAGGCAAGTAATCACATGACAAGCATCTTGTACCACTCTGCCATGAAAGCCCCTCAGATCTGTATCACAAGACAAGCATCTTATACTCTGCTATGAAAGCCCCTCAGACCATAGGTATTAGTCTCGTACGAAAGACCAGAAGTGGGAGATGGAACCTGTGACAACTGGATTAAAAGTGCAGAATGTTACTGCTAGGCCGTCAGTGATGATGATGATGCTATTGACAATACAATTAACTGCAATGACATTGATTTTATGAGTACTCTGGGAAAAAATGATTCCTTGACTTTCATCCATTTTTTGAAATCTAATTTATGGTATAAAAATGTTTGACTTGCTATATTTCTTTTTTTTAAAAACTTTATATTAGTATTGCAACAGGGCATAAAAATAAGACGTTGGTAACTGAAATATGTGTTCTTACAAGAAATGATATAGTGTAAAAGTAGGCAGAAATAATGCGACATCACTTTCACAGGCATTAATGATTTTTTCTGACAAATCATGTATTATAAGTTTACCAAAACATTTATTGAAAAAATTAATAACAAGGGAATCATAGCATCTGACCACACATTTAAAGCAATACAAGATTTAACTATTATTCTAATCAAAAGCAGCATGCCTGAGAACAAAGAAAAATAGCAAAACATAGTGATCACTTTAGTAAACACACAGTTTAGTAAGGATACAAATTCATAATTTTTGTATTAGAATAGAAATCCCTAATATAAAATCTATATTCATGTACATTAAATTAGTAGATATTAAGGGACTGATCAATGACATCTACAAATAATAAGCCACCAAGAAAATTTGTGATTTCACAGTATCAGAGACATACATGGCTGACAGACAAATAAACAAAAGGACAAAAGATTGATTATAATGAATGAATACAAATAAACATATGCAGTAGATTATATGATCTATAAGAATTCAGTAGATTACTTCCAGCCAGTTGTCATTTAAATCGCTTCTGTCCCCAACCCAATATTAAAATCGCTTCTACCACCCACTAACCCATAGCCAGAAATGATGTAAAAAAAAAATAGGCTTCTGTAGGGGGCAGTGTTTTTTAATTAAAACATATCTGATGGTGGATCTTAATTTTTTAAAATAGCTTCTGTTGTGGGTTGGTTGAATTTGAAAGTGCCTTCCCCCTGGGGGGTATTTGTTTTACTGGAGCAGCCCTCATCAATCTATATTAGTTATGTGTTTCAGATGAATAAAATCAAATCTATATATTTGGTCAGTGTTATAGAGTAAATGAATCCACATCTGACAGACAACATTCAGAATAAATTAATCACATGTCTAGATTTTCCTTGCCTCTGTATAGGTGTCTTACCTGGCAAGCTCTAGCATGACACTATCAACATAGCCTTTTTGAACATAGAACATGATAATGGAGAAATTTTTATTGAAATCCATTTAGCATATCTAAGAGTTGGGTTTACTTGACTATATCAGTAGCAGCAATTTGTGTTCAATTAATGATTTTAAACTGTTTTACATTTTTAATTTT
The DNA here is from genome assembly GCA_016617855.1 of Megalonaias nervosa. Classification (NCBI taxonomy): domain Eukaryota; kingdom Metazoa; phylum Mollusca; class Bivalvia; order Unionida; family Unionidae; genus Megalonaias; species Megalonaias nervosa. The sequence goes on from JAECUM010000027.1 coordinate 383,039, forward strand.
ATTAAACTTCATTTTTATATGTTAGTATTGAACATATTTGATTCTGATCGTGAAATGGATTATGTATATATATATATATGTTTTGAATTCTAGAATGGACTCACTCCCTTGCATCTAGCTGCCCAAGAAGACAGAGTCAATGTTGCTGAAGTACTTGTGAAGTATGGAGCAGATATTGACCCTCAGACTAAGGTGAATCTCATTCTTGATTTTAATTACCCAAGTTCAGATTAACTTTGTCTTTTTAAATTCATCTTTCTTGGCATGCAAGACAATAGTATACAATTTTTAAAGCCTTTGTTAGAAGATGCATATATTTCCAAGTCATTGATATAATTATTATAGGCATTCTAAGATGACAAAGTCATCAAGAAGATGGTTCTAATGAGCAGTAGTTTGTAAATATATTATCATGCAAAGAAACCAAAAAAATCCCCAAATAAACAATACAGCAAACATATTTATCTCATAGAGTAAAGAAAACAAGAAATCTTTAGATGTTCTTACATTGGAACAAAACCTTGTATGCAGTCAAGGCTGTTAAAATCTGAACTGTATGATGATATGATGATAACATGTTTTCTATTCAGATGAAAAGAAGAATGAACTCAGAATTGTTTATCCTTGACATTTTGTGTAAGATATATAGTGTCTCTTTACTTCATTCCACTCCAGGTTTTGATATTTTTCTCTTGTGCTAAATTCCACTCTAGTTTTTGATAATTTTCTCTTGTACTTTTATTCCACTTCAGGTTTTAATAATTTTTCTCTTGTACTTTTATTCCACTCTAGTTTTTGATAATTTTCTCATTTACTTTATTCCACTCTAGTTTTAGGTAATTTTCTATTGTGCTTTATTTCACTAAAAGTTTTGATAATTTTCTCTGTACTTTTTATTTGACTCTAGTTTTTGATAATTTTCTCTTGTCCTTTATTCTAGGTTTTGATAATTTTCTCTTGTCCTTTATTGTAGTTTTTGGTAATTTCTCTAGCACTTGATTCTAGTTTTTGATAATTTTCTCTTGTATTTATTCTAGTTTTTGATAATTTTCTCTTATACTTGATTCTAGTTTTTGATAATTTTCCCTTGTTCTTTATTCCAGTTTTTTGATAATATGAAGAAATTTTGAATTGAATAACTCATGTTTTCAGAGTATATAAAATAATTCGTTTAGTTTGTCTACAAATTCATGTAATTACATCAATGTAGAATTTGTAGAAAAGTTGTTTTCATTTGTTAATCTTCTATATTTACAGGCTGGTTACACCCCCCTACATACTTCTTGCCATTTTGGACAGGCCAACATGGTACGCTTCCTACTGGACCATCAGGCATCTGTCAATTCCACTACTAAGGTAAATAACTGTTACATTTGACGGCTTGTTTGGGGCCTTCATTAGCTTATAGGAAGACAAAAGTTTCAAGGTTCCCTGAAGCAGTCATTATGATAGCAGTGTTGTCACCATGGTATGTTCAGATTTTGTGCACATTTTGCAAGGTCATATCCATAGCTGCCAACCCTCACAATTTTGGTGTGAATTTCATGACTTTTTCAGGGATTCATGGATTCATGCTGCATGCAAAAAAATCATGAATTCCCCAATTCTCAGTTATTTTAAATCTTTAATTAAATAACCGATTTCCCATTAAGTGCTAGTTGCCAAAACAGTCCGGAATTGCTGGTTGCAATATTAGTAGAATTCCAGCCGATTGATACAGTTGGCCCAGTAGCAAGCATTTTAGCATATTTTGATATATATGTATAAGAGTAGTTTTACAAATGCTTTTGAGAGAAATGGACCTAGCTGGAATTTTCCTCAGTGTATGTGCTACCAACACTGGTTTGAATTACTGTTTGGCATCGATGTTGAAAGTGCTGTCACCACCAAGGAAAAAGAAATGTATTGCACAAAAAGTGAAGTTTAGTTTGGAATATACCAAAAATTGGCCTTTCATTCAGCCATCAAACACCGATATACATCATGCTTTTTGCACACAGCGTGCCACAGATGTTAGCATTGGGCATGGTGGCAGAGATGATGTGAGGAAGCACATTGGTAGCAAAAAGCACATAGAGGTATGGGAAATTAAGAACTCCAGCAGATTTCAGCTCTGGAATATTTTAAGCCATCGATGGAAAACCTGCAAGCTACCAACGCTGAAACATTGTTTGTGAGTTTTCTTGTTGAACACAGTCTACCTTTATCAGCTGGATCCCATGCTAAACATTTGTTCGAACAAATATTCCCAGACTCGAAGATCGCTTCACGAATATGTTATGTCAAAATTCACTAATTTTTATCCCTATTTTCACTAATTGCGAGCCTGGAGGGTTGGCAGCTATGCATATCATTCCATGGTTTGCAAGTGAGTTATTGTGCTTTATGGGAACCCAAGTTATTTTATGGAATTCAATAATAACAAGAAGTGAATTATGCTGTTGTCAGGTTTGAATTAGTTTTTTATGCATGCCTTAATGCAGAGCATAGTACTTTTATGTTTTCCATCCATCCATCTGTTTGTTACCTATTTCTTTATGCTCAATAACTTGAGTTTTTTGCCGTCTTCACTTTCCAGACTTTGTGGATGACTAATACTTGCGGTAAAGAAACCTGTTAATTTCAGGATCAAAAGGTCAAAAGCTATGACAAAAAGAAGAAATAAGGTTTCTGCACAGTGACAAAAGATTTACATCACAGATAAGACCCCTGGGTGGCTGAGTGGTCTAAAGCACTTACCTTTACCAATCATTGCCATCTTACCTCTGTCCATGTGGGTTTGAGTCTTGGGCTTGGCCAATGTGGGTATGTGAGAAAGCTTGCCAGTAGTTCCACATGGGTCAGTGGTTCTTCTTCTACCAGCTTTACTGTTCGCCATGTATAGCCTATCATGCGCTGACAAATGGCATTAAACCCCAAACATGCAAACATTCCAGATCATGACCAAACTTTGTGAATGGCTTGCACTTTGGATAAGAAAGAAACCTGATTTGGGGTCAGAAAGTCAAAGGCCATGGTTATTGATTGGATAAGTACAAGGGTTGCTGGACAGAAATGGGCCATGTACCTTTACCAAAGGGTGTGGATAACTTTCATTTCAGGATTTTGTATCCTATGTGGATGCTTATTGTCTTAGGGGTTAAAAGTTAGAAGGGCTTTGCCAGTTTGATTGAAAGCAGACATAAAAAAAATTTTGTTCTAGGCCACATACATAGAAGAGGTCAGTTAGTTCTTAATCAAAAGGTCAAAGGTCAAGTTCATGGTGGCTCAAGGCAAAATGGTTTTTTAAAAAAAAAACTCATTCTAAAGTAACTTCTTTTACCAGACTCTTTGGGTGGTGTGCACTTTGGATAACAAAGAAACTATAGATTCTGAGGTTAAGAGGTCATAGGTCAGAGGCATTGTAAGTCTCAGAAAAAAAATTGTTTCTGTCCAGCAAGTTATGAAAAAGACTGCATACAGTGACCAAAGATCCAGGTGATTGATACCATAGTAATCTCCAGTGTCAACCACGGCTTACATGTGCCTAAGAAGAGTAGAGTACTGTTCAACATAGGTGGATGTATGATGTGCAGTTATGGTACAAAGTTTTTATTGTACCTGAATTTTTTAAGTGCCCAGCAGAATTTGACTGACCTAACTAAAAATGATAAACTCTGAAAAGAATGTTTCTTTGTTATTGTTTCAATGTTTTCCATGCAGGAAGAATACATTTTTTTATCATCATTAAATATAGTAATATGATGAAATTGTTTGTATTGTTGTTATAACATATTGTGAATTGGAGATCGTACATATTTATTAAATAAGCATCTCTTTTGTTTCAGCTTGGTTATACACCACTCCATCAGGCAGCTCAACAAGGACAAGTCTTGGTTGTTAACATGCTTCTGAAGAATAAAGCCTCACCCAATGCTGTCACCAATGTAAGTGTGTGTGTGTCTGTGTGTGTGCATGCATGTGTGTTCACTGCATGCATGTTACCTACCTCATCAACTGTACAAGCAGTGAAAGTGCAGGAGGACATGTACTTGGAAAGATGTTGTGAATTAACCTTTGATCATTTAATGTCTAATAATCTATCTATATAAGTTTCTTTCCATCCATCCAAGTATAGATACATACATACAGAGTAAAATTTTTAGAATTTATTAGAATTTTGTTGTTGTATTTACTGTCTTGTACAATTTTCCAGAATGGGCAAACAGCACTTTCCATTGCCCAGCGTCTTGGATACATCTCAGTTGTGGACATTCTGAAGGGTGTCACTGAGGTAACAGAGACAGTGCCATTCACTGAGGACAAGTACAAAGTTGTCTCCCCTGAGACCATGCAAGAAGCCTTCCTCTCTGATTCAGAGGAGGAAGGAGGTGAGTTTGATAATTATCCTTTACAAAAGTTTTTCCTTTTATTTCTTCATAAATTTCTTAAATGATGGAAGTTTCCCTCAACTAAAGATGCATTTATATAGTATTTTAATTCCAGAGTCGGTAGTTTTTGCAGTCAAATAAATATATTTATTTGGCAGTATGCTTTCTCTTTATTATAAGAACATTGAACTTACTCTGTCTAGATTTATGAGATAGTAATATCATCTTGAGAACTTGAGGACATTAATAGTGGTTTAACTTACAAATTGCATCTTATTTAAGATGTAGATGCAGAATTAACCACAGTTGTATACAGGAAAACTTGTCTTGAAAGACCACTACTATGAGAGACCACCTGTCTTGAGAGACCAGGTAATCAGTGCACCTATCTGTTGATTACATAGTGTTTTGTCTTGTCATAAGAGACCATTGTCTTGAGAGACCATGATTTTGTGGCAAAGGGGGTGTTCTTACAAGACAGGTTCAGCTACTACAACAAAGTTTGACCTCTAACCAGACACAATTTTTCCTTTGATTCTGAAATGCATTGGAATTACTTTTTCTTCATAACTAGTTTTGTACATGAAAACTTTCTGCTTTAGATGTAGCTATTGTGTATTTTCAATCAGGATTTTCATTCAGTTACTCGCTGTTAGAGATCTATATATTATTCAGCATTTTTATTTGGTATCTTTTATATCATAGATTTTGTCACTGAAAAAACATCAGTTGTCACTGTTAATTTTATCAGCATCAGAAAGTATTTTGATATTATGTCAGTAGGAAATCTTCAGTTTTTGTTTGTTTCATAGTTAAGAGAATATGCAGTCAAATTTAATAAGCAGAACTAGTTGGTATTACTTTCAATTAATTGATAATGATGAATGTTGTGAAAAATAGATTTTATATTTTAGAGTTTAAAACTATATTATGCAAGTGCTTTCATTCATTTTAAAAAAAGAAAAAACATAATTGTTTTGTACAAGCGAATTCCTTTTCACAGAAACAACTCCTAAACGATTTAAACAACTTAAGTATGGTGAGCACGAACTATATGCTTGAGAAGTACACATTTTATTATGGCATGCTACCCACCCCATGTTCCAGTATTTCTAAATATCATTATGCCAAGTTCTAACTCAAATTATCTTCATATGTATTTAATTTTGAAATAAACAATGCTTATTTGCCAGACTTGTTCACTTTTAACATAAATACTTGTATGAATTTTACTGTAAACACATTTTGGGGGGATTTTTTTCTTGAATGCTTTATAGTATCAAATACTTGCCCCCACATAGAAAATGATATTGAAATTACATTTCTAACAGAACTTTGATATTTATTTCATTGGAATGTGAAAATATTCTTCTGAAGAAACGTAGGGGACAGTTTATGCAAAACAAATGATGCAGTATCTTTCTCTCAATGGAAAACATGATTATTAAAATATCTCATTGAGATCCATAGTGGCAACATTTTAGATTGGTCTGAGATAAGAAAATTTGATAATATGGTTCATTTGACCTGAAAGGCTTATAATAGTTTCTTGCAAAAGAATTGTATGGACCCCAACCCGAGGAAACCATTGTTTGCCCAGCAGTTAAGTGCAATTTAAAATTGTTGCCCTCCAGGCCATTTATGATTACTTCTACTTGCCTTGAACCCACTGTCTTTTGCTACAAACAGCCAACTCTGCTTCATAGCCCAAGTTTCACTGTTTGGTATCCTATTACGAACACTGTACACTATTCAGGGGGGGTGTACATGACTTCAGTTTCAAGAACAACACACGGTTCAAACATCCAATACACCAAATTTATTTGTGTTTTTAATTATTAAACATTCATTGTATGAGAAACATGAAAAAGTCTGAGAAATTTGACCAAGGCCAATTTAGGAACATTCCCGGCAACCCTATGTTTTTGTATGAAAGTAGTAGTTAAACAAAATTTGGATTCATGGGAATACATTCCAGTAATTGTAACAGAAAGTGATCACCAAGTAATGTCAAAGTGAGCATGGTAATTTTCAGGTTAAATCTCATTTCATCTGTGTAAAAACTTGTCTTTCAGCAAAGTAGTATGCTGTTTGTCCTTGAGGTTTTGCAGCAAAAAAGAAATGTGTTTACAGTACAAGATGATAGAGGGGAAATGATTTAATTTCATGTAAACTTCTTTGCATCAAAGTGTATTTTATGAATGACAATTTATTTCCATATTGCCTGCTTTTTTTTCCATTTGTGGGATTGATCTTATTTCCCAGAATTTGTTGTATAATAATAATAATAATAATAATAATAATAATAAATAATAATAATAATAAATAAATAATAATAAAGCCATTATTTATTGAGAATTAGAATATAAACTGGCTCTCAGTTATTTGCATATATGCAGAAAATTACACACAAATCTATTTGTATGTACAATTCCAGTTTTGGTTGAAGTACAGACACATACCCTGATATGTTGCAGTGTATCTAAATTGAAAGCAAATGGAATTAAATTTTATTTCACATATTATCTGAAATGCAGAATACAGTGGCACTATTTTAGTTAAAACACTTGTTGGTAGATATTCTTATCTTTTTTTCACCAGATAAATGTAGTGATAGTAATAACAATTTTTGAAAAATATGCTTTCATATTGTTCAGACTATGAAGATGGTAAGTTACTGCACAAGGAGGTGGGCTTAATGTCTGTCTACATCACAAATTGTATTTTTACCTATTGTAATACAGATTAATGTTAACACATTAGACTCAATTCAAGAATCTGCTCAACATTTACTTGGAAATGTTGGAAACTTGCTCTTGTAAATTAATTGAAAATTTGCTGAATTGCAGGGTTCAATGAACATTTCTTTTTGTTCAGAAGCAATACATTCTCAGCTTTGATTGCTTTGTCATATCTTACAGACTAAATCTTCCTGTTAAATTTATTTGTAATCTTTGATGTTGTAATGTACTCATTCCTAGGGTATATTGTTCAGAAAATAATTTAAATTATGTTATCATGATACTGATTTATATGACTTAAAATTTCAGATTTTCTTAAAAGCAAAATCACAACTATATCTTGCAGCTTAATGTATATACTTGCTTATAAGTCGAGCCCAATTGCTAACAACACAAATCGTGATCTGCAATCACAATGCACTGTCAGATCAGGGTTTGTTCTACTGATAACTTCTTGCAAATTTTATATGACCGAAATTTGGAGGCACATTTTGTGACAGTATATCTGGGTTTGTTTGTGTGAGTTGCTGTTTAACTTGACTTATAAGCAGTTATATATGGTAATCAATTGGAACCCAGATTCAACATTTTTTAAGTCTGCAATAACAGCAAGTGACTGGTGAAAAACTGCTAGTGTAACAAAGTCTGCATTTTTTATTTAAATCTCTGCATTTGACAAACAATTATGATCAGTTACATAATTTGGTCTAGGATTAATTTTTAGAGTTACTTAATGAAAATGGATTTTTTGTTAATGAAAGTTTAGGATTTGCTCCTGAAAAATAGGCTTTTTTTAAAAGAAAGTTTGTATTTACACCTGAAAATGGACTTTTTATTAATGAAAGTTAGTATTTACACCTGAAAATGCACTTTTTAATAATGAAAGTTAGTATTTACTCCAGAAAATCGACTTTTTATTAATGAAAGTTAGTATTTACTACTGAAAATGGACTTTTTATAAATGAAAGTTAGTATTTACTACTGAAAATGGAATTTTTATTAATGAATGTTAGTATTTACTCCAGAAAATGGACTTTTTATAAATGAAAGTTAGTATTTACTCTTGAAAATGGACTTTTTATTAATGAAAGTTAGTATTTACTCCTGAAAATGCACTTTTTAATAATGAAAGTTAGTATTTACTCCAGAAAATGGACTTTTTATTAATGAAAGTTAGTATTTACTCCAGAAAATGGATTTTTTATTAATGAAAGTTAGTATTTACTCCAGAAAATGGACTTTTTATTAATGAAAGTTAGTATTTACACCTGAAAATGCACTTTTTAATAATGAAAGTTAGTATTTACTCCAGAAAATGGACTTTTTATTAATGAAAGTTAGTATTTACTCCTGAAAATGGACTTTTTATAAATGAAAGTTAGTATTTACTCCAGAAAATGGACTTTTTATTAATGAAAGTTAGTATTTACTCCTGAAAATTCAGCAATTCATTCATGAAACAAGATACAGAGTAAGAAGTAGTTTTAATGTTGGATTAAACTCCATTTTCATGCATGAACATTTAAAAGCAAAACTTTTATTGAAATAATTTTTCAGAGATTACTGCTGTCAAGTCAAACTTTTAGTGAATAAATGCATGGGGTTTTAAACCTTGGAAGAGAGTTATTAGACGGTCAACATTAAATTTTACCAAAATCATTAAGTTTGAATAGAATTCTCAGGAACTCATTGGGCATTCACTGTAAAGGACAACAGACTACTATCAATATATATTAGTTTTACTTTATCTTTGCATCAGAACTTGGGGCTGATTAACATTAAAAACATGAGTGATTAGATTTACTTATACAAGGAAACCAGATTTTCTTCTCACCTTGGCATGATATATTAGCTGCAGCATCATTTCTCTTTGACATAGATCTGAACAATTTAGCTTTTGAACATTTTTAAATTACTCATAATTTGTAGCCTGTATCAATTGCATTTTAACTAAAAATACCTGTTTGCATTAGAACTATTCAACCAATCCACACAGGAAAAAATGTTATTGCTAAGACATGGGACTTTCATTCTAGAGGAAGTAGATTGTACACAGGTGAAAATCATTATGTGTGATGCAGCACTGTAGTTACCACCAGTGTGCACTGTTTGTTACACAAGTCAAAAATGAGTTTCTATTTTTGAGCACACTACACAATATATTGCTTTATTTTAAACTGCAAAATGTTTACAGCTGAAAATATTAATCACATTTGTCCCATGCCCACATCAATGAATCTACAAAAAAGAGGAAAACAAAATTGTTATGAAAATTATTTGTCTAAATGCTTATTTGCTTAAGGGAAACATTAATCTTTTTTTTAATTAATGTGAACTCATTTAATTTCATTAATATCAGTTGGGGGGGTGGGGCTTTGTGGAAAATGTCACATTCATCAAATTTTTGTACACCTACAAGCAATATAGACATTCATCATCTGTCACTTAATGTACTCACATATCTGGGTCCATATCTGGGTTTATGAAGTATGTAGTCGAGCTTTACTTGTATGAGAGTATATGGAGCTGAAACTCGTCAATTGGCAAAGTGGTTTGATTGTTTCCACATATGGCTTCGTACACATGAAAAATAGTGAATTCACTGTATCTTGCCATGATGTTGTTTGACAAATTTTATGTTGTTTTATTCCTATCATTTCATGAAAATGGATAAGAAACCAGTACTCCAATATATTTTAGTCAAATGAGTTTCTAAAATATCATAATTTTTTTACATCAAACAGTTTTTTAAAAGTCTCAAGATTTTTCATTACAAACTGAATAATTGCGTGATGAATGGACAAATAATCCTTCTTATTCCAAAACATGGTCATAATTCATGCTTTTTTGGACAACAGGAAAAATCATTCTTTGTGCTCTATAAAACTTATTTTACATTTAATCATTAATTTAAACAATTTAACCAATAGATTGTTTTGGTTCCACTGGTCAGGGACTTTATTTCATTGGTCTTTTCTGTTTATTTATTTACTCAGAACATGTGAATATTGATATTATTTCTCTGCAGTATTGTGAAACATGTTACATTCTACTGCACAACATGTATATCAAGCCAATAATATATATATATATATATATATATATATATATGTATCATAACATTTTCATAGACATTATTGATATTCTGTGTTGGCACTGTCATTCACCATAATTGCCAAAAAGATTTTTAAAAATGTCTCACATCAGTTCATTTCTTTTATAAACTTAAAATTGGTTTTTGAAAATTTTGAGGCTTTTCCAGTTTGTTTTTTGTGCTGAAAGTCACAGCCAACTGCCAGTGTAATATATTGTGTAGGTTGTATTACTGTAATTCACCTTGATAAGTTGATGCTTGCTGATAAAGACCTCTGTGTATGCAAATTTTTAATTTCTGTTGTGAAAGGCATTATTTGATGATAAGCCTATCCCAGTTGTTTCAGAAAGTTCACATGGATGGGCATCAGAGCTTATGATGGGAAACATACTGTAATGCTGGGAACTGTTTCTTATAAAAACACTTGCAAAATTGCATAATTAAACATCAGTTATTAATTTCGTTGACAGAACAAATTGTAGGAATTTTTTTTTTTAATAGTAAAGAAAACACTGGTAGATCATGGGTAAAGAATACAGATAAGCTAGAACATGAGCCAGAAAAGAACATTCTTTCATGCAACTAATTTTCTGATATATTGAATAACTGGACATTCCAGGGCAAGATTTGTTGACTTTTGGAAATTCTAGTGCCAACGTAGGATATTGATTATATTTATAATTTATACTTCTATTTTGGAACCTGTTTATAATGAATCAGATATGGTAAATTAATGTGATAATACCCTATTTAAATACACAATCTGCATTTACTGAGAATTCTGTTCTAGTGCAAAAATTTCAAGGGTTAAGAGCAATTATAAAGGGGTTCCATTTGAGTTCATTGTTTTCTGTCTTCTTATAAACACATATATAATCTTTTCTATATACCTCATTTACTGCTTACTCAGGAGATGACTTTATGCCACAATCTCCATTATTTGGAAAACCTCTCGCAGAACAACATATATATTTGACTTCTTATGATGGCACGAAACCTCGTAAGTTCATTGATGTTGTGGTAAATAGTTGAGATGATGATGTGATTCTGTCCTATCGCATGGCAAATGAGATGAGTCTTGCAGTATCCAGCATGTGGCTGCCATTGAGTGTCCCTGCCCCTTTGTGTTGTCAGGGTTTTTTTTGTTTTTTTTTTAATTTGTTTAGTTTGAGCATCATACTTTAAGACATAGATGGGAATTCCACCATTTGTTTTTAGTTTCCATATACTGCTATTATTCCTCCATTTTAAGCTCAGGGTCATTCTTGGGGGACATAGGACCAACAATTGCAGGAAACCCACAAACCCACACACAGTGTGCAACACTTTTATATGAGGGATATAATGAAGTATGGTGGTGGTTGTTGTTGGTTGGTATTTAATAGTATTTTGAGCACATTATTGTCTTTATCATGCCAAGGAAGTGATAACAAAGTACCATTTCCAATGACACGCAATGCAGCTGATCTGGGCTTGCCCATGTGGGTGTCAAACCCCTGACCTCTGGATTAACAAAGTACCATTTCCAAGGACATGAAATGCAGCTGATTAGGGCTTGACTGTGGGGGTGTCAAACACCTGACCTCTAGATTAACAAAGTGCCATTTCCAAGGACACGTAATGCAGCTGATCTGGGCTTGTCCATGTGGGTGTCTAACCCCTGACCTCTGGATTACGAGTCAGATGCTCTTCCATCTGAGTTACTGTGGCTTCTGTAAGAAATTGAGGATAAGACAAAAGATGGATACATATATGTATAAGTAATTTTAGTGGGCCCATAGAACTCTCTGTAAACGTTTTTTACTGTAGTTTTTTGCACTAGAATTACCTTTCTTGCAGTTGTTGTAGATCTTTGGTTGTTTCCTGTACTGATAGCACAGCAAGATAACACTGATTTGCTGTTCAGCTAAATATGCTGTCCTATGTTTATTTTCCCAACTGTTGTTTAATTTCACTTCTTAAATTAAGAACTTTTTGGCTGCCTTTTGCATGCATCCCAGTTTATTTTATTACTAATTTTTTTTATGGTTTCTTTTGATTAGCCCTACTTTATGTATAGTTTGATATGTTTTGTGTTTCAAAGAACAGAAAAAAGGTATTGCAGTTTTTTTTATATGATCCTCTCCATTAATGCACACATACATGCATGCATCAGTGTGTTGATGGCAATGTGGTCATAGAGTGTTGAACTGATTACTGGGGTTAGGGGTAAAGTTGGATGGATAGATGAATTAGAAAACATGCAGCTGCAGATTCCTGTATTATTATTTTAGATTTGATACATGTTACTAATATAGAAAAGTAATAGTTTTTGTGCAAAGCCTGACTGTGCTATGCCTGGCGTATCCTTGTTTTTGGCAGATGCTTTGTAATTGCATAAACAATGCTTAGGTAAGTTATTTTGAATGTATGTTCAGAATGTGGCTCTTGCATCCTCAGTTCCAAAGTTCTTGCTGTAGATATTTACAATTTCTTGCAATTGTTTATGTGGCATGGTTTTCTTGGACTTTATAGACTGTACTCACCTAAGCGTTATCTCCTAATATGAGCACATTACTGGTTTATTCCTTAAAAAAATTCCACATTTGAAGAGTTGTCAATCACTGAAAACTAGATCTGAGGGAATTTATTTAGGTAACACGTATATTTAAATAAAGTTTTGATCTCTCCAAATATGTCTCTTTTGATTTATTCAGATATGGGATGCATTGTCAGGTATATTATTGGTTTAATTTATAAATTTGGGCACCGGTGTCCAATAATTGGTTCCGATTTTGTTAGAGGTTTTTGCTAAAGGTTTCTGTGGTAGTTAGTAGACAGGATATCAGAAAATAGCTACAAAGTTAGAGTATTTTTCAATATGCACATTCTTGATTGGAATATATGAAAGTTATCACACATTATTGAGCATTACAGTTTGCTAAAATTTTCATCTCCATGAGATGGAACAAAATATTTACTGTGCTTTTTTGAAATGTTTATTGTATGTGTCTTGATCTGTATTGAATAAAGTTAATATACAAAATATGCTAACCATTTTATTGATTACTTTGATTATCATCTTTAATTATGTACAGACTTTTGTTATGATTTATGTCAGATGGGAACTGTTTACTTTTTACCTTTAATTGTAATGATTTATGATGAATTTTGAGCTTTATTCATCTCGTCGCATTCTACAAGTATGTGAAAACTATTACTCTTGCCCCATAGTAAATTTATTATCAGATCATTATTATTCAGCTGTAATTAAGTATGATCAAATTGGAACTCTATTTCTATTTCTGTTCTGTAAGTAGCAGAAAACATGTTATTCCTAATTTGCCTCTTTGTAAATTTGTAATCAAATCATTTTTATTCAGCTGCCTTCTGAGCTTAGTAGTTTTTATTCCTATTTTCAGTTTTGTAGACTTGCTCATAATTGCAAAATGATTTTAGCTCACCTCTATGAAGCAGAGAAGAATTATTTCACAATCTCGGGCATTGGCATCATTGTCTGCATAGATAAAAGCATATTGTCCTGCCACACTGAATCTCAGTCATTCATTCATCTTGGGTGCTAGGCAACAGTCTAGAATGGATTTTATAGTACATACGCCCGGGGCAAGGGGATAACTTTGTACATGTACTGGTATGTTAGTTGTACATTCTTGGTTAAGTGCTTCTATGGGAGGGTTTTAATGGCACTTTTAAGACATTATTGGCTATATCGTGCCAAGGAAATGAGAGCTAAGTGCCTTTTCCAACTACACACAAAGCAGCCAGTTCTGGCTGGCCTGGACATGTATTGAACCTGTGATGCTTGGATTGTTAATTCAGTGCTCTACCAACGGAGTGACATCAACTCCCAACTGACTTACAGATTTTGCATTTAATTTGTGACCAAATAAGTTGTTGGTACCATTGATGCATACTGTTATACTTAGAATCATGAAACCAGGTGCAGGAAATGCATTTTGATGACTGCTACAACCACATCACAAAAATATATGCTTTACTGAGTTGGATTACATCTTTTGTTCTTTCTGTTCATACTTGAATCATTAAACTAGATCATTGTATACCTCTCTCTTTGTACTACACCCATACAAAAAAGGTAACTGGGACCTACACTTTTCATGTTCTCATGATCATGTTTATTTTTGTAATCCTATGGTATGCACTTTCCTATCTAGAATCATGAAACTTTGTGAGAGGATACATCTTGATGAGCACTGTTTCATTTCATTAGTAGTTCACCCATATTTATATTCTCCAGTTGACTTGGGTTTAAATTTTGTATTTGATGTTCATTGTGTTGATGCTAGAATCATGAACTTGATGATTTTAATCTTTTGCTGCCACACTTATAACAAAAGCAGCTCATTGCGACCTATATTTCCTCTTTTAACAGGCTTTGGTCAAGTTTACTTCATTAAGCACAAGCTTTTGGCATGCAATCCTACCTTGAACCGTGAAACTTTGAGAATGGATGCATCTTGACAAGTTTTACATCCTTATTACAGAAGATGGTCTCTGTGACCTTTAGTTCATGCTTCAGTTGCTTTGTACAAAATTTTGTATTAAAGTTCATTTACTGGATATGGTTTCTGTTCCAATAATGAAACTACATAGTTGGATGCATCCTTGTTACTGCTACATCCTTATTGATTTATCTTGTATGCTTGTATGGGTTTAGTACTTGTGTTTATGGCCAGATAGATCATTCCACACCATGTACAACCTAGGCTAATAAAAAGGCCATTCTGGGCAGTGCTGTTGGGAGTTGGAATAAATATTTATTCCAAGGTAAACTTTAAGACTATTAATGACTGACTATACATTGTATATTGTGACATGTAACCCTCAACAGGTTAACTCTACTATAATGTGAATGAGAATAGAAATTAGGTGAGTGGACTTAATGCTGCATGCTTTTCATATGAGGTTTTCTATGTAGTGACTAATCAAGGTAATAGATGCATGATGGCTGTCAAAAGTTACATTTCACCCAGTAAACTGGATTTTAAGAGTGAATAATTATAATAGTTTCTTAAGCAGATTTTTTTAATAACAATGATGTAGAAAAGAATAATACAAAACCAACATGAATATTTGGTTTTTATCAACTCATTATAGTATCTCTGCTTTGGTATCATGAAAAAGAATATCCTGATTAAGGTACTGGCTATATAAAGCCAATTAAAAGTTAAGAAATTTCAAATTAATTTATAAGCAAAATTGCAAACAAAAGATATTAATTAGCAAAGAAGGTATCTTCAGCTTGATTTTTTTTTCTGCTTGATAATTGAAGGAGCCTGATTAGAACTTCACAGAGGTGAGCTCTGTAGTCATTGATTACACTCGGGTTTATGTAGTATATGTATCTAAGCTAGTTAATGGATGATACAGGATTATTCCTTTACTTTCCAGGGGAGGACAGCATCTCTCTGGAGAGAGGAGGCAGTAGCTCACCACTGGACACTTCCTATGATAAGGTAAGAATTTGCAGGCAGTACACTCTAGTGACGGGATCTGTCTAATCATACAAGGTAGACAACTGATATAGTTAGGTTGTCATCTTGTCGGTCAATGTATTCAGTTGTAGTGTACATTATATACTATATTTATATGTACTTTATGATATTGATGTCCGTCGTGTCCAACTTTTTATTGTTTTTAGTTTTAAACTATTAATATTTTTTGTTTGATAATCTTGAATTTTTTTAAAAGCTAGTTTGATATTCAAACACTTCTGCGGGTGGTTCTAAATAAATAAAAGTTGTAGTTTTCATGGAATCAGTAGATATTTATCAAATTTATTTTAAGAAAATTTACTTTAATTGATAAATAAGCCAATGCTGGCATTTTTCTGCAGTAATTAAGTGCAGACGCTATTTTTAAAAAAAGTAAAATAAGGATGACAGCATAAATAATATCTGTTAAAGAGTATAATTACAAAGTAACAATAAAAAAAAGCAGGTCTCTTTAGGGATAGAAGAAAATGTATGATGATGGATTGCATCGATGTTGAATGAATTAAATAAGCAAGGAGTTGTTTTGGTTGTAATGTGTGCTATAACACATTCATGGCCTTGCCATAAACTGAGACAATTCCTCCAGTTGGACTTTACCTTATGAAATTCCATGGAAAATCTATATACATCCCAATAATTTTGTTGTATTGTTTCTCATATTGTGGCCATTTAATTGGAAAATACTAAAATTGAAAGCTTTTACAATTCATTTTCCAAAGTGGAATTATGTTGGGTTTTTTTTAACTTAAAAGATATGTATTTTTTAACAAACATGCAGGTGCAATTTTATCTTCCAATAAAAAATACCATAATCTTGTGTCAGAACTTAATTGATACTGTAGAATCACTTAATTTGTTCTTATCAGTGTTCATGTATTTTGTTGTTGCTACTGACCACAGATGTATAAGACCCAGTCAGTTGATGAAGAACATGGAAATAATACTACTTTTAATGGCAGTAATACATTACAGCAAATAAAATGTCTTTTAATAGCATTAATACATTGCAGCAAATAAAATGTCTATTAATAGCAGTAATACATTACAGCAAATAAAATGTCTGTTAATAGCATTAATACATTACAGCAAATAAAATGTCTATTAATAGCAGTAATACATTACAGGAAATAAAATGTCTCTTAATAGTAGTAATACATTACAGGAAATAAAATGTCTCTTAATAGTAGTAATACATTACAGGAAGTAAAATGTCTGTTAATAGTAGTAATGTGTTACAGGAAATAAAATGTCTATTAATAGTAGTAATACATTACAGGAAATGTCTGTTAATAGTAGTAATACATTACAGGAAATAAAATGTCTATTAATAGCAGTAATACATTACAGCAAATAAAATGTCTGTTAATAGTAGTAATACATTACAGGAAATAAAATGTCTGTTAATAGCCGTAATACATTACAGCAAATAAAATGTCTGTTAATAGCAGTAATACATTACAGCAAATAAAATGTCTGTTAATAGCAGTAATACATTACAGGAAATAAAATGTCTGTTAATAGCAGTAATACATTACAGGAAATAAAATGTCTGTTAATAGCAGTAATACATTACAGGAAATAAAATGTCTATTAATAGCAGTAATACATTACAGGAAATAAAATGTCTATTAATAGCAGTAATACATTACAGGAAATAAAATGCTTATTAATAGCAGTAATACACTTCAGGAAAGAACACTTCTTTTAATAGTAGTAATACATTGCTTACTGTTATTGAATTTTTAATATATTTCTGACTATTATTGAGTTGCTCTATCTTTTCTTAGTGCTAGTCCCCAGTCTAGGGAGGTTATTTCTTCTCCAATTAGTTAATGAAAATCCAATCTGATACCTTAGTCAGCTTCCAGCAATATCATCCTTATTTTACATGGACTTCATGCGCATCTGTGCATGTCCATGGGTGCTCAGCCATTCAGGTTTCTTTTGGCATTGCCAGTCCGTGCATAACATTCATGTATCTAAACATGAGTGCCATTTTGCTTAACTTGATGGTTTTGATTATCATGCTAGTGAAGCAGTGTGTCTTTGTTTTTCCTCTCTCTATTAGTAACCATATTCGGGTAGGAACATGTATTACAAACCCAATTCTTGTTCTAGTTCATTGTGTTATTTCTTGTATCAGCATTGAGTATGCCTCAAGGTATTGGCAGATGTGGTCATAAAGAAGCTGCATGAGACTCGAACCCCACCTTCCTAGCATGTTCTCCATGTGTGTGCACAGACAGTTGTCCAGTTTGGTTTCTTTGGACTGACGAGGTATAGTCCATAGGGCCAGGAAGAAGGAACCTGCTTTTTCCTCTTTGTCACTGGAAGGCCCCTCAACATTCGTTAGAGGGGTCTATGGCACTTAAAGAATTTGGAAAGGAACCAGCTCCTATAATGGAGGGGTCCATGGCTCTTTCTGGTGTATGGAAGTAGCCTGATTTTGTAGCATTTTGGAGAGATTGTGTGTGGCACAGTCTAAATTGGACCTGCTGTTGCTTCCTCACTCAGTGATGGTGAGGGAACTGACTGACTCAAGTTGTCTCAAAGCCAGTAGGCAGCCAGACAGTGAAAGGGATGGTCTGTCTTTCTTTCAGCCACTGATTTTAACCACCAGCCATGGGTTACATTCACTTGCCAAGCCCTGTAAGATTCATACCTTTACATGTGGCAGTTTTCACAGGGATCTGACTCCATCTTCCTGTTGAGCCTCTTGAGGCTTTGGAACTGAAGGCTTGGACTAGATTACCATTGTCTTACATACATAACTTTTATTTGGCTAATTCCTTTGGTCTATGAAAGGTGAATCATTATTAGAGGACATTGCCAGGGTACTGAAACACACTTTTGATGACCATGGCACTCTGTGCGGAGCATCTTCACCACCATTTGGGATGCTCTTTGGAGACCTAACAGGATTTGATGGAGCAGAGCAAAAGCTTTCACTGGCCACCCCACTTAATGCAGAGATACTATTTAGACGTCTAAACCCTACAGTCAGTGGCCTCCAAAGACTTGAAGGACCAGTTTCTGCCTCTGGGAAACAAGATCTCACAAGAACCTCCTATTTGCTTGGATCCCATTAGGACCCAGATTTTGTCACCATATGAGTTGGTGGAAAAATCAGGACATCGTTCTGAGTGTAAATCCAATTCACACATCTGAACCTTGCACCATCCTTTAAACCAATGATGTAAATCCGATTCACACATCTGAACCTTGCACCTTCCTTTATACCGATGATGAAAATCTGATTCACACATCTGAACCTTGCACCTTCCTTTACACCAATGATGTAAATCAATTGACACATGTAAACCTTGCATCTTCCTTTACACAAATGATGTAAATCAATTGACATACGAACCTTGCACCTTCCTTTATATCAATGATGTAAATTGATTGACACATCTGAACCTTACACCTTCCTTTACACCAATGATGTAAAGCGATTGACACATCTGAACCTTACACCTTCCTTTACACCAATTATGTAAATTGATTGATACATCTGAACCTTGCACCTTCCTTTATATCAGTGACTCAGATTAAGGTGTGGTGAGTGCCTGTAGTCCAAGGAGGAAGTCCTGCAAGGCCTGTGGTCTCAGGAACAATCTTCTCTTCAACAATATAGAAATGCTGTCCCTTTGTATCTTGTATTTCAAGGGTGCATTGACTGCATAAGACATAACTTCATTATGGTCATTACAGAAATCATATCAGTTGTAGTGTATCTCAGATGTCAAAGGGACATTGGGATCCCTTCTCTGCATGGAAATCTTGAACCTCCTTAGCTGCATAGTTTCAGAGGAGAAAAGTTTCAGAGTCTGACACATTCTGGGCAAGAGAAATACTCTGGCAGACAACTTGTCCTCATCGGTGAGCAGCAGTCATTATGGTATGATCTTGGAACTGTTGCAGATACACTTTTTCATCTGAGGGGAAAACCAAGGGTAGACTTGCTCGCAGTGAGTTTGAACAAAAAAGAAATTCCTTTTTTACATTACTTCAGTGCCAGAACAGAGGGCATGGGTGGTGGATGCCTTCAGTCTGAGTTGGAATTAACTGTACATCTATGCCTTCCCACCTTTTAGGATTATTTGTCAAATTCTTAACAGAGTCATGACTTCCAAGTCATTGCTCATTGTGATAGCTCCCCAGTGCCCAAGTAATCATGGTTCATTGATCTCCTTGATCTTTGGTCAACAACCCCAGGGAATTACTAGAGGAGGGATCTGGTTTTGTTGCACAGAACTCCTCAAATTCTCCACTGTTATGCTGGCTCATATCAAGCAATCTGTCCTCCAAGACTCATTTTTGACCAAGGTTGCCAAATGCATTACAATCTGCCCCTCTTTAACTGCAGTTGCAGATTTTCTTCTTTTTCTCCTCAGAGAAAATGATGCTCAGTACACACCATAAAGAACTTTAGAACAGCCCTTTCCAATGTTCTTAATTCTCTTTTTTGGACTCTTTTATAGGGTTGGACCCACATCATTCAAAACTAATCAGGCCGAGCTCCAGATACTAGTCTCTCCATCTCTAATTGCCCAATTGTATAGACCCAACAATTTAGGCCATCCTCCAGCCTGTAGTAGTGAACTGTACTGACAGCAATTATAAGTTCACATGGACAGCTTATCTTGGGTCATGAGCCTTCCATTGGGATGGGAAATAAGTGATGACACTAACAGCAGTTGATGTATTGCTGCTATTAAATATAAAGGGGATTGGAGGGAAGTAAACTAAATCTAATTATGCAATACTTACTGCTATTATTTCCAACTTCTGTCCTCTGTCCCAGCTCTGATCTCCTTTGAGTCTCTATCCAGGTCAGAAAAAGGGGACCATATTCTGATTGTTGAAAGTTGACAAATTTATTAGACTGGGATCATTTGTTTCTTTTATTCCACACCTCCATTTACTACTTGGAGGAGGGAATAATCTTTTTGGACTAGTGTATAGTGCCATGAAGACAAATGCAGTACAATAACAGGAGATAAGTGTTACATAATTAAAATCAGTTTTGCCATGAAGAACACCACATTTTGAGATCTACTGGTCGTAGGCCAGAAGAGCTTATGGGATGGTCTTTTGTGCATCATCTGACTATCTGTTAGTACAAGTTTGTTATGACTACTTCTCCAGAATTACTTGGAGGAATGACACGAAACTTTATACACACATTCAGCCTAGGGTCTAGTTGGTCATAAATCAAAATGGCACTGCTCGCATATCCAGGATTGTCAAAATGACAGCCATCTTGAAAATCTTGTTATTGCTACTTCTCCTGAAAGGATGGTCATATCAACATTGGGTTTTCACTAAAAGACTAATTTGTTTTTAATGAAAATGGTGCTGATCAGACATTCAAAATGGCCACCACAGTGATCATCTTGAAAATCTTTCTATAGCTGTTCCTCCTACATGGATGGTCATATCAAGACTTACTATGATATTTAGTTGATCCTAACTGAAAATCATGTGGATCTGATGTCCAGTTTAGCTACCATGGCAGCCATCTTGAAAATCTTGTTATTGCTACTTTTCCTGAATGGATGGTCATATCAACATAATATTTTTACCAAAAGACTTTTTATGATGTCTGGGTGATTTTAAATGAAAATGATGCTAATGTGAGATGCAATATTGGCCACCATGGCAGCCATCTTGAAAATCCTACTATCACTACTCCTAGATTGATGGTCATATCAATATAGGGTTTTCACTAAAAGGGTTATACTATATCTGGTTGGTCCCAAATGAAAATTATGTCCAATATGGCTGTTATGGCAGCCATGTTGAAAATCTTGTCATTACAAATCCTTTCATCCTGGATGGTCATATCAGCATGGGGTTTTCACTGAAAGACTTCTTATGATGTATGGTCAGTTATAAATGAAATTGATGCCAATCTGACATCCAGTATGGCTGCCAATGGCACCCATCTTAAAAATCTCATTATGACAACTCTACCTAAACAGAAAGTCATATTGATCTGGGGTTTCATCAGAAGACTTGTTAAGTCCAGTTGGTCCTCAATGAAAATAGTGCCATCAGATATCCAACATGGCCACCAGTCGTCTTGAAAATATTCTTATGACTACTCCTTCTGATTAGATGGTTATATCAACACTAGAAGGCTTCTTATGATATCTAGTTGGTTTTAACTGAAAATGGTGCCAATCTGATGTACAATATGACTACAACAACAGCCATCTTAAAAATCTTGTTCTTGTTACTCCAGAATGGAAAGTCATATCTTGAAAATATTATTATCTCTACTCATCCCAAATTGATGGCTGTATCTGCATGGGGTTTTCACCAGTAGCCTTCTTTTGATACCTAGATCGTCCCAAATGAAAATGGTGCCATTTGTACATCCAATATGGCTGCCACAGGAATTGTCTCAAAAATCTTTTTGTCACTGCTCCCCAGAATGGTTGGTCATTATGACATGGGGTTTTCGCCAAAAAATCCTTCTAATCAATATGAAGCCAAATTGATATTCAGTATATGCACCAGAGCAGTTATTTTGAAATATTGCTGTACAGTATCAGAGAAGGTCTCAGCACTCGACAGTTAAAAAGAAAAAATGATCTTGTGTTGAATTCTAGAAATTCTTTTTGCTTAGTAGAGTGCCAGTCCCTTCGAGGGACTCTTGTTCCACATGAGCTATATTCACAAACACAAATCCTGGCAAATATCATATTTTGCAGAACCACATTAAATAATCCTCCTGAAAGTAATTGAATCCACAATAGGTAAACAACAAATAAATTTTGCTCATTGATGGGACAGAAACATCATTGGCTTAATGATATAGTAATCCCTCACTATAACAGTTCATTGGACATTATACATGTGGCCTTATATATTAGATCTCCTTATATTGAGGTATTTTACTACAGTAAAACCTGTTTTAAAGACTGCTGCTATGAGAGACCACTTGTCTTGAGAGACCAGATTCTCAGTGCATGAATTTATTAATTATATAGTGTTGTGACTTCTCATGCAAGACCACCTGTCTTGAAAGATCATAATCCTTGGCAGAGGGGGTGGTCTTTCAAGACTGGTTTTACTGTATTAAATATTAATTCAGATGGGATATGTGACCACAACCTTGTTATGGAAGAGACACCCTTGTAATGAGGGAATACTGTATTTATTTGTAATGTGATAATAATTGTGTGCTACACATATTTAAATGTCATTGTAAAACATGCCATGTATATATACTAAATATTTACAAATATATTGAACAGTTGTTGAATGTTTTGTTAGATATATTGGTTTTTAGATCTTACTAGATATCAAATAAAATGGTACCATATCCTGAGGTTTCAAAATATACAAATGTGTTTGTGTACATGTAATTCACACCACCTTACTTATAAGCTCTGTTCACTTTACATAAATGGAAATTGTGATGACAAGTTTGGATTATGCAAATTCTGCAGTTTAAGGGACATACCTTAATTCGGAAGTATGAAGTTCAGCTGTATTAAATCAGTTTGATTGATGGCCGTAACTTTTTAGAATCACTGAAATCAAGGACATGGTATCATATTTCTTCAAAAGTTAATATTACTGACTTCTTTTGGTTTAAAATCTAAGACTGTTTTTAAGTTTGGCTTATTTTTCCAACATTTCCCAAATTAATTTTGTCATTAAATAAACTAAATTATCTCACCCTGATCCGTTAGAAATTGTGTGAAGCTATAAAACTTTGTTTCCTGCCTACCAACTTGCATCATGTAACCTTTTTTTAGTGTTTAGAGCTTTTCTGGTGAAACAAGGGGGTGGGGGGAGATACTCAAAATTTTGATTTTTTTTTTCTTTCTTGTTTTCATTTTTCAATATGTCAGTGGGAAATTGATCTGTTATTTAACTACAGGAGTGTCATTAAAAGCCAAGCATTTTCCCGATTAGTTGACAGCTTGGTTTTTAACCCCGACTCCATTAATATGAACTTCTGATTCTTATAGTGCACAAATCCTAAATCCCAGTTCTGTAGATTTCCTCTGTAGACGAAATATTGTGAAGTTGAAATAATCAGTACTCACTTGTGGACTCATGTTTCCCATATGTACTCACTTATAAGACAAGTCCAACTGCAAACTGCACAGACCCAGATCTGCCATCACATGAGGTGCTGGCAGATCTGGGTTTGTGCATTTGTTAGGAGTAATCAGTAGAACAAGCAACATAGACCATGATCTGCAGGTGGATTATGTGATGGCAGATCAGGATCTTTGTTGTTTGCAGTTTTACTTGTTGTATAAGTGAGTACATACCATTTTCCATGAGGATGTACAGGATATGACAATTCATGGGGATTAGAACCAAACAGTGTATGCATGGAAATGCATTCACAGATTTGACAGTATCTAGAACTGTGTACCTACTGTATATACTTCACTTATAAGTCATGTCAAACTGCAAACTGCACAGGCCTAGATCTGCCATCACATAATACACTGGCAGATCTGACTGTCCAGTTTGTTAGGAATAATCAGTAAAACAAACAACATAGACCCTGATCTGCTGGCACATTATGTGATGGAAGATCAGGGTCTGTGTTGTTTGCTGTTGGTCTTGACTTGTAGTTTAGTGCAAACAGAACTCAGATTTTTGTACTGTGTGAGAAAAAACATTATGGACCCTTGGCTACACAATGATGAATATTTGGTTACATGGTGAAAGTTGAAAACATTCTATCCAGGGACATATTCATTTGCATTGTTATCTTGCCCCTAACCAATGAAAAATATTTTTCACTCGATTTAGAAATTTTATTTATAAATGTGAAACATTTCCCATACTTGTTTTAATTCATGCCTTGTTTGGACAAAAGGTAAAATATTAGATGACTGAAAAATGTCCCTGTTTACAAAATTCCCTGTACCACTGCATGTTTGAATGTTGTGACCTCTTAATTATTTGGCTTTGTGTGCTTGTTATCATAGGATGTTATTTTACGCCACCATGAATCAGAGGATGTCCGAAGGCGTTTGAAGAGCGAGATGAGCACAGCTCTTCACTATCCCTCGTATCTTGAACGAGGGCCTGATTATGAGGCTGAAATGCGATATTTCACCACCGACACTCTTTCCCCAACTGATAAGGTAATGATAGCTAAAATTTATCAGTTATATGTATTCTTACCTGATGCATAAAAGGTTCCCGGCCCATATAAAAACAATGTACAGCATATGAAAATAATTTGTCAAGACTATCAAGATGTTTGTTCACAAACATTTGAAATAATAAAAAAAACAAAAACAAATTTACTGGTAGGTGACTGCAGGCCAGTGTCTCCTTCGTTGCCTCTTTGAAACTATCAGTGATTGATATGCAGGATATATTAGGGTCTGTTAAAAATACTAGTTTGGATTGTCAGTATTTAACAGCTGATCCTTCAGCATGGTGGTAATTGACGAGGTCATTGACCAGTCATTGTGGAGCATGTTACTAGTCACATGGAATATGGTGTCCTGTAAATGATACCTTTGACTGACATTATTTGCTGTCAAGTTAATGTATGTATGTATGTATTTATGTATATGTATGTATGCATGCATACATGCATTCATGCATGCATGATGAAGTGATTGATGAAGTATAAGCATCTGCCTCAAATGCAGGAGGTTGCTGGTTTGAACCCAGGCCGAGTCATACCAAAGACTTCTAAAAATTGTTCCAACATCTTACTCACTTGGTGCTTTGCATTAAGAGATCAGTGTTAGGACTGGTCAGCCTCGTGTCAAAATAACGTGACTGGGTTGGACATGATGCTACCTGTCTGCAGCGTGATGCCCAGTGCTAGAGATCACTCTAAACTGCCACACTGCAAACATTATTGTGACATGACAGAAAAACTTAAAGCCATGTGAAAAATCGAAATCACACACACACACATTGATGAAGTATAAATGGATTTTTTATCAAACCCAATTTGTGGAATGAAAAATACTTCGATCAGTGCCAATTCAGTTAAAACTTGATGTTCTTTTTTTTCTTCTTCAAAATAAAATAATCATAGATTTAATCAAACTTATGTGAGTGTATGAACAATGTCTGTAGAACTAAGTCTATTGATCTTCAGTCCCTCATATTAGAGCTCATATTTGGAGTAGTTTTCATGTGTTGCCTCTTTTATTTTGTATATATTTTATAAAATTGTAAAATTTTTAAGCTTTGTATTTTATCTTGTACTCTAAGCATATTTTCAATGGTTGATCTTACTAAAGTTTTCATACTGTTCATTTTTATATTTTTCAAAATTTAAATTTTGGGTAGCACCATATAACTGCCTACTGTACTGAAATGCCATGAAACACACCATGATACTGTCCTCAAGGACAAAGGCCAGGTAAAAAAATTTTTTAATGTCAAGGTATCCAGTGAATATTGTTAAGTCAAAGAAAATATTTTTGTTACTTTATAGGTGGCCAACCAATGGTTTTGTCATGGATAATATAACTGAAGAAACTACTTTGGTGCCAAAGGATGTTGTTTATTTACACCTGACACAAGCCTTTCAGATTCGAAATTGAAATATATTTTGTGGAAAATCAGAATATGTTTTTTTTTCATGCATTTAGATGTGTGTAAATCTAAGCACTCCACGCAGTCCAGCTCTTATACTAGAAGTCATACAGGTCATATAGACATTCAGTACAGACTTCTTCAGTAATGGGTATAATTTTTTTTAGATTTTGATTATGCATACCTTTAAATGGTGATTAATAATTTTATTTCAATCATCATACATCCATATTCCTTGGAAGGTCTTTATATACATGTCCCGAGAAATACATACGGCAAAATCAATGTTAAAGTTCGTGGACATTTTTGGATGAGGTCACCTAAAGGTATGAGGTCACAGTAAAAGCTGAGCATGTTGAACAAAATTAATTCTACAAGTTATTGATTAACATTATACCCAATATCCTCATTTCTTGACCTGGTTTAGTAATAGGGTATCATTGTAAAAGTCCATAGTGATCAATAATTTTTGTCTGGAAGTTTTTTTTATAAAAATTAAGGTGAAGAGCATTCAATATCAGGATTAAATAGACTTTGGTTAGACTCTAGTAATATTTAATTTAAGAACAATTAATACTTAAGATGATTAAATGCTTCTAAATGACCAAGTTGACAACCAAATACTCATTAGCATTATCAAGCAGCATAATACACACCAACTTTATCAAGTGGCATAATACACACCAACTTTATTCAAGCGGCGTAATACACCAACTTTCTCAGATGGCATAATACACCAGCTTAATCAAGTGGAATAATACACACCAACTTTATCAGGCGGCATAATACACCAACTTTAACAAGTGCATAATACATACCAACTTTATCAGGCGGCATAATACACCAACTTTATCAAGTGGCATAATACATACCAACTTTATCAGGCCGCATAATACACCAACTTTATCAAGTGAAATAATACACACCAACTTTATCAGGTGGCATAATACACCAACTTTATCAAGTAGCATAATACATACCAACTTTATCAGGCGGCATAATACACCAGCTTTATCAAGTGGCGTGGCGTAATACACCAACTTTATCAAGTGGCGTAATACACCAACTTTATCAAGTGGCATAATAAACACCAACTTTATCAGGCAGCATAATGCACCAACTTTATCAAGTGGCATAATACACAAACTTTATCAAAATACACAACAACTTCAAGCAGCATAATACACACCAACTTTATCAAGCAGCATAATGCACAACAACTTTATCAAATGGCATAATACACACCAACTTTATCAAGTGGCATAATACACCAACTTTATCAAGTGGCACAATACACACCAACTTTATCAGTGACATAATACACACTGAATACACTCCAGCTTCAGTCAGGTATTCTTTAATGTGTGTCATAGAAGTTAAAAAAGTTAAACCCATGAGATTTAGCTTTATTTTAAAAAGGCATATGTGTGCTTATTCTCATCTCTCATAAAGAAGGCAAGTTTGATTGATCAGACCATCAGACTTCAAAGTGCTACCAGCCTATGGTATAAATACCTGTAATATATGACAGCCTTAAAAGACAATTATCATTATTGATTAATATTAAGTTTAAAATGGTACCTTAGGTAAATATAACAGAAATGCTAGCACACATATACTGAGATGAGGATAACACATGAATATATTGGAGTGTGGTTATCTCATGTTACTGTCTTATCAGGAATAAAAATGATCTGGCAGCAGTAAAATTAAGTGTCTATGACCGTTACTTCCCTCATCATGTAGGAAATTATTTGAATGAACTGTTGCTAGCATGTTAGAAGAGTAGCAGTAGATAAAAACTAGGATAATGCAGTTAACCAGCCTCTTTTTATGAATGTAACCAACAGGAATGAATGTTTTAAATAT
Organism: Megalonaias nervosa; assembly: GCA_016617855.1. NCBI lineage: Eukaryota > Metazoa > Mollusca > Bivalvia > Unionida > Unionidae > Megalonaias > Megalonaias nervosa. Next base: position 411,183 of record JAECUM010000027.1, read on the forward strand.
TTCTAATTTTAGAATATTGTAATGTTTACTAACCAGTGTGTGAACTGGAATTACCTCCCCTAGGTACAGCAATGTTGGTGCATGGTAGCATTTGAACATTTCTATTATTATCACTCAGAGAGATATAAGAATTGTAGCTTGTTGCTAGGCACTGTTTTATATTCACATGGTTTAAGGTTCAATTTTCAAAGGTTTATCTCTTTGTGCATGTCGCTTTGTGTTTCACGGTGTACATGTTGCAAACAGCCACAGTCTCTCTAGTATGTTGTGGGAGACTACCACTGTACAGCCATGAGAGTCTTTTTTACAGATTACACAATGAGAGGAATAAAAAATGCCGATGACAAAGTGGATTTCATAAATGAAATGGATGTTTCTTGTTTTATATTTGTAATTTAAAAATGATAAGAATCTTCACATT